>CM075185.1:3515873-3723373 GCA_037577475.1 Chaunax sp. Z400
CAACACACTGACAGAAGCATGTGTGTACATTACTGCACAGATTAGATAAATATATATAATAATAATATATATGTAATATACCGATGTATTAGACACAGGACTCAGACTAAATAAAAAGCTGATAATATATGTATTATGGATTTATAATCAGCTAGAACAGAGCGGCCATTTTTGACCAGGAACATCAAACTAGTAAACAGGAAACGAACGACAGGAGGGATAATTGGGAGGATCCTTAACTCCACCACCAAATACTTAAAGGCAAAGCACACTGTTCAGATTGTTTGTTACCAGCAGGCCACCGTACATTTTCCTGATTCAAACAGGACGAGACAAAACCAAACAGCGGCCAGCTAGCAGTGCATCGCCCACCAGCTGATGTCACAGCCCGTTTTCTCTAATAATGTAGCACCAATGTCAGAAATACTTTTTTTAATCTTTCGGCAGGATAAACAGTCCAGTTCTATGACGGGACCATCTTTCCTGCAGTGAAACACGTCTATAAATCCTCCACAAACATAGAAAGCATTTTACTGTTGATTCTCTACATTCACATATACTATTACACAAATAAACAGATTTTGTTACCAATAAACAAAATCTTTGTATTTCTCCCTTCCAATGCCAGATTTGTTGTCTTGTTTCCACGGTAACGGTTTCCTAAGTGCGTCTATTTCTGATGCATCACCTACTGTGTCTTCCTTGGCACCAGATTCTCCTTCGCCTTCACTCTGGGCGTTAATCTAGTGGTGAAAATTACTTTTATTTATTTGGTCACGTTCAGTCCTCACAGTCTCATTAAGTTTAACAGAAGAATATTGAATATCTGCACTGCTTTTTTTCTGCAAATTCTCTGCAATTCACAAAGCATTTAACCAACTCTAAGGTAAATGTTCATCCTCGTCTAAACCAAATGGAACGACTTTAGTTGGGTTTAGATAATTATCTATTTTTGTCTTTTTCCCCATTTTCTCCATAGTGTTAGTTTATCGTGTTTCACCCCTATAAACGTACACAAGTCATGTGATATCATACAAAATGTTCCAGTATTATTTTATTAGATGTGATTTCCATAAAACGATCGTTCTGTTACAGACTACAGGCTAGAAAAACTCAACACTAAACTGATGTTTCAGCACAATAACAAACACATTCTGACATCACAGATGTTTTCTGGGGCTCATTCCAGAATTGCGAGCTGGGTCCGTCTGTCTTATTTCTGGGGCCACGTCTCCCGGCGGTGTGACCATCTGATTGGCTGCCTGGTTCTGCTTAAGAGAACAACATGCCGACTGTTCAACTCGATAATGCGGACGACAGGAGAGCACGACTGGCTTCATAGGCCAAGCGGAGCGGACTCGTGAACCTCGAGTAAACCAAAGTCTTATTTGATGTTTGCTTACAGCAGGGGCGGATCCTGAGGGGCACTGGCTGAATTGGGATTGGCCCCTTAAGTGCCCCTGTCCCGTCACTTGTCTGTCTTTTTTTGTCTTTTTGTTTACAACTTGAATACTTGACTGTCAAGTTTTTCTCCTCTAAACTGTTGTGTATGCTTTAATATAGTATATAAGTATTTTCTTTAATGTAAAAAAAAAATAATTATTTTATGTAGGCCTACTACATAATTGGAAAAAAAGTGTCTTATGTTTTATATTCATTTATGCATCCTAGTTTAAAATTCAATAATTGCTAAACATTTTTGATGTAAAAAATGTGCTTGAAAAAGGCACAATTTGCATAATATAATCAATTATGTGTGTCTTTACTAAAAGCTATGGAGCCAACAGCAAACAATGAATGACTGGTGAAATATTCTGTGTGTACATCTTACTGAATAAGGAAATGTGCATGAATGTTGGACATATATAGTTGGCCCCTCTGTAAAAAATGTGGCCCCTCTATGGCCCCTGATTTAGAAAAATTCTAGATCCGCCACTGGCTTACAGATATAACACAAGTGTGAGGAGTGTGTCATGTCTCCTCGGCTTCGTTTGCTTGAAACATCTGCAGTGATGTGAGGGAAGCGATGATCTTATAGCTCAGCTGCTTTGAAGGAAAAGGAGGGCAGCGTTTAGCTGTGAGTGTCAGATGTGAAGTGGAGCTTCTGAACAAAACAGCTATTTGTCTGGAAGACATCATGAACAACAGACGGCATCTACTAGCTGGTGAATATGGTTTATATGCAATGCACATATAACTAGGTAGTAAAGTCGTATTGTATTCCTGACAAAAATGCAGCACTAAAGGAGAGGAAAACACAAATCCCACTTTTACTCCTGCTGTGTGACGAACACACAATCCTCAAAATGGAAATTCCTCTTGTTTATCCCTCCACAAGTTATAATACATGAACACAGATCAGTTTAGAACCATTATTGCTGCGTTGAGTAAAGACAAGGAGGGGTTTGTCTTAAAGGGCAGACAGACTTAATTTGAAGCGCTACGCCCTCATCCTCTGCACAAAGAGATGCCCTTCTTGTTGCAGCTGAAGCTACGAGACTCCGTCTCACAAAACGCCTCCAGAGTCGGGCTTCAAAATATGAGCTGCTCAGCTGAGCCAGAGACGCAGTAAACTGTGGAGTTCATCTACCAGATAAGACGCTAGATTTCTACAGTTTTCTCTCCATTTCCTCTAAAGGCCCATTTATGGTCCCTCTATGTACGTAAACTGATCCGTCCGTCCATAAACGGTCCGTCCATCGACCCATACGTACTTCCATACGTCCTCCACGTCGACATCGATACGACCGCAGGAGGGTCGAGAAATGTCAAGACGTAGGAGGTTGTGACAGGTTGTGTCCGTACACATTTGTCATGCCTTGCTCAAGTTGTAGCTACACTGCCCTCAACCACTTCTGGTGGTATTGCTCCCGTTTCCGTCGTCCCGTCCATTTCCATAAGCTCTCTGAAAACATGTCTGATTACGTACGGAATGGTACAGAAGGCTCCGTCCGTCTCCGTATTTGTCTTCAACGGAGTGCATAAATGGGCCTTAACCTGCACCCCTCTTCATTTAAACTTCCAAAAAAAAGTCACAGAATGATTAATTATCATATAATAAAATCCCAAACTAGAACGACACCTCAGCAGAGCCCGTACCTCCACCAAGACCCAACAGTCCTCTACACATATCTGTGTAGCTGTCTTGGTCTCCTGCCCCCAAACCTCCACAAAATATTGTGGAAATCGCTTCAGTAGTTTTTAAGTGGGGAGTTGTTGAGAAATACCCTGACTCATAATGTGGAGGTTAAAAATTCCTGCATCTGCACTTTTTAAAATTTCTTTTACCTGGATGTGCACCAGAGTTGAAAAGGTTCCCCTGGTCCATCCTTCTAGCAAGTTTTGCGGAAATGTGTCTGTTGGTTTTTGTGTACAGACGTGTGAAAGCATCACCTCCATGATGAGGCGTCTGTCGTCCGTCTAATATGCTGCAGCCGTTGTATCGCAGGTGTATTACATAATGACGTGAATCAAACGGTGCATCCACTGCATCCTCCTTAAACTACATTACATCTTCAACGCCTCACATCATAACCTCTCCTCCTCCGCTGAGACTCTCCTGCACCGTTCACCAAAGTGTGTTATTAACCTCCAACCTTCACTATCTGATGGCTCACCACCGCCTACTGTCACACTCCTTCCTCTCTCCCTCCTCTCCTCATCACTCAGCTGTTCCTTCATCTCCTGCACATACATACACTTCAACACAAAAGAGGTTTCTACCTCTTCTTACTGCCCTTGCCATCCCCCGTCTCCCCCCCCAGCTGAGCCTCTCCTCTCTGGCGTCCTCTGGAGATTTTAAATGCATTAGGATAAGAGGCTCTCTTCCTCTCTCTCGGCCTTCCTTCGGGCTCTGAGCTCACGGGTTCGGCTCCCTCGCTTACATCAGAGGACGCCACTTTCCCAGCCGTGCAACCTCTTAAGTGTATTTTCATGAAGCCTGCTATTGTACACAGACTCCACATCCATTAGCAACCATGCATCCAGTCGATACCATCAGAAGTTTCTTTGTCGTTCCAGAGGCAGGTGGTTTCCTCACACCTGAACTGAGCTGTGAATTACAACCAATGGAGCTCAAAGGGCAGCAGAATATCAACAAAAGGAAATATGATGCTTCTATTCTTGCACTGGAGAAAGGAATAAAAAGGAAAACATGTCTGTCGACGGCATCGTGTCCGGGGACAGGATTTCAGGACATGTAAACAAAAAGCAATAAAGCAGAAAAAGCTGCAGGGATGTGTGACCACAGGGCAACAGCCAATCAGGAGATACGTACAACTTACTACAGACTCATGCTGAGGAGCCTGAAGCGACCAAACAGCCTGGTTCTGGTTTTCATACAGAAAATAATTTCTTTAGTTTCCTTGTTTTCTACATAGAATATTGATCCTATTTATGTCAGCTGGTCAGAGTTTCATGTTCACTTCACTTTTAGCTCAAGGAAGGAGGCTGTTTCCACCCACGTCTGGTTTTTGGTTGGCTTTGTTTGTTTGTTTAATGGCAGGATTATGCAAAAACCGCTCCACAGAAACTTCCATGAAACTTCGTGTAGGGATGGTGCATGGGTGAGGAGAAGATATTTTAGCATTACGAGAGATGGAAAATGTTAAAAAAGAACCAAATTATGCAAAAACTGAACCAATGCTGGCTAAACTGTGGAGGAAAGGGAATGGGCAAGGATAGAGGCAATTAAATTTGAGAGCAGACCCGGGGACAGATCCAGGAATTTCTTAAACTTTTCCATAACACTGCAAGTCAGGGCATACTGAATTGGTTTCCAAGAAACTTTGTGGGGGGTGGGCCGTGGGCCAGTCTGAGACTGTTTGGCCTTGGCGGAGGGATCCACTTTATTGTCATTCTAGTAAATTCTGGATTGTTGGTTGGACAAAAGAAGACATTTGAGGACATTGTTTTGGGCTCTGACATATTAAACATGTGATTTATATAATCTAGAATGGCACCAATCCTCCACTAAGACCCAACAGTCCCCTTTCAATTCAATCAAGCCTTATCCAAAATCAAACTATAGTCCTGTATCTATCATTTGCAGGGCAGACGACCCCCTATGAAAACACACCAAATATCACACTCATTGACACCAAGCTCCTCAATATGCCTGATTCTTTTCAACCAGATCTGTGCATTATTCCCTGAGAAATTAAAGTAAATATGGAAATACTTATGGTAGTTTTTGTCTAATCCTGCTAACAAATAAACCAACAAACAAATGGACACATGAAAACAAAAGTAAAAATCTATCACGTGAAGTATGTTGCAAGATGTTTTCCAGGTAATTCCCCTGATAATTTTGAACCTTAAACTATATTATATATTTATTTGACTTGAAGGAAAGCGTTTAGATCTGCAGTCCAGGGTCTGCTGGTTTCCCTTCCTGACAGAAACTACTGCCACCTGCTGGTATGGAGGCTTATTTCCTGTCACACAGGCTCAGAACATGCTAGTTGGCTGTCAGCTGTAGTTATTTCAATTAGTTGTCAACTATTAGATGAATCGATGACTATTTCGACAATGGATTAATCGATTTGAATAGTTTACTCAGAAAAATGTCCAAATTCTCTTATTTTGTTTTTTTCAGATGTGAATATTTTCTGTCTTCTTCAGAGAGTAAACTGAATAAGGTTGGGTTGTGGTTATTTTATGAACCAAAACAACAAATCTATCAATGGAGAAATGATTTATTATACATTTACGCACAATTTCATTCAAATATTCCACTGTAAAAAGATGTTTTCAAGTGTCAAAACTATTTATCCATATGATTTAATGTGGGTGTTCAAAAGAGATTTGGAAAATTTCAAAAATTGGAATGAAAATGTTCAGTTTTGGGGCCAAATTATCTCTTTACTCGGTGCTCTAGGACAAATGTTAGTTATGAGAAACTTTTTTAATATGCTAGTATTATAATAATTATAGCTAGTAAAGAAATTTGTAATAATTTTGGCCTTCTTTGTAAATTCAGTCTAGAATAACTGTGCCAGTTATTTGCATATAGACCTGGGAAATGAGATCCGATCACCAGCCGTCTCTCAGGATACATCTCAGGAAGAATCTTAATCTCCCTTTACCTTTAAAACAATGTGATCTGATAGACTGGAGCGAGACATGGAAGCAGATTACACAAAGCTCAACCTGCAGAGCCAACAGTTTCCTGCTACTTCCCTTTAATCATCCGTCCGCCGCACACACACAAGTTCCATTAATTAACAAATTGCCTGACACCAAGCAGACTGGCTGTCTAATAAATAATCAGCAGCTTGAGAACGCGGGGCTGTGCACGCTTGGGACTCGATTCGGATTCATCTGCAGCCAACTCCGTCTCTGCAGGAGGAGGGCGACGAGAAACTCCCTAAAGAGAGGCGCTGTTCAAAGCTGCATGCAAACGTCAAACCGGACAGCTTGATCCAGGAGCAGCATGAATCTAGAGAGGTCCAAATGTAGGGGAATCAGAGTGAGAACAGTTATGAAACCATATAAACAGAACGGAGAGAAACAGGGATGGAAGGCAGTGAAGGAGAGAGCAGGATAAACACAGATCCTCTCACTAATTAATAGGTGTCTGAATTTCAATTAATGCTGAACTCATTTTCCGAGAGGAAATTAGAGAACAAGAAGATGGAGATGATAAAAAAAAAAGAGGGGCAGCTTATGTAAGCGGCATTTCATGGAAAAGATTTTGTTTTTCCTGTCGCTCTGCTGACGTGAACAAAGCTTCCATTCTGCTAGTCTGGATGCCACCGGCCTCAAAGTCGCATCGGGTTGTCCTGATGCTACACCATGCTGCTTCTGAGTCTTTGTTTCACTGTTGTTGTGTGATGTCACCACATTGTGCAACAGAAGGGCTTGTGTTGTGCTGCATTATGCTACACACTAACAGTCGTGCAAGTTAGTTGTGTTATGCATCGTTTTGCAGATGTGGTTCTTTTGTTAAAGCCGCCGAGGAGGAAATGTGTTTTTCTTTTTGTCAGCAGGATTACGGAGAAACTACGGAACAGACTTTCATTAAATGTGACAAAACAATGAGATCATTAATGCCGTGCAAAATACTAGTAATTACCTCCACCTAGGATTTTAGGTTTTTCACCCGTGCCCAGTGATTGGTTGGATGTATTTCCTCGAAACTCAGTGGAACGTTGGGCCAGGAAAAAACCAATTAAGTTTGAGTCTAGATCCAGCTTTTGGCTTTAACGCTGATGGATTGTTTTTAGACATTCTTTACCCATTTTTAAAAAGGTTGTATTTAGATAGACATGTAAAGGCCCATTTATGCTCCCTGTATGTACATAAACAGATACGTACATCCGTATCCCGTCTATCCATCAATGCCGACAGACTTCCGTACGTCCTTTATGTTGATATCGATACAACCACAGGAGGGCAGTGAAGAGTCAAAAGTTTTGACAACAACAAATATGGTGACAGTAGAGGAGGTTGTGATGATGTACCTAGAAAATACAAAGCAGTAAAAGCGGAGCTAAGGTTTCGTCTGTCTCATCCGTATCCGTGAGCTCTTCGAAAACTTGTCAGATTCCGTACGGAATGAACGCAGAAGACGTACAGAAAGCTCCGTCCGTCTCCGTCTTTAACGTAGAGCATAAACGGGCCTTTAGAGTGGTGTCTAGTTTGTCGGCTGTAGAGAGGATGGATTTCCACTAAGCTTGTTGGAAGGACGGTCAGGAAAGAAGCAATTCAACTATGGTATGGATGTGGATATCGGGGGTGGATCTGGGTTTTTTGAGAGATAGGGAAAATGTAGAAAAAGTACTCAAAAAATAATATTTCTCTGAAAGTAAACTATAAATTGTGATGTAACATAACATCTACACATATTTAAAGCGTTGATATGTATGAGTGTGTTTATTGTGGAGCAGATCCAGATAATAATCCAGATTAACATATGTCCTTGTAGGTGGTGATCTTTATTTAGCCTCTGTAGGATTGTTTGGCCTCGTGCCATTTAGTATAATGGTTATATTATACTTCATGTTTGTAGCATTCACTGTGTTTATTCATGTTTTGTATAGTGTAATTAATTATCCTACTTAATATCAACATATTCACTGCTATTATTCTAAAATGCTGTTGATACAGTTTAGTGATTTGACGTCTTGAGATCGAGGTGAACCGAGCTTTCAATCCCTTTCCTGTTCTGCCATCTTCTCTGTTTCCTCAATGGAAGTGAAGAGAAGAGCAGAGACAACAGCCGTGGCTCTGAAAACCAGTCAGGTGAAAGAAGAGAACAACGCTCTGGATTTTCACAGGAGAGAAAGCCTTTAAAAGAGGATTCTGAAGGCACAGGAGGGTTTGTAGGGTCCATGTGTGAAACCTTGAGTTGTAGATGAAATAAAAAGGCTGGACAGCAAGATAAAAATATAAAGCACCCAAACCTGGAGGTGTGATGGAGGTTTGTGTTTGATCGATCTCTGTTTCAACGCTTTACCATTTCCCCAAAAGATTCTACAGCTTTGCACTGTCTGCAATCTGGAAGTTGAATTTAAAGCAATTAAGTGAAGACGAGATAAGAAACTATGAAGCCTTTCCTGCAGGAACCCATGTGGTGCCATCAGCCTCATTAAAATCGCCAACTCAACATAGAAGTTTGTTCTTCGGTTCAGTGGGTGAATTTCTGGTCTTACAGAGCTGATAACAGTTTGACAAGAAAATAAAATGGCTACTGAAAATAAAACTAATTTACTGTTTAAAGGTGCAACGAAACAGGTCTGAGGAGTCTCTGAGAGGAACTGCCCCCTACAGAGAATCCCCAACAACTAAACACCATCAACGGCCCTGCAAAATGATCCCGTCCTATCCAACCTTCTGACTCTGGTGAAGCCTTTATCATATCATACACAGCTTTGGAACGCTTCCGAATGGACTTCTCAAAGAAGTCTTGGAAGTCTGCCTCCTCTCTGACATCATGTTTTTCAGCTGATCATCTTGACTGACTTGGACTCGGACTCGGACCATCCTCGAGGACTCGCGATCTGCTCTCTGTTTTGTTTAGTTGTTGGCATCTCGATGGCAGCCGGCTTTAGCGACAAACAACAAAATTCTCCTCATTTTTATTGGTACTTTTATGTCCCCTTTTCTTGGGAGGGAGACGGCGATTGAATGACCAGAAACTGCTGACCAGGTAGTTTTTATGAAATGACGAAATCACATCGGATATCGAGGAGGAAAGGCCTTATTTGGTTGTTGTTGTCATCTGTTCCATGTCTGCATTATATCCAATACATCATTTTATTACAAACCGAACCTGGGATTTTTTTTAACCTACAAAATTGCAAGTTGCTAATATTTTTACCTTCAATCTCGGAATTTGTCTGTAAATTGCAGATTGTCGAAAGGTATTCTGTGCCCCCGTATCCTGCAATGATAAAGAATCCTTTAAAGTGATCCGGATCACCACCATACCCGACGTCTTCTAAATAAATCCAGTCATCTTTTTGAGTAACTGCTGCTAACAGACAGAGAAACAAACCAACGCCGGAAATTAGCCGGAAAATATTGCAACTCAAGAGCGAGGGCGCTAATTCTTCTATAATTAAAAGATTGATAAAAGCCACTTTAAAGTTATCGGTTCCTACATGACAAGCGGCACAGTTTGAGACTGTTTTCCGTACACATAGGTGTCCTCAGAGTTTTCCTCTCCATCTCCTTCTCAAAGCTTAAGTGGATTTAATCAGTGAAATCAATGAAGGGATCGGAAGCTTTCATCTGGATTCTCCTGGGCCATCCTTTTCAGAGAGTGTCCCTGACATCCTACACACCCGTACATCCAACAAAATAGAGTTCATCCACATATACAAAACAATCCCGAGCTAATTTGTTTAGCATCCAGGAAGTCATGCTGTTAGCCTCGAGCCACCGCTGCACGCATGCAAGGCTACGATCGGTATCTAAAGCTTTGAGGATCACTCTCACACACACAGGCCTGCTATCTATGATTAGTCACACACACAGTGAGGAAAACATGTATACGTTAAAAATCATCCATCTGCAATTAGCCACACAATCAGGCACGCTGCAGCTGTAAGCGCTATCTCTGAACTCCAAACAGCAGAACTTAGTTAACCACTGGTGTATTGTTGTGTGTTGGCCTCTGTGGGAGACGGTATCCATGTTTCTGTGTGTGTGTGTCGGCGTTGGCATGTGTGCTGACGTGCGTTTCTAACAAGCCTGCGACCCCTCGACTCTATGCTTATCACAACAAGCGCTGGTGCATTCCTCGATGCTTGCAACAACAAGCCACAGGCGCTGGACGTGGGTTTTTTTTCTCACTCTCTCTCTGTGCTGCTGTTTGTCTGCCCTATAAATAGGCCATTACTTTGAAATGCAAGCATGCTTCCTAAAATCCCCACCCCTCTCGCTCCGAGCTCTCTCCCCCTCAGACACACACACATAAGTGTGGTCGCCCTCGTGTGCACAATCAGCCCACCGACCCAACAACAGGCCAGATTAAACTCTTCTTTTTAAAGCTTGTCTCAGGGAGGGGGGGGCATCTCTGGGCTGGTTGATGCGGCTGGTTGAGATGCAGCTGGTGATGCTTCGCTGAGTCAATGTGATGCTTTTTAAAAAAAATCTAAAGTGTACATATTTTAATAAGACATCCACCATGAATGTAGAGCAAACCTTCCTTCATTTATGCAACTTCAGCCTTCATCATTCAACATCGTCACCCTCACAAACACCTCGGTGTCAATACTGTGCAACAATTAGATCTGTCCATTCATAGGAATCTGCAACATTTTTTTTTATAAAACATTCATTAATTTGGTCATTTTCTCCAGTCCCAGTGACGGAAATAAGCAGATTTGTTGATGTCTTTGGTCGTCTGAAGTTAAAATCTTTGTATTTTGAACTCTAGGATGGATAAAACAACACATTAGAAGAGGATGAAAACACACAGTACCTACTAATAATGCAGTTTAAACAATATTATTTAATATATTATTTATTTCAACATGTTTTTTTCTTATTGTCTATAAGGCTCTATGTTATGATTACATCACTTTTTTTCTGTCATGATTTTTCACCAGTAAAAATAAAATGACACAACATGTAGAAACGAGGACAGTTTTTCTTTTTGGCATTATAAATTGAAATAAATTAATTTAAAATCAATAGGTATCTGCACTGATCTTGGTACTTTTAAGGGTACTGACAGAGTTACACTCGAGTATCACCGAGTACCATTTCATGTTAAATCAGTCAGTGCCTATTTTCAGTCCCTTTGAGCACATCTGAGAGAGAGAGAGCGAGAGAGAGAGAGAGAGAGTGGGACACTGTCATGCTATTGAAATGTGGCGACACATTTCAACAGTTACTGCAAAATCTATGAAGTCAAATCTGTCCAGGACAAAACGCCTCACCTGAGGAAACACCTGGTGAAAGCTAACGTTAGCACATCTGCAGCTAACGTTAGCACATCTGCAGCTAACATTAGCACATCTGCAGCCAGCACTGCAGCTCATGCAAGCATGTCTACAGCCAGTGATGCTGCTAACGTAACCACGTCGGCAACCAGCTAATGTAAGCACTCCTGCAGCTAGCTCTCCAGCTGATGTTAGCATGTCTATAGCCAGCACCACAGCTAACATAAGCACGTCTGCAGCCAGCACTGTAGCTAACGTAAGCATATCTGCAGCCAGCGCTGCAGCTAACTTTAGCACGTCTGCAGCTAACATTAGCAAGTCTGCAGCCAGTACTGCAGCTATTGAAAGCACGCCTGAAGCCAGCACTGCATTCATTCATGTAGAGTTGAACCCTTCATTTCTCATTATTTTGAATAATGTTAGCTTAGCATTTTTACTAGCATTAGGTAACACCACTGACTGTGCCCAAATTCCTTACAAACTATTCAGTAGCTGAAACAGTTTAAGAGAATTTTAGCATGTCTGAAACCTGAGGATGAAACCAGTACTACGAGAATTATGTACTATTTACATTTTTTTAATGTGTACTATTTACAGTAAATATTACAGTATTCGATCACTGTTGTAGTGACAACAACAACATAACAGACATGTGATGGCGCTGTTTCTTCTTCTTCTCTGGATAAGACAGACTAGATGCTACAATGTTGTATTGCTGCCCTCTACTGGTTGTTATTATTAATCTGTTTTTTATTTAGTCCAATACTGAGATGATGTTCATCAGTTTCTTTTAGTCCAGTTATCAGGTTGAGTAAAGAGTTCAGTGTAAAAACAGTTTCTCCAGCTGATCCTAGATCTGTCAACAGATTCCTGCTGGTGTTACAACAGATTTGGTGACTGATTTTTACAACTGAGTACAGAAAAAAACAGTTCTAATGGTATCAAAAGTGATCGGTACCCAAACGATTAATCAGCAATGAAAATATGTTTGTTTCCCTGCGGGGTTTTCAGATGGACTTGACAAAAAGCGTATCTGTTAGGATTTAATGAGGCCCTGAGTGACTCTGTTTCCAAAGTGTCCATTAGAAACTAACTGGTTTGTACCAACAACATTTTTAATGGAGCCTGAAATGCTGAAAAGTTTCTCCAGGAGAGTTTATTAAGGAGAAACTGTAAACTTCTAAATTACTCCTTTAAAAGACTCCACACAATCGATATGCAGCAGCAGTGAAAGTACATTTATGTTCTATGCATCTCAAGGCCATCACTGGATATGAGCTCACCGCACTGATGTCAGATCAGACCTTTACACTGGTCTGGTTCTGGATAAAAATCCAGATTTAAATATCTTTACATAGGATGTTGTGATCATAGGTTTATGAGGCTTGATCGAATTAAAGATGATTTTTTTCTAATTTCATCTGTTTTTTTTTTTTTGGTTGCTCGTCAGCAGGATTCTGCAAAAACCTACTGGACGGATTTCCAACCTACATGGTCGGACCGGCCAGGGGACAGGAGAGAACCCATCAAAGTCTGGGTCCTGATAAAGAGACGGATCATCAAGGATTTTTAATTTCTCCTGCTAGATTTTTCAACATTGTCACTAATAATGCAAAAATGACTGAACTGATTTCCGCAAAACTTTGTGAATCGATTGTTTTGTCATGGAGAAATCTTCTCTATTGAGTTTTATTCTAGTTCATTCCTTCATGCAGAAAACAAAGATGAAGTTCTCATGAAAACCTCTGTTGGTTTAAGATGATCTGATCCACTGAGACTCATGAAACCTGCCATGAGAGGAAGCACACACACACACACACACACACACACACACACACACACACACACACACACACACACACACACACACACACAGACACACACACACTGATTTATTCCATCTTTGTGATGTCACTGATGCTGCTTCCTCCTATAGATGCTGAAATTTACATGGTATAAGAAACCACAGGATTATTCTGGTTCTTTTTTCACAGGATTACCTTCGGCTGAGTATTACAGCCCTCTGGTGAGAACACGAGGCGATCAGACCTTACCAATTACTGACACACACACACACACACACACACACACACACACACACACACACACACACACACACACACACACACAGACACAGCAGCCAGAAGGTACACTATAGTTTTAGTGTCTTCTGTCAGAACATCTGTGAGCCTTGGGGAACACAGAGCCATATGTCACCCAAATTTTTGAGTAGGGGGTTGTACTGTGTGTGTGGGGGGTTAATGCTGTGGGTGGCTATCAGAGAGGGGTCTCTGGAGCCTCGGGGGGGGGGGGGGGTGGGGCACTGAGAGGAAATATAGGAAGAGGGGAGTGTAATATTTGACATTTTCTATAAACATCTGAGTCAAGCTGTTTGAAACTGGCTGTTTTTCGGCCTCACTGCGGGAGCAGATCTGACAGGCAGCGCTGGAACAAATCATTCAAACCGAAACGCGCTTTTACGCACGCGTCGCGTCTTTAATGCCAAACATTTCAGTGGTTGTGATGAATGAAACGCAGCCTGTGATCCCAACACGTATCACGGACACACAACGCTGCAGCCACAGTTCACAAGAAGTTCAACTCCGACAGCAGCTTCTCCACAGATCGCGCTAAAAACACAATCCGCGAGTCTGTGCGCCCGAGAAAACCTCGTGCGCTTCATTTGACGCGCGCGTGGTTCAGCCCGGCAGCGTTGACACACAAACACACACACAAACACACACAGACAGACACACAGACAGACACACACACATACACGCAGTCAGCAGAAATAAACATTTAAGAGACGATGTGAGGTGAAGACTCTTACCGTGAAGAAGAGGAAGGGTGGCTGAAGAAATTATAAATCCTTAGTTCGCATTGTCGGACGGAGAGGAAGAGGAGGAGGAGGAGGAGGAGGAGAGGGAGCAGGCTGCTACTGTGCGGGAATAATCCGACTGTCAGTGACAATAACCGGGAGAGGAGAGGCGAGGAGAGGGGAGGGGAGGGGAGGAGGGGGAGCGCTACCCCATCCAATTAGAAACAGCGGGATTGATTGTCACAGGAAAGAAGGCAGTGAGTGTTTAAAGCGCGCTGTCTGGGTGGGAACATGTTGGAGATCATTTTTTAAAAATAAAGGAGGGAATAAAAACGTGAACATGAGTTTGAATCCTTGGACTGAAGCTCGTCACGTGACGCTGGCAGCTTCAGTTTCAGCTTTCTGTGCAGATTCTCTCCACTGTGTCCAGGACCGCTGTGAGACATGCAGAGCTGGGATTAGTGGGACATATTTCCATATTCAAAGCTGCAGCCTTCATCATCTACCCTCACCTGCTGCCCCCTAGAGGGGGGAGGAGGTACTTAAAGTCACTCCAATACCCATGATTCAGTGGCCCCAGACCATGTGCTGGTGAGGCTACCTTGAAAGATAAGCTGTGCTGACTAAAACAGGGGCGTGTCCAGATTTTTTTTGACCAGGGTGGCCACTGACTCATGCAGGGGTGGCATCAAGGATGTCAGCGGTGACGGGCAACTACTCGGAAAGTGTAGCGAGCTCAGCTTTTTATATAGCATTTTATGCATTTTTCACTATCTTGGGTGATGTTAGTTTAGCATTTTTACTAGCATTAGCTAACACTCACCACTGACTGTGCCCAAAATTCCAACTATTTAGTTCTGTAGCTTAAACAGTCAGAGATTGTTAGCATGTCTGAAACCTGAAACCAGTAGTATTTGAATTGTGTACTATTTACAGTTTTTATGTAATTCATTTATTTTCTTATGTTTTCATGAAATTTGGTGGGAGGGCAGGTCTTGAACCTAAATAGAAATGTTTTTTTTTAATCATTGCACTTTTTTTTAACCTTTTCTTTAATTTCTCAGGGAATAATTTATGGTGGATGAACAAACATGGTTGATCACAATAAAACTCAGTCAAACAGATCGGCAGCTAAACTTATTCAATTGATTATTAATCCACAATATAAGATAGTGAGACGAGATGAGATCCAAGATAATCCAGAGACCCTGTTGGGTTTTATGTTTCCATATCACTAAGCAGAAGGATGCTAACATCGTCTTATGGAGGAGTCGTTGGTTGGGAAGGGGCGGGGCCTGTGTGTTTGATGCTGGAGTGAACTGTCCCTTTAACCATCAGGAGCAAACATCCCCGCTATGTCCCCATCAACATAACGCAGGTGGTATGTCTGTGTGTGTGTGTGTGTGTGTGTGTGTGTGTGTGTGTGTGTGTGTGTGTGTTTGTGCGCAGCTATTGTTAACATAGTTATATTAGGAGCACCCCCCCCCTCTGTGAGCGGTGAGTGTGATGAGGAGCAGTGACATGTTGAAGAGGCCCTAAAGAGGCAGGAAAGAAATACCTCAACAAGTGGATGACTGACATACAGACACACACTGGAACGCTCCTAATATAACTATGCTGTCAATAGAAGGAGATGCAGAGGTGACACGTCTGTGTGTGTGTGTGTGTGTGTGTGTGTGTGTGTGTGTGTGTGTGTGGACAGACACACACACACAGTGAATAGAAGTGAAACAGGATCTGTTAGAAGGCTTTTGCTGCCCTCTACAGTCCAGTTCTATGAAATCAGCTTTAGATCAGGTGTGGTTTTAAGTCTTAGTGTTACACAAACAGAGACATGTGGATAAATACAAGGACGGATACACAAAAGGAACAATGACCAACAACATGACATCATCAGGTAAAGAGGGCTGAGAAATATTAATACCAGATGTAATCAGCAGGATTTATATGTGATGTAAGAGCAGAAATGAGACACCTTCACAAAACCCCGATACTGAAGTCATTTCATTGAATTTTCCACCTCTGAATTATTTTGCATGAAGAACCAATCCTTTAATTATCTGCTTTTCTCTCTTCAGAGTGCAGAGAGATTGTATTTATTATTCTTTTTTATGACATCACACACGTCATAACTTCTAATCCTAGAGTCCAGCTTCATTACCTCTGCTGTAGATGTAACGTTTTTGTCGCCCGTTTGCAGGATTACACAAAAACTACTGCAGGGACTTAAATGGAACCTAGTAGAAGGGCTGGTCATGTGACAGAGAGGAGTTAAAGTTTGGAGGCGATCCGGACTAAAGCAGTCTGGAATGGTTTTCTACATCAATTACACATAACTACTGGATGGATTCCTCTGAAACGTGGTGAGGGCAGACGTTTAGATGGTGCACGGAGGTGTGCTTTCTATTAGGTGCTACTCTAGTTGTTATTATTAATACTAAAAGTGCTGCATGGTTGCAAACATTAATGTTTAATTTTAATAAAAGACACAGCAGCCAGATGTATGGATGACTTTTCAACAGGCTTCACTCAGGAGAGGAGAGGTAGAGGAGGATGAGGTGAGCTGAAGGCTGGATGCTCCCTCCAATCAGGACATAGAGGTGAATCGATTTTTAATAATAGGTTTGATTTAAACTATGTTCTGTCAGTTCATGAGCTTAAAGTCAATAAAGTTTTTTGATTTTTAGACAAAAACAATGAGGACTGATGTCGAAACAGAACATGGTGATTGAATCATTAATGGCAGCAGGTATGACAGAGTCAACGTCCGATTTTACCTTATTTTACTGTGTCCTGAACACAGAACATAACTATGACTAAAAAACAACAGAAACATAAAGACAGTTATCTGAGCTGCCAGCAGAGAGAGCTGTGTGACCACAAAACAGAACCACTCACAACAACTGTCCTCTCTGGTGAGGGGAGGCAAGGGAGGCAGAGGGGAGGCAGAGGGTGAGTGATGTGGAACCACTTTTATTTACAGAAAGAGAAGAAAAGATATGAATGCCAGCCTGATAAGAGAGAGAGAGAGAGAGAGAGAGAGAGAGAGAAAGAGAGAGAGAGGGAGAAAGAGAGAGAGAGAAAGAGAGAGAGAGAAAGAGAGAAAGAGAGAGAGAAAGAGAGAAAGAGAGAGAGAGAAAGAGAGAGAGAGAGAGGGAGAAAGAGAGAGAGAGAGAGGGAGAAAGAGAGAGAGAGCAGGAATGTGATAATCTCTGGATTATGTTTGCTCACTGATGACACTTCAGTGTTTCTACAAGAACTACAGCAGAGGAGGTCATGTTTTCACCTGTTTGTTTGTTTGTTTGTTTGTTTGCAGGATTAAATATAAACTACTGAATAGGTGTCTAGGAAAGTTGGTGGGAGGCCAGAATAGACCCCATTTAAACATTGTGATGATGATGTTGATGATGATGATGATGGACAGTCTGTTAAGTTATCTTTTGGTAATTAAATTTTCATTTCAGAAACGGATATTCAAAACACAAAACCAATGATTATTTGATTTTTCATTTTAAAATACAAAAACCAAAATTGAAATACAAATGAAATTCCTTTGGCCATAGGAAAAAATAATAATAAATTTATATATATATATATATATAAATTAAAATATGATGTAAAAAATGTGAACACAGGAAACTCCTTGTATCCCAAACAAGATGAAGTTGTATAACTTTTATAACTTGTACTGCAGTTGTTTGTTTTTTTATGTCTGTATTGCTGTGTATTTTTCACATCTTTGTTATTTTGTCTCTGATCATTCATCTGTCATGCTATGGTTTTCCCCTCAGGGCCATGTTGTTTTATTTACCTGCTCTGCCAGCATCAGTGGATTCATTGCATAGTTTGCCACCTGCACTCGAACATAAACGTCTCTAAGTCGAGACGCTTGCTGGGAAAATGTTGAGGGGGTGTGTTTGCATTGTGTATGTACATGCAGAGCGGTGCCACAAAACTCTCAAGTTAATAACTTCTCTGAAAAACAGCACACAGGAAACTGTTTGTTTGTTTGTGCGGATGAGACAAAAGGGACCGAAGAAGAAGAAGAAGATGTCACCTTCAAACAGAACAGGAGGAAAAACTAATAAGAAAAAGAAAAAATGTCAAGATGTCAGAAATAGATGAAAGGAGTGCAGACTGTATGTGACAGGAGGAGAACAGGAGCAGGAGAACACAAACTAGTTCCTCTGTGGAGTTTCAGGATGATGATGATGAGCAGGGCCTCCTCCCCGTCTGAATAAACCAGGTGTTGGTTTTATTTGCCCACAGCTCCGTCCCTCCTGCTCCGGCTATTTACCCACCAATTAGCCATGAGACTGAATCACTGAGCATTCGGATGAGTCAAATCCCTCCTTGAAAACACCTCGCTGTCGGTGAAGTGAGTCGACCTCAAAGGAACCCAGCGATGCCCGTCGGATCATCAGATGACTGCGGCGTGGAACAGCTGGAGTGGCTGAATTTATTCGCCGGTTAAGACGCTATACCCTTCATCTACTTCAAGAGTCGGCTGTTGAATATCCTCGACCGGTACGGCGGCTGTCTATCATGCTCCAAAGAACAGGACTCGCCGGCTCAAGGGGAAATGAGGCTTAGTGGGAGCAGAAGCCCTCGACTCTCCTAAAGTATGCACAACCACTGAGAAGAGCAACTAAGGAATAAAAACAGAGATCCCACACTCAGGAAAGCTTTCTGGGAAAGAAGTAAAACTCCTTTTCAGATTTATTTTCTGCCGTGAGCGAAGAAGTAATTCGGACATTTAGCTCTTGGCACATATTTAGATGATGTCTAAATTTGCTTCTTAATCATTTATGGTTTCTGTTCATGATTCTTTGTAATAGTTTTAACCTGCATGGGGCACAAAGTAGAAGGGAATTTACAGGTCAGTGCAACTGTTGCCCATATTCTCAATAGCTCTTAGATAAATGCTGGGGTTCCACAAGCTAGAGAGCCGTGATGTATATATGTTCCCTCTACGTACTTTAACGGATACATCCGTCCACAAATTGTCCGTCCATTGACCCGTACATATTTGTCATATCTTGCTGTAATCGTAGCTACACCGCCCGCAAACATTTCCGGTGGTGTTGCTCCGTTTCGTCCGTCTCGTCCGTATCCGTAAGCTCTCTGAAATGTGACCGATTACGTACGGAATGAACCCTGAAGACATAAGGGAGGCTCCGTCCGTCTCCCTATCCTAGTCTTTAACGTAGAGCATAAATGGGCTTTTAGCTGATGACTAATACTAGCTGCTTTTTAATAGTCTTGGGTTGTTTATACGGAACCACAGAGCTGGAACGTATCTACATCTCTTTGTGTGCAACAAAAGCTCCCGGGTAGCAGGTGAACACTGAGGACTAAGTTCTCATTGGTCTAGTAGTCACATTCGAGGTTGTACACCTTCCTCAGATTACATCCACGCTAATGTTTTTAGCCAGAGGCTACATTGAAGGGTGTAAACAACATCTTTTAAATAGGTTTGGACTATTTGTGCTTCTGTACACATGGGTTATGTCGTATGGAGTCATTTTATGTTTGTTTTTGGTTGTATTTTATAAAACAAGTTGTTTCGGAGAATGCTGCTGTGATGCTCCAGAAATGTTTTATGGACTTCATCCGACTTTCCATTAGCATGACGGTGAGTAGATAATGACTGGATCTCCATTTTTGGGTGAACTGTTCCTTCAACAGACATGAAGATTGACTGAGCAACAGTTAAAAGACAGAATCCTTTAATTCTAAACAAGAAACCTAGGACTGATTTTTCACTTTTAAGTCAATCGTTGAACATTTTGAATTATAATCTGCTGTCAAGTCAAAGCTCTGACGGCATGATCAGAGTCACAGGTGCCGGAGGAGAAGACCACGTTCTTGATGTTTTTGGATTTAAAGCTCGCCAGTGATTAGTGATGACTGAAAAGCATCAAACGCAGACTTGAAGACGGGTCGGGTCCAGGTCTGGGGTTGATCCTGGGGGGATATGTGGTTTGAGATCAGAGAGAAATGCCTCCTGATCCATACCAATGATTGCTCTGATATCTGTTACCTCGTTATTCCCCCTTCAAAGATGTGAGATTGACTGGAATAGCCTCTCTAACTTTCTCTCAGCATGTTTCCCTTCTGCTAATCCTGTCAGGTCTGACTGAGAACAAGGTGCCACATGAGAGAGATTATCTCTTAAAGGTTGTCCGTTGAACTGAGGGCAACACGTAGAAGCATCTTCCAGCTGTCTCCTTTTGTCTTTGGCACACAAGGTTTTATTATTGTTCAAAGGGCTGCAGATATAATGCAACAACCTAACAGTTACTGGATTTGGGCCTGTTGTCTCGATCCAGTTGCACATAACGGGGGAACATCATGAGATGTCCATGCCTGGTTATTTTTATTTCAATTGGCCTATTTATGATATGCATGCATCATGCAATATTGAAGAAATCCACCTCAGAGTTTAATGAACCCTTCCGTACAGAAAATATCTCAATAGTCAGAAAAATTCTTGGACTTCCTCTTTATTTAGAGACCCATCCAAAATTGATTGGCTTTATTCTGACCCTTGCTTTATGGAAATCTGTCCATTCATTTTTGCATAATCCTGTTCATGAACCAACCAACAAACTATAAAGGACACCTGTCAAGCACATACCTCGGCTAAAGCTGCAAAACAACTTCCTGGATCCACACTTTGAGCAGGATCCACCTCAGTGTTCAATACACTCGTCCCCATTCCAAGCTCCACCACCAAGTCTGCTTTTTAGATATTCTGTAAACAGAGACACATTGTGATGAGAACAAAACTTCATACAAAGAGCTTCGGTCGATCTATTCAGTGTCACAAGTCAGTGTACAGTAAAAGAAAAGGGCCCAGCGTGTCATAGGTATTCATGCTGTTTATGATGTCATTGTGAAATAAACTGAACTTATTTTCTCCAGTGATTTTCAGCTCCACAGTTCTCTGAACACCTGAGGCGTCTGTTAACAACCAGGTGGAAAAATGAGGATTTATGATGGATTTGTTCTCATAAAATGTTATAATGACTTCCTGCTATTACATTTTAAAGCTCCTCTCAAATATATATTATTGAGAGAGAATGACACTAAATCTATCACTACGGTTATTATTTCCTGTGTGGTCGGCCCTCTCGCCTCAGCACCCCGATCCACATTTAATGTCTTTTGACTTTCATTTACTTAACTTTTTTTCCAGTGTGTTTGAACTCATTAAATCTCTCCTGATGAAATGATCAGTTTCATAACGATGACGCTTAATGATATTTGTGAAGTACAGAACATCCAGAATTTAAAATGGAAGACAAAACAAGATAGCATCCATTTGGAATCCAGATTACAGCTCAAGGCTGGAGAGAACCCAGAAGGGAAAAGAGGTGGACGGAGAGAGATGTGAAAGAAGGGAGAGAAACATTAGATGACAGATATTTACATTTGCATACAAAATACACAAATCTATTTATGTCTTAAACATCGAACTTAATCACGGACGATGCAGCTCAATGAGATGAGGGTGAGGCATGGCCGACGAAGAACTCTTTGATTGTTGGCGCAGATCTGGATAAAGTGGTGAATCCAAAAATTTTTCTTTAACTTTAAGTAACATTGTGTAATATTATTTTATTCATATTTTTATTATTTTTATACACGTTTCCTCATTATTCAAAAGTTTGTGGAGGAGTTTGACATGGGCTAGGAACTCTGAACAGACATGCAGGATTGAGGTGAGGGTAAGTTTATTTGAATCCCACATTTCAACAACAAGGAGATTCAAAGTGCTTTACAAAATATAATTTTAAATAAAAGCATTAAAACATGATAAAACATCATAAAAAGCATTTAGTGGTTTTGATTGTGAAATTGACTTAAAACAACAGAGTCGTAGCAGACCTGCAGTTCCAGATATGTGGGGCATAAGAACTGAACCAGGTTTAGTTCTGACCCTGGGGGCAGAAAGCAGACCTGGTTCATAACGGAGCAACGGATCAGGAACGTAGTTTGGTTTTATAAACCAACAGCAGAGATTTTGAAATTGATTCTTTGAGAGACAGGAAGCCAGTGTGAAGATCCAAGAACTGGACCGATGCGATCCTGGTTCTAGTGAGGACTCGAGTAGCAGCGTTCTGAATCAGCTGCCGGATTGAGTTTTTAGGTAGACCTGATTTTTTTCCAAATCCTGCAGATTTGACCTCAGTCCTTGAATCCTCGATATGTCCTTAAGGTGATGGTGGGCTGACTTTGTGAGGGTCTAAACGTGGCTGTTCAGATTCAGGTCTGAGTCCATGACGACACCGGAGTGTCAGCAGTGCTCCTGAAAGCATCGTTGTGTCTGTAAACATACTGTAAACATATGACATCATACAGCGGCGGAGGTTCTGTCTTCCTGCCAGATCAGGTCACAGATCAGGACTCCTTCCAATTCAGGATTAAAAAGGTGTTTGTTCCTCATCATCTGGTGAAGAAAGGAGATGTTTTATTAATTTCTCTCCACAGCTCTCCTCCTTTCACGCTCTTCATTGCCGTCTTCATCATCATCAGTGTCACAATCGTCTTCATCGCCACCATGAAATGATTAGCGAGGAACGATTTGCCTCAGATTCAGTCTGAGAATAAACGTGTCCTTTTGAACACGTTCGTGTCTCATTATAGAAACATACATTTGTCTTGTGTTAGAAGTCACAGCTGACAGGAGGTCGGGGGGGGGGGAGTTTGTTTTCTTTTGTTTACTTCCTCTATATTGTTATGATTATTGCTGTATAATGAATGAAGGCGTCCTTCATCATCGTTATCATGATCATCATTGCTACTGTCGTCGCTATCAACAACCAGAAGCCCGTCGGTGTCGTTTTCATCACCAACAACAGACACACATCAGTGTTCAGCTCGGCTGTGAGTCAGGATGAACTTTAATGCTGTGGAGGCAGCAGGAGTCGTCTGTTTACAATATAAGTTTAAATAGTTAGAAAAACCCACAGACTGTAAATCCAGGAGTTTCATTAGATTACATTGAGTATTTATTGGCAGTGATCCTTCTGTCTGTGACCTGTGTTTCATCTTGGCTCTTATTTCTCAGCTGTCATAGAAGCATGTAAACATAGAAAGTTCCTCCAACTGTGATGAATGCAAAAAGCGAACTTCCCAGTCAGGCTGGGTTCAAACTGGAGGCCAAAGTGGCCAAAATCTGATTCTTTTTAGTATTTTTATTTAATATGGAAACAGATTTTTGTGATTCTGATTTGAGCCACTTTCACATGTGGTCCTAAACCTGATGCAGATCTGAATCCATGTGATTCCCAATCAGTGTTGCATCAATAGTCATCAGCTGTCAGCATCAAATATGGAGGATCGCCGTGACGACGAGTGGAAGACAGGAGGAGATAAATGTAAAGATGCTTCAATAAAATCCCTTTTCAGACTCGTCACCACGGACAGTTTAATAAATGAACGCCTGCAAAAATATTTTATTTACTTTGATTTATTGTGATTATTTATTTGTTTTGGTGAAATTCTGTGGAGGAATGAGCCTCAAAAGAAGATTTGATTGGATTTTAAGCCAGATGAGGATCCAGGATTTTTAATTTTATTTTTTTAGAATTGTACCTCTGCCAAGGTCGGACACTTCTACACGTCTGTTTTTGGCTCACAAAGTTTTGTGGATATCATATTTGTGATTGGTCGCATCCTGCAAACCCCGCCTCTTTTTGTGAACGTGTCATGGCTTAATTGTGAAAACGAATCGCGTTAATAACCATCATCTTTAGGTTTATCGAAGCTAGATAACCCAAAGATATCCTGGGTCTGTTGTTCACAGTGCAGATCTCACTAATCATTCCTGTTCATGTGTTCATAGCACCGACAGTCAGGCTCATCACATCCAGACAGGTAAAAACACTCAGAGCTCTGGGTCAGGTGCTCACATGCTCATCCTCTCAGGGATCCATTGTTCTGGAAGAAAGCCTGTTTATGATCCAGTGAATAATGTTCACTAGGTCAGATAAAAGCAGCCCAGAGGCAATAAAGTCTCACATTTATTTAATTATTCAACCTTCATTTAAACAGACGAGGTCCTTCAGGGACAGGTTTCATACAGAGACCTTAAATTTACCAAGCACACATTTATTTCAACATTTCTAGCAGTTGTGTGTTATTTCATTAGGAAATGTGTGTGTTTGTTTTTAAACGCAGGAACATTGGGGGATGATTGGGAGTGATGAGTTCATCACTGCTGGATGGAGAAAGGGGACAAATGACTATGCCTTTCTTTTTTTTATTTGCCACGCAGCCATGTTTGTGTGACCACCTGCAGAATCTGTTCATTACTATGGTGGAAACAATGTCGGACACCTACAGGTTCAAATCCCAACGACTTCTGAACAAGGCTCCGCCTGCCTGGACTCCAGTGTCGCGCTGTGATTGGCAGAACTCCATGTGTGGGTGGAGCTAGAAACACGCCCCCTCATGTGGCTGAAAGATGTCCTGCAGGTATGAATCTAGAATAAATAGTCAAATAGAATCATAACTATTTTATTTGTTGACCCAAATAAAATCTCCTGGAGACCCACCTGTGGGTCGCGGCCCAGTCTTTGGGAGCCACTGCCTTACAGGGACAGGACAGAGGAGACGCCCAGCTTAAACAGAAACAGGAAACGAGCCGTCTTGTTTTTGATATCATCCCTGTCATGTATGGTTTCCTCCATTAGAATAAACATGTGGATCATGAGGGACGAGATATTCATGTTTAACCCAAAGCCCGTCTCCGCTGGGACCTCCTCCTTCTCTTTCCTTCTCCTTCTCTGCTCCTTTTCTGCCATCTTTCCTCTCTCTGCTCCTTCTCTGCCATCTTTCCTCTCTCTGCTCCTTCTCTTTCCTTCTCCTTCTCTGCCATCTTTCATCTCTCTGCTCCTTCTCTTTCCTTCTCCTTCTCTGCCATCTTTCCTCTCTCTGCTCCTTCTCTGCCATCTTTCCTCTCTCTGCTCCTTCTCTTTCCTTCTCCTTCTCCGCTCCTTTTCTGCCATCTTTCCTCTCTCTGCTCCTTCTCTGCCATCTTTCCTCTCTCTGCTCCTTTTCTGCCATCTTTCCTCTCTCTACTCCTTCTCTGCTCCCTCTCCTCTCCTCAGCTGAACCTCTCCTGTCCTCCCTGAGTCCCCCGGTGAGCCGCTTGTCCTTCCTTCCTTCAATCCCCGCTTCTCTCCTTTTCTAAGCTTGTATCATTTCCTTCCTGTCACCCTTCAGACTCCTCTCTCTCTCTCTCTCTCTCTCTCTCTCTCTCTCTCTCTCTCTCTCTCACTCCTCCTGCCCACTGGGCTTATCCTCTTTCTCCTCCCATCCTCCATGATTCCATTGTTTCTATACCGCCTCTCTAACCATTATCACCTCCTTCACTCTCTTCCTGTTTCCTCTCCTCATTCCCCCATGAGTTTCTCTCCCTCTATCTCTGGCCTGCACTCCTTTCCCTCCTTTCTTCCCTCCCCACAGATTCTGTCTCAGCAGCGAGTTCCATGTTAATAATTCAAGCCGTCTCTAATCTTATGTTGTAAATAGTTAATCAGGAGCAGAGCTTGGTGACACCTCCTTTCTGCCCATCGCTGCTCCCTGGATCTCCTGCATCTGTAATTCTCTCCCATATGCTGCCTGTCTGCACGACACCAACACCCGTCTCTCTGTTTTTCTGGATTTCCTCATGGTTCTGCATCCATTACCTGCTGATATTCTCTCACGTTGTTTACTGGTCTGTTTAACCTCATTTTAAGTTTGAACATCATGCAATAATGAATTTTGCCCTTAAACCTGAACTATAGTGATGCATCTGAGAAGAATTAGAACATTTGTACGTTTAAAACGTCACCAGGATTTAGGTTAAAAACATACGTATAGAGTTTTACAGCATTTTGTAAACTAGACTGTAAAAAAAAAAAAAAAAAAAAAAAAAATCCAAATTTTACAGTAAATAACTGTAAATATACTAAAAAGAAAATAGTAAACTATATCTGTTATTCCACTGTTTAATCAAAAATAATATACTGCAGTTTAATTAATTTGGACCATAAGATCTGTTCTGTATTTTTACAGTTTAATACATGTAATTTGGTGGTATGGCTATTTATTGTAATTGGATGGTATCCCTCTGCTTTTCTTAAAGCGTATGACATGACAAGTCATTTCCTGCCCCTGTTACATGTCGGTTGATCTCATCCCAATATGAAGACATTTGCAGACGATTTTCCTCTTCGTTGAGTTAGCTGCTAACTGCTGCTAGCTTCTTAAAAGTTTTCCGCCTGTGGAATGTCGTCATCACACCCACATCCTGTCCTACTCTCCCGTTTTTGCACACTGGCAGTTCAATGCTGTCGGCTCAGAGGTGGAACAAGAATGGTCGCCATCACGCCTTTTGGAACTTTTATACAGGTGCAGTGGAGGTGCAATAGTCCTGTTTTGAACAGGCTGTGTAAAAGGAGTAAAAGTGATGCTCTTTGCAACATGTGGACATATATACTTATTATATGCTCTTGTCATTTACCTGCTGCAGGTTCGTGACAGTGAGGTCATCCAGCCCTGCTTAGCGTACGATATACCGCCGCGTCATTACAGACGATTGTTTCGCTCTTTTGATGCATCTGTGATGCTGAGTATCAAGACGAGCCTCTTGAAGTCGCAGCCAACATTTTATCAAAGGTATCAATAATAATAATTATTATTTCCCCTGCAGCTTCTGTGTTTCCTGCAGAAGAAGCTAAATTATCCATTCACAACATCACAAACAAGAAGAATCCAATTTGCAAACCGCGGTAAAATAAATTTACTGAAACGGCAGATTTGCAGTCGTTGCCCCCGTTTTTTTATTATGGGATGGCAAATATTTTGGACATAATTATTATGGAAATTTGAAGCAAACATTCCCTTCAAACAAATCCGCTTTTATACGGTTGGAAAACAAAACCAAGAAGAAGAAACGGTCACATGATCCTCATATTGTTCCAGTCAGGGGCCTCAGTCTCTACTGGAATCCATCCTTTACTGGATACAGACGCATCAGATTCACAGAGGATTTAAATCACTGAAGATCTCCACATTTTCCTCAAACCACCAGATTCCCGCAGGCGGTGTTAGTCCTGTGGAAAAAAACGGGCCTCGTCTGAGCTCTGCTCTGTCGAATATAAATCACCAGCTTCTCGTTCCCTTTCATTCCTGCTGAGGGAGCTAAATATGTAAAGACAACAACACTAATGACATGCAGGAAGGAAACACAAGCTGCAGGCTGAGACTGGCTTCACAGAATTAAACAAATTGTGGTTTGTGTCGTTCTTTGAATGGATTATTGAGCTGCTCATGTTTTCAGCTCCTTCCCTTCACCTCTATTTCTGCATCCTTGTTTTTCCGTGTCTGACTGGGTCTGAATGCCTGAATCACCCATTTGCTCAGTTTCTCTGCCGCATCTATGAATCTATTTGTCTCAATCTTGCATCGTTCTCCACCTCTCACTCTTATGAATATGACTGCAGATATATTTCTCTGCCACCAGAGGATAGAAAACCTGTTGCTGAAGTGATTCACTCAGCGACTGAAGCCGTGTTTCCCCCCCGACAGACTGACATAAGGCAGGAACCTGTCTGCCATGACAGCAGCAGTGGAATCTATGACCCACCATGTACAGAAAGATCACATATGTGATCAATATAAATGATTTTCTTCATTAATTTCAGCCACACTAGGATCAAATTATCAGTTATCTGGTGGAGCAACCAACCAAATATTGACTACAGCCATTCCTGCTCCCCAGCGGACAAATCCTAACAACTCTGATGATCCCATGAATTTTTATTTAAACTCCACTAAAAGGTCAAAGTTGAATTATTCAGTGAAATATCTCAACGTAAGTGGAAACGGCCTGGAATCAAATCTCCTCATTGTTTCAAAGTGTTTTTTTTTATCACAGAGACGACAGATCGGATGATCTACAGGGAACCAATGTAAACACTGTTTATTTAGGATCCTCATTAGTCGTTGCCATGGTAGCAACTCTTCTTCCTGGGTCAATAAAACGATAAAACATTCAGGGTGCGTTTAGTCGAGCGTTTACCCCTCATATCGAGGCTTCATTCGATTCCACCCGAAGCCTTTTGCTGAATAGCTCCCCCCCGCTCTCTCTCTCCTGCACTTCCTGTCACCTCTTCAGCTCTCTCTATCAATTAAAGGCAAAATACCCCCCAAAAATAACTTAAAAAAAATGGATAAAGCATTCAAACGTCTCAGTATAACGTACTACAATATCAGAGAAACCAGTTCTGTCACATCTATATGTCATCTAATAATAAATGGCAGAAGAAATTAGAAGGGTTAATAGGACGTGTGTATATATATATATATACTGTATATCTGTTCACGCTCTGTTAAGAGAAAATTTATGATTCTGAAATAACTACAGTACATATATTCCACCAAACATGAGATTTTGTTATGGTAATAATATAAAATAACACAGTGTTCTGGTCATGTTTGGCAGAAAAATAGACCAGCCAAGTTGAAGCACTAGCATGTGGTCTTCTCATTGAGAGAACGAGGTGATGTGATTACAGAATTGATTCAAAACCTCAGCCACATTGCATGTGGACTGCACAAGACAGCAAGACTTGCCAGAGTGATTATGGGCATCCAAAGAATTTGCAGAGAGTGTAGGCCTACACACGCCTATAGTAGGCATGGAGTCAGGGACTTCAGTAATATCAGTTGTGTGTAAGTGGGTCACAGTGTTTTTATTAGGACATCCAAAAGACAGAGATGGAGTGGAAAATACCTGCAATACTCTCCACAACAGGAAAAATGCTTCCCTTTTTGTGTGGTAGTCAACAACATACAAATGAGTAAAACAATAGTTCACAAACTGAGATTTCTGTTATTTATTAAATTTTTTTCAAGGTATGAAACAGAGCAGCATTTAGGGTTTCCATAGTGGGGGCAGGGGGTCTAGGTTTGGACGGATCGTGGTCAGAGGACTGAGTCCGGAGGGATCATGGTCTATTTACTTTTTGCGTTGAAATATACGCAACAAGAAGCACTTTTTCTTCTTCTTCTTTTTCATAGTTTGCTCCTGAAAAGAAAAAGACAGCACGTTTGATTTCATTTCCAAAGGTGTTGCTGTTGGTTCGAGGGCTCACTGAACCCCCTAGTGGCCGTAGCAACAAAACATGTCTAAACTAAATGTCACTATTTTAAAACGCAGAACAGTTACAGGTATCCTGATTAGTAATTCTGATGTCATTGAAAATTACACATCAAATTTAGTCATGATTTTAATTTGAAGCCCCAACCTTCAGTTTCAAACTGCACGTATGATCTGAAAACTTCTATAAGAAGTCATTAAAATCAAAATATAAGGTAGCTCACCTGTAGCCGGGTGTTTTCCTGTCTGAGGCCTTGGAGCTCCTCATTCCTCTGAGCCTCTTCCTTCTCCTTCACCAGTATCACCTCTTCCAGACTCCTCTTTTCCTTCTCAAAAAGCCGTGCCTTTGTCTCCCAGCTCGCACACATGTCAGACATTTCCCTCCTGTCAATGAGCTCCTTCCTGTAGCTCTCGTCCTTCTCGAGGAGCTGCTGTTTCAGAGTGTCTTCTCTTTCAGCAACCTTCTTCTCGAATCGCTCCTCCTGCTCAGAGAGCTCCTTCCTGTAGCTCTCTTCCTTCTCGAGGAGCTGCTGATTCAGAGTGTCTACTCTTTCTGCAACCTTCTCGAATCTCTTCTCCAGGTCAGAGAGCTCCTTTCTGTAGCTCTCGTCCTTCTCGAGGAGCTGCTGTATCAGAGGCGCTTCTCTTTCAGCAAGCATCTTCTCGAATCGCTCCTCCTGCTCAGAGAGCTTCTTCCTGTAGCTCTTGTCCGGCTCGAGGAGCTGCTGATTCAGAGTGTCTACTCTTTCAGCAAGCATCTTCTCGAATTTCTCTTCAAGCTTAGAGAGCTTCGTCCTGTCGCACTCGTCTTTCTGGAGACGGTACTGCCCCAATGTCTCCTTTATGTCAGCGAGGTCTTTCAGGCCCTCTTTGTTGATCGGAGGGCAGGCCTTGGAGGGCAGGTCTTTCTGTTCCACTTCTTTTTCCAGGGCTTTACACCTAAGCTCATTCACGTCTAGAATTAGCTGAGTTTCAGTCAGCTGTTGCAGAGTCTTTTTGTGTTTTCTGCCCTGCTCCTTGTCCTTGTTGAGCTCTTTGTCCTTCTTTTTGAGGAGTTGGTCCTTCTTTTCAAGAAGTTTGTCCTTCTTTATGAGGAGTTTTCCAAGCCGGGTGACTTCTCCCTGCAGTATCTTCTCCTCCTCTGTCTGAGGCTGGGGGTGCTGGTGAAGAGGAGCAAAATAAAATAACACATAAAACAATAGTAAGTAGTTGTAAGAGTTATGGCTAGCAGTGGCACATTAAAGTTACACACCTCAAATGAGTTACAGATCACATAAACATTATATAACATCTCTTATTATATGGTCACCCACCACTGGAGGCTCCGGTTGGTCGTTTCGTCGGGCTTCCTTAGCGACTTTTGGTCCTGGATTTTCCATCGGCTCATTACAGACACTCTTCTTCTTGTCTCCGGCTCCTCCTGTTTGTGGTGCATCATCGGAGAGCCCAGAGTCCGGATCGATAAAGGAATCCTCCTTGTCTTGTCTTCCATCTCTTCCTTTTGTCATTGTGCTCAGTGGATTCAACTGATAAAATTTATTGAACTGCAATTTGAATCTGAAGTTCTGTGTGGAATTTGTTATTCGGACTGGTCTTATAGAGACAATTTTCTTTGATGTCACAATGATTATCAACATCGAAGTGAATCCATGGATACAAAGTGATGTCATAATAATAAAAGTTGAGGAAAAAAGACTTTGTAGCTGTAGGCGGGCCAGCGAAAAGTGAGCTTTTGTGATTGGTCCCCACTTGTCACATGACCCCCTCGGGGGTGGGGGGGCACTGTGTGTGTGTGTGTGTGTGTGTGGTAAGAGACCACCATATAAAGAAAGACAAACACACATGCACTACCGCTTTTAAAAACACAAATGACGGCCTTACCTTATCCCTCTGAACGTCTCCCAGTTTATACTCCTCCAAAACACTTTTCCCTTAACTTTATAGCCAAGAGTTAAATGAGAAAATACAAACCACTTTCATACTGTGTCTGTATGGCATACATGAAGCTACAGCCAGCAGCATTTAGTTTTGCTTAGGCTAAAGATGGTGACGAGATAGCAAAGCTCTGTCCAAAGGTAAAGAAATCTACCTACCAACTTCTCTCAAGCTCACTAACACTTAATATGTCATTTGTGTGACAAGAAAGAAGTGTGACAACTAAAAGTTGTGGTTTTACAGAACTGAAGCCTCTGCTGGCTGTAGCCTTACTTTGCTACTAACCACTAGCATCTGAGAATGAAGGGACAAAACTGAAGATAGGTGAAATTATACTGTATTGTGCATGTTCTATATATATATATATATATATATATATATATATATATATATATACACATATATAAAATGACTCGACAACATTCCGATAGATTTCTATGAAATCTGATGTACACATTCATGTCCAGGGAGGAGCCTGTTAAATACGGATAAAAACGTGGATCCACTTTAATATAATTAAATATTAAATTTAATATACTTATATATATTTAATATTCAACCTCTCCAGCTGACTAAACAGCCCTGAGTCGGGTTGTGAGGCCTTGGCGGACGTGTGCGCTCTACTGAGAACTATTCTAGTCGTAAAAGTGTCTCCTTCTCTGTGTTAAATTAACCTCCATCTTTCCCCCTGATAACCTTCACTCATCCCATCGGCCTCGTTTCCATCTCTGTGGCTCTAAATGTTTCTCTCTTTCACATAAAAATCCCTCCTGGTCATTTTAAATTCACTTTCTTTTGTGTCTTGTTTTCTGACTCCTCTTTGTTCCATCTCCTCCGGTGTTTCCTCCCACCCTAATTCGTCTTCATCTTCTCTCCCTCTCCACCTCCCCTGTTCCCACCTCTTCTTCTCACTTTCTCCACCCTCGAGTCTCTTCCCTCCCTTCCTTGTGGATGTGAGATGTGTTAGAATCGATGCTGTATTTACCCTAACACCGTACTGTGGATGCTACCTTTCTATGTGATGATGATGTCAGATGAAAACCTTGTATCTCCAGAGAGAATGTATTTATAAGTTAAGTCCGTGTCACATTAGATGAGAGGTGGTAGAAGTTATAGGTCAGGTTACCTACTCACCACCATGATGATGGAAAAGGTGAAGTTTCTTTGTCCTCAGAATATTTCTGGATCTTCACAGCAAAGCGTTGTTGCAGCGTTGCTGCGCTAAAGGTGTTAGCGTGCACACCATCGTAGAACACATGCTGTAAAGGATTGACACTAAAAACTGAGCTCCTTCGTGACTCAAAGGAGAAACTATTTTATGAGTGACAATGAAAGTGTATATTTTCATTCAGATTCAGGGCATCAGATCAGGCTGAAATAGTGTTTCTCTCCCTTGAAAGTTTGTTCCACGCCCACAGGCAAAAAGTCATTTTTCTTAGAGTAGGAGTATGTTTGCAGTCGATGGACATCTTATCATTTGAAACTCCACAAAGGAATTTTAAGTATTTCTATTTTTGGTCTTAAGTCTGCAGCCGCCATAAAGGCTTATAGGTTATATTTTATTGCATCAACATTAGTGTGGAGAAAATGATCAGACATACATGACATACATACATCTGTGGTGGGATAGATGTGTGTACAAACATAAATACATACATCATCATACATCCAGGACACACGCGATGATGTCATGACTGTTTAATGAGGCAACAAATAAGAGCGAAAAACATTCGCTCTAAATGATTACTGAAAGGTCGACACAAATCTACCAGACTTGTTCTGTCCAAACATCCAGATGGATTCACTAAAGCACACAACTAAACAGGATTAACATGCACAGATGCTTGTGTACAGTTACACGCCGTGAACACAAATACACATATATGCACAAAGACACTGAAGGAATTAGAATGAATGAAGCTCCAAATTGTGTCTCGCAGTCAAAGGTCTGAGTCACTGCAGCGTCGGCTGACGTCTGCTCAGCCAAGCTGTGATGATCTGGGCTGGTTTAACACAGAGGGAACATTCAAAAGTAGGAATATTCATTTCTCCTTTGAGTCCACAGCTTTAGTCAAGACATGCTTAGAAAATCCTACGACATCTGGCAAAATGTAAAAAAGCAAAACATTTGTCTTTGAAGGATTTTCTTTTCCCTCATGCTTCAGTCCACAGGTTAGGAGGATTATCTCACAGCTGATGCTCCCAGTTCTAGATCATTCTAATATTGTCTATCAGAACCCCTCAGAAACAAATCTTTGTTCTCTCAGTGTTCTTTATGATAGTCTCTGAGGTGTCCTGATAGAACCGATCACTGCTTTATGTACGAGCCTTTAAATTCATTAAATCTAGAAGAAATTTTCACTGGTTGCAATTTATTTTTAAAGGCATTCACTTTTTAAGTATCCTTTAAGTATCCTTTTTCTTTCTTTTTTTAACAGTAAAGCAGATAATTTCTTGTCAACCACTATACAAAAAATGCTAACTATAGAATAAAACTTAAACAGGACACAGTTCTCTCAAAGGGCCTTAAAATTACTTACAATCCAACCTCATTTGTTTAACTTACTTACTTAGTTTTTAAATTTTTTTTAAAATTTTCATTTTTTTAATTTATAGCCTACATAAATTTGACTTGCAATACAAAGCAAATAAACAACATCCAAAAATACAGAATTCCATATAAACCAAAAATAAAATTCTAGAATTTCTAAAGAAATTGGTTGCCGCCTCTGTGAGGTTTGTTGCCTTTGTGAGGTTTGTTGTTTGTTGCCTCTGTGAGGTTTGTTGTTTGTTGCCTCTGTGAGGTTTGTTGCCTCTGTGAGGTTTGTTGCCTCTGTGAGGTTTGTTGTTTGTTGCCTCTGTGAGGTTTGTTGCCTCTGTGAGGTTTGTTGCCTCTGTGAGGTTTGTTGCCTCTGTGAGGTTTGTTGTTTGTTGCCTCTGTGAGGCTTGTTGCCTCTGTGAGGTTTGTTGCCTCTGTGAGGTTTGTTGTTTGTTGCCTCTGTGAGGTTTGTTGTTTGTTGCCTCTGTGAGGTTTGTTGCCTCTGTGAGGTTTGTTGCCTCTGTGAGGTTTGTTGCCTCTGTGAGGTTTGTTGTTTGTTGCCTCTGTGAGGTTTGTTGCCTCTGTGAGGTTTGTTGCCTCTGTGAGGTTTGTTGTTTGTTGCCTCTGTGAGGTTTGTTGCCTCTGTGAGGTTTGTTGTTTGTTGCCTCTGTGAGGTTTGTTGTTTGTTGCCTCTGTGAGGTTTGTTGTTTGTTGCCTCTGTGAGGTTTGTTGTTTGTTGCCTCTGTGAGGTTTGTTGCCTCTGTGAGGTTTGTTGTTTGTTGCCTCTGTGAGGTTTGTTGCCTCTGTGAGGTTTGTTGTTTGTTGCCTCTGTGAGGTTTGTTGTTTGTTGCCTCTGTGAGGTTTGTTGCCTCTGTGAGGTTTGTTGTTTGTTGCCTCTGTGAGGTTTGTTGCCTCTGTGAGGTTTGTTGTTTGTTGCCTCTGTGAGGTTTGTTGCCTCTGTGAGGTTTGTTGCCTCTGTGAGGTTTGTTGTTTGTTGCCTCTGTGAGGTTTGTTGCCTCTGTGAGGTTTGTTGTTTGTTGCCTCTGTGAGGTTTGTTGCCTCTGTGAGGTTTGTTGCCTCTGTGAGGTTTGTTGCCTCTGTGAGGTTTGTTGCCTCTGTGAGGTTTGTTGCCTCTGTGAGGTTTGTTGCCTCTGTGAGGTTTGTTGCCTCTGTGAGGTTGTGTGTCGATGAGCTGTAATGACTTACATCACCTCTAGGTGGGGATGTGTCATTGTAACATCAGCAGAACATCCACACATGTCCTCCTCTTCTTCTCTGTGTTCAAGACTCACAGTTCACTCTCATTCACACTTCTATGCAGAAATGCTCTCCTTTAAAGTGTGCCAAGGTTATAATGTTGTAATATCAGTATTAATAATGTGTTATTTCTTTTCTCTGGTATAAGAACGTAGAGCACAGCTGAATCCAGGTGGACTGAAACAAAGATGAGGCGACGATGGAAGCGAAAATACTTCCTCAAACTATTTCTTTTCACAAAGAGAAGACATTGAAATGAATGGTTGAATTAAAATGAATGTACTTGTGAGACCTTGGTGGTTGAAAAAAATCTGCATATTTCAATACATTTCGATGAGTCACTGGATGAGCTGAAGATTTAACTAAAATCAAGGTGGTCATAACAGATGAAAACCGGCTCCGACTTGAAACCCTGTTTATTCCAGAATTACCTGCACTGCTGCTGTTTATTAAGGATTGGACTCATTATAACCTATAATTCAGCAACTGTCTGTTTGATTTTTTAAATAATAACACAGTGATAAAAAAGGATTTACAGACTGATTGTCATACGCTGAGCCTGCTGAACTCATGCAACAACAAAACACAGACAAACAGTCAAACTGCGATGTTTGATAAAGGAACGGTTGCCGTGGTAACTGCACGACTAATGAAGGATAGATGAATGAATTGGAGCAGAAGAAACAACTTCAGAAATGAAGTGAAAGAGCTCCAAATGACTTCTGAGGTTGTGCTTTGGAACACTGTTCCCACGCTCCTCTCCTGTCAGTCGAGTCTTTGAGCGAAAAAGATTCAGCATTTAAACAACTTTTTATCACAAAAATAATCATGGAAGGATTGTAAAACTGCACCCATAGACCTCAGAGGGCTGAACGTCTCATCATGCATTTTATTCATGCTGGTCTATAAAACATTTTGCAGTGTTTGGTGCAGCCATGTGTTTTCACTAAGAGCCTTTAACTGGTAGTTGTGTTGTGGATCAGAGGCAGGCCTGATGTGGTTTTGTGGTTTCAGTCCATTTATTTTAAGTCCATCCTGCTGAAGCCGTGGTTCTCAGAGCTGCTAGCTCCCTCCAATCAGACACTGATCTGCACAGAGGATGTTAGCATTGTTAGCATAGCACCATGAGCTCATTTCCCCATTGGTTTACACCCGCTGATCTTTAGTTTACAGGACGGCCTCTTTAACCACTTGACCAGCTGCCAAATACTGTCAACGACTTCACAAATGCTTCCTTCATAAAGCCATCGTTTAATCTATATATCGTTACCTCCGTGGAACTTTGAGACCTGCTCTGAAGGACCTTTGGATTCATGAGACCACTGGGCCACATTTATTAGACCAGAGTAAATCATACAGGAGTAATGGTGGTCTCAAATCCACTTTGCATTAATAATACACTGAGAGGGTCTTTGACGATCAGCAAGGTGTGCGTGGCCTCAATTACCCCCCCCTATTTCTGCCTCTGTCTCAGACCCTGCAGGTAAATGAGCTGAGGAGACATGACGGCACAATATGCTTGATGTTTTTTTGATGTTTAATTTTCTCTGACAGTTTTATGTCAGAGCATTTCAGTTGTTTCAGGCTATTTTGTCTTTATAATTAGAGATTATAACTTATTACAGAGATTTCTGTCCTGGTTCTGAGTAAACAAACTCTGTCATGATCAGAATTTGTTATCTATCATAGTGAGGGTTAGTATTCTGCACATTAATAATGATAATATAATAATACTCACCTGCCGATTAGGACCTTTGTGTGTGGAATTTGCATTGTAACCAGTCTAGTCAGTATTCTACCTCTGACTCATTTTCAGATTGGATCATTGTAAATTTAATTATGTGCTTGATTTAATCATTTTGAGGCTGAAAAGCTGATGATTACTTTCTTGAATTAAGAAGAATCATCTTGTTTAATAGGTCTGGGATTAAGATCTTTTACACTCTAATTAAGAAAGAAAACAAACAGTGAAAGAAGATTTGACAGATATTTGAGTTTGACTTGCTGGGTGATTGGAAAGAGTAGTTTGCCACTTATTTTAAGAGATTTCTCACTTTTCTAAAGCCTGAATACATTTTCATTTTCAAGAAATCTTTAATAATCCAATTATCTCATTGGACTGGCAGATAAATTTACTTATTGTCTGTATCTCGTTTTTTTGTTTTGTTCTTATATTTAGTTACTTTTTGAGGTGCGCCTGAACCTGGCTGAACAAAATTGCCATATATGAAACTGAAAAGGGCTTTAGCACAGCCAGCATCTTTACTGCCTCCAAAGTCATGAGGTATCTTTAACAGAACAAAACACAAAGACGCAATAAGGTGGCAAGTCACACAACATTATCTTTACTGAGTGTGTGTGGATGATAGCTAACCCTAAGCTAGCCACAGCACAGGGAAGAAAAATTATAATGCTATAAAAGGGCCAAAGCTTAGAACCTATTTCTATTGAGATCTTTGAGAACTTTAAATGACAGAATCATCCCAGATCGATTGAAATCTTAAAACATGTTTAAAACATCTCAAGAGGAGGGGTGAGCTGAATGCTATCCAGACAAGTTGGCCATTAGCATTCTAACTTTACATGCTGCCCAATATTAGAAAGAACAATGCTATGCAGATGACATGCATGTATGACATCTCTGCTGAACTAAATTATGATGCAGCTATAGACTCAATTACTACCTGTATATAGACTCCATAACTACCTGTATATAGACTTTATTACTACCTGTATATATATTTTATTACTACCTGTATATAGACTCCATTACTACCCGCTTAAAGACTTTATTACTACCTGTATATAGACTCCATTACTACCTGTATATAGACTCCATTACTACCTGTACAGACTCCATTACTACCTGTATATAGACTCCATTACTACCTGTATATAGACTCCATTACTACCTGTATATAGACTCCATTACTACCTGTATATAGACTCCATTACTACCTGTATATAGACTCCATTACTACCTGTATATAGACTCCATTACTACCTGTACAGACTCCATTACTACCTGTATATAGACTCCATTACTACCTGTACAGACTCCATTACTACCTGTATATAGACTCCATTACTACCTGTATATAGACTCCATTACTACCTGTATATAGACTTTATTACTACCTGTATTACCACCTGTATATAGACGCCATTACTACCTGTATATAGACGCCATTACTACCTGTATATAGACTCCATTACTACCTGTATATAGACGCCATTACTACCTGTATATAGACGCCATTACTACCTGTATATAGACGCCATTACTACCTGTATATAGACTCCATTAGTAAAAATCTATAGTCTTAAGCTGGATTCACTGTTAGGTGGGTGAAATATCTTGACTTGATTTCAAATTAGATTTTGTCTGATGTGGTGGATTTTTGGAGGAGGAGGTTGGACCCGAGTCGGCAGGCTGTCTGTGTGTCGTCTCTCATCTCCGCTGTAATGCAAATAAAGTGAAACGGCTTCCCTCAGCAGAGAGGAGGCAATTAGAGGCAGGCATACAGTAAGTTACATCCTCTGAGCTCTTTGCTCATGTCTTCACAGATACATACAAACAAATCATATAGCATCTGCAAAGAAACACTAGCAGAAGCAAGAGAGTTGTATTCAACACAGCAGCAAAACACAGTCACACATGCTTTTCTAAGCATAAAGACACATGGATACACACGGATCCTTGCATATACACACCACATGTGCAAAGCAAAGATGACTCTGACTGTGTTAAACAAGCTCTTAAATCATCTTTCCAAAATGGAGGGATTGAAGAAAAGAGACTGAGGGCAGAGGAGGAAGCGATTTCCCTCGCAGGCAAAATGCCATAATAAGTGTATTGTTTTTCAAAGAGATAACCGTGAATCCAAGTCTCGTCTCCCCTGGGACGCAAGAGGCTTACTCTTCTGAGCTATTTGCAATTTCAAATACAAATCTATGCATGTGTGCGTGAAATGTGCATGTGAGAGATTCCTGGAGAAAAGAAAACCATCGAGGAGACGGAGACGGGTGGAAAAGACGCAATTATATTCACCGCTTCATTTTAATGAAGTGCAAAAGTAATTCCCTTATGGAAGCTTTGGTAATTGTCCAAACAGGCTTATTATGTGACAGTCATACTTAGAACAAAATGCAGTATGAAATTGCAAGGGATTTCAAGTCTTTTTCTTTTTTTTTTTAGCGAGACGCCTGACAAGTTCAGATAATTAAAATATATTTTGTTTTTATTTTTGGAACAGAATCACTTCTTTTCTCCGTCTGCATGTCAGGATTTCAAGCTGCCCTCTCTCCTCTCTATCTCGGCATGAACATAACAGGCAATTACGCTGCAGGAGATTTAGTTTTGCAAACATCAGAGGAGAGCAGACTGTACTCCACGCAGTGTAATCTCCCTCTGCCAACTCTAATCTGGACTCCAGGATGGGAATATATCATTTAGATCACTTTATGTAATCTTAAATAGCTCAAACGAGGCTGTTGTGGACAATGGGACTCTTTGGATACGTTTCATTTTAACCAGTCGCTCCAGTCAAAGTGTTTGAATGGTCGTGACGAATTCAAAGAGGCCTAATACTCAAAATGAGTCACGTTCCTGCAACACTTGAGGGAATAATCCACCCTGAATACTCAAACTGTTATGCATCACCAACTTCCAAAGACTAATTTTGTGCAGAAGTTTTCTAACTTTTTGAGTGGAAAATCTCTTCTTAACCTGCTCTAATTCAGTTTGTGACAGTTGTCAGAGACGACGGCTGAACCTGTTGAGTCTCCGCTGTAGATTATACTTGTAGGTTGAGAGAGCAATTAATGATAGTGATTAATAGTGACAGAAAGATTATTCCAGTCCCGTCATGCCCCTCACTTAAAATCCCCCCGTCTTGTGGCAGCATTCGTTCTACTCTATCCGGGCTGCTGTTGGACGAGAGATGAATTCCTGTGATGGATTTCTCTCCTTGCTTCATTGTTGACCGCTGATTGAGAATGATGGTGCTAAAAGGATGTTCTTGCTCTCTGACTGATGCCAGAACCATTTATCACTGATACTTGAGACGGCTCATCCAATCAGAGTTTAATTCAACAGCTCTGAGAAAAGAGACAAACACATGAGAAAACAACAACATGGGTGCAGATGTGCACAATGCACCGCTATTAGCAACTGATTTAAATATCTATTCTGGCGTTTGAGCTGCATGGTCATCATCAGCCACCTAATTCCAACATTTCATGCAAGGGCTTCACAGACTAAACTTGGTCTTGATTTGATTAATGCTATGGAAACACAGGATTGCTGACACCAAATAAATGCAAAGGGCACTACACTGATTTTAGTGTCGTTTGTGCAACAAAATTAACTTGACTGCATGCATACGCTGACGTTGCATCCACTGGAAGTCAGGGATTGTCTTGAGGCAGAAGTTGTCATGGCACCATTCAGATACAGTGACTGGCTGCTCCTTCAAAGTTGCCACAGAGCTTTTTTAATCTTTTATTTACTGCTAAAACATGTATTAACTATGAGAGAAATGGTGTCATTGGGTTTTGTAAAGGTAGTCCAGGGATTTCGATGAGGTTATGGTGACTATATAGTATTTGATCAAGTTTTAAAGTGTGCTGTATGAGCTGCACAGACAAACGTAGAAACTGTCTCAACTCTAAACACATTATCTACAGATCCAACCCAATTATTCTGTGAACTGACTCAGCCAGACTCTTATTATATAAGACTCATTTTCAGCCTGTAGTAATCCACAGGAGAGAGAGGAGCGTCGGCCTGGCAGCAGTTCATGCAGGGAGCAAAGACAAGGACGTGAGGAGAGGAGACGAGGATGTGAAGAGAGAAAACAAGGACGTGAGGAGAGGAGACAAGGACGTGAGGAGAGGAGACAAGGACGTGAGGAGAGAAGACGAGGATGTGAGGAGAGAAGACGAGGATGTGAAGAGAGAAGACAAGGACGTGAGGAGAGAAGGAGTCCGACGGGTCCTCGGCTCTGATGTATAGAGAAGAAAAGGAAATGTTGGATGCAGAGCAGATGAGAGGAAACGCTACAGGCCAGACGGAGAGAGGGGATAAGAAATGAGAGAGGAGACGAAGCGTAGCAGAAGAGGAGGAGGAGTGGTGGAGAAACAATATCGGGGCCAAGAAGCAGGGAGCAGAGTTTGGAAGGAGAGGAGTGGATTAGAGAGGTGAGAGCGTCACCGGGAATTAGCCTTGTCCCCAGAAACCCTCCTGTGCTTCACTGAGGTCTGATGAGACTCTGACAGACATCAGACTTAAACAACTAAACACAACATGGTGTTTGTCGTTTCCAGTCGGATCTGATCTGGATGACATCATCTGTCGCCTTCCAAACCTCCTCAGTCACTCTGAGAAAGGTTTAATTGAGTGTTCAGGACTATTTTCTGAAGAAAATAATCAAGTTTCTCGTTGCGGCCAAAACTTAGCCACAGAAGTTATTTGTTTATTTTGTGCAGAGGTTGCACAATAGTTCCACATCGAAGACTCTTCTCTGACGTCAGATCCCTTCTACACACTTCCTGTTGACTCTGTTGTACCAAAACCAGCTGTAATTCACCCAGAGGGGCTCTAGAAGGAGTAAATGAACGGGAGTGAATGGAACTAAACGGCTAAAATCATTATTCTAAACTACTTCTAGACAAAAAAGCCCAGATTTTATTTTAGTTTGTGTAAATAAATAATTGATTATAGATCAGAAGTGAAACGAAAACACACCATCTCTTCTTCTTCTCTTTATAGACCATGGCATCATGGTGCTTTTCTCTGTCGTTTATTCCTCATGCTCTCTCCATCATTATTGTCGTCCTCCTCCATCTCTTTAAATCATCTGATAGTGCTTCCTCCTCTCCAGGCAGTATGGATCTATGCTTTTTTAATCTATCCATTATGGTATCTTTCTGTCATCCTGTCTTCTCTCCATCATCACCATTGTTCCTCCTCTCAGTCTGGACATCAATTATTCAGCAGGGGATCAGATGGCCTACTTACCTCTGAGTAACACACACACACACACACACACACACACACACACACACACACACACACACACACACACACACACACACACACACACACAGGGTCTGATCAGGTGGACCGGTGGGTCTGATCAGGTGGACCGGTGGGTCTGATCAGGTGGACCGGTGGGTCTGATCAGGTGGACCGGGGGGTCTGATCAGGTGGACCGGTGGGTCTGATCAGGTGGACCGGGGGGTCTGATCAGGTGGACCGGGGGGTCTGATCAGGTGGACCGGTGGGTCTGATCAGGTGGACCGGGGGGTCTGTTAGTCTTCCTAACGTGTTTAAAATGAAAGAGCACTTTGATGAACAGCCAGGACCAACAGCCAATCATCAGCTCAGTAGGGGCGTGTTTAGCTCAGTTGTTAGAACCTGAGCCCCGTGTGCTGAGGCAGAGGCCTCTGGCTGCAGTCATGGGTTTGATTCCACCTTTGGGCCTTTGTCACGTCTCCCCCCCCCCCCCTCGATCTCTCCCACGTTTCCTGTCACCTCTTCAGCCAAACATGAAAGGCCAAAAAACACCCAAAAATTAACAAAAAAATTAATAAAAATAATAATGGGTTAAATCGCAATAATATATAATTTATATATATATATTCAAACCTGACCTCCATCCCTCTGAGGACCTGCTCATATTTTAAAATCTGCCTCATATTGACGTTGGATGGGTTCATTTTGGAGGCTGATGGATGAGGAAGGTCACAGCGGGGACAGAACTAGAACCTACCGATGGGGAGAAGAGATTCTCTCTTTCCACTGAAAACATTAGCAGCTATAAAAGTTTTTGACTGAGTGTGACTGTGTGTGTGTGTGTGTCTCTGTGTGTGTGTGTGTGTGTGTGTCTCTGTGTGTGACTGTGTGTGTGTGTGTGTGTGTGTGTGTGTGTGTGTGTGTGTGTGTGTGTGTCTGTGTGTGTGTGACTGTGTGTGTGTGTGTGTGTGTGTGTGTGTGTGTGTGTGTGTGTGTCTGTGTGTGTGTGACTGTGTGTGTGTGTGTGTGTGTGTGTGTGACTGTGTGTCTGTGTGTGTGTGTGTCTCTCTGTGTGTGTGTCTCTGTGTGTGTGTGACTGTGTGTGTCTGTGTGTGTGTGTGTGTCTGTGTGTGTGTCTGTGTGTGTCTGTGTGTGTGTGTGTGTGTGTCTGTGTGTGTGTCTGTGTGTGTCTGTGTGTGTGTGTGTGTCTTTGTGTGTGTCTGTGTGTGTCTGTGTGTGTCTGTGTGTGTGTGTGTGTCTGTGTGTGTGTCTGTGTGTGTCTGTGTGTGTGTGTGTGTGTGTCTGTGTGTGTCTGTGTGTGTCTGTGTGTGTGTGTGTGTCTTTGTGTGTGTCTGTGTGTGTCTGTGTGTGTCTGTGTGTGTCTCTGTGTGTGTGTCTCTGTGTGTGTTTTCATGCTTTCCCTCCAGCAGAATGGCATCTCATCTGAAGAACAGGGTGTTTTTGACAGGTGATAATGGAACTGAATAAACGTCTGATAACTTTGTTCTCTACCTCCCATCAGTGCATCATCCCCCCTTTTCTCCCTCAGACTCACCTGATATCTGTCTTGATGTATATTAATAGTAAAAAACAACAACATATATCTAAAAAATAAACACTTTGTGCTTCATATCTTCATATCAGTGCATTAATGGATTAAATATTCTAATGTTGATCCTTTGCTCTGAGGATGTTTCACTTTTTTTGTTTGTTTGTTTGTTTGTTTGTAAGTTTTGTTGTCTGCAACCTTTTAGTCATATCTGAGAAACATGAAGCAATGAATCAGATTTATTCCTTTCAAATGTAGAAACCTTTGCAGATAGCAGAACGCACACATTAGTCGTCTATAGGTCATTACAGACGGGGACTGAAGCCGTCTTTACACCACATGGTTCAAGTGACCCGATGTTTTCCTCCCATGCAGCTCAGATCGGATATGAACCAACGTCTAAGCAGGAAAGAAGCACATGGAATCGCCTTAAAATGCCACCAATATTTTGTGCATCTCTAAAAATGCTTGGCAAAGCGTTAGCTTGGATCATTAGCCCTTCGTCACACTCGTCTAAGTCCGTCGTAAATAACGCTGCTTTTACGTCCGTTTCAGCCGAAACATTTCCGGGTCAAACCCACGTATACGATTGGGGGATTTTGCCCCACATGTTAACCAGTGTAAACACAGACGTCGTTTATGGGTCACTTTTAAAAGTAGATGTAAGCAGGTGGAAATAGGGTACAAATCAGAAGTGGGCATCAAGACCTGTAGTTTAAAGACTAAGAGACCTGATTTGATAAAAACTGAATGTGCGACGGTTCAAATTATGTACAGTGCAGCTCTGATTGGTGGTTGTATGAGCTCTCTGACTTCTGTTTAATATGATGGCTCGTAGATGTAAATGTATGAAAGGAATTTCTGCAACAATCATGGTCTCCTTTAAGCTTTGAGAGCATCTCACATACATTTTACTCTATAAATGTGTTACTTTCTTCTTTGAAATAGACGTTTCTATCTTTTTTATAGCGAGCCTGCCGTGTGAGAGTTGACTTCCTGCTTCCTGCGCCTGTCAGCTTCCCTCCATTGACTATTTCTACATATTTTAGCAGCTGTCAAAAAGAACATCAAAACCTACAGCGGAGTTCTCCCTAGAAGAGACTGACACTAGACAGATCATTAAGGAGAACCGCTGACAGGTCAAGACTCCTCTTGACGGTTCTGACCGTCCAGGGGCCAGATTCACAAAGCTTCCTGTAGTCCTGTAGAAAAAGACAATTCTTATGGTTTCCCCTGAAGTTAATAGCAGATTATGGTAAATATAAATGATTCCCATAGCATCTCAGCCCCGTAGAGATAATAAAGTGTAGCTAGAGTAGGGAGAAGGAACGTTAAACGGGATTTTAAGTAGACGTAGGTAGTACAGGTTTTCAAATTTCAAATGTAAACAAACTTTTTTTCCCACATATTATAGCATCTGAGGCCGTGATACCAAAAAATAAAATTTCTAAAAACATGCTTTGTACATATATTTATGCAGAATTGTGATTATAAGAAGCAGAGACTGGGGTCATTTCTACTGAATCCCTGGATGCGAAATCAGTTTCCTCCAAAAACAACTTCTGCCCCGTAAGAACAGCAGAAAAGGGAAAATGTGTGTTTTCCTGTGTTTGAACACGTTTTTCTTAGTGAGGACATTAAAGGGTTGAGAAATTAATCATAGTTGTACTTTTGCATCGTTTTCCCATGATGAAACTCTCTCCTCTCCTCTATATGAGTTTGCAGTCTTCCTCCATCACCTCTGGTCTGCTGCTCCAGTCAAAGGTCTTCCTGTACAACAGCGGCTCTCCGGTGTTTTATGGGCTGCTTCTGGGCGAGGCCTGCTGTAAATTATGACGCATGGAGCTGTGGCTGGCAGAAACCCTGTCTCTGAGTCCAGTTTAATGGTCCAGCAGGTGCATCAACCCCACTGATCGATCTCAGGCCTCCTTTCTCTGCTCTTCCTCCATCCTTCTTTAACCTCCGTCTCTCATAAGTCACCCTGGCCTTTATGTCTTAAAGGTACATCTGAGGCTGTATTACCGTCTTCCTCCGTCCTCTTCCTCACCTTCATGTTTTACCTCTCTCTCTCTCTCTCTCCCTGGCCTTCATCTCCTCTCCTCCTCTTCATATGAGCTCACTCTTATCAACACAAAAGGAATCCATCACTTAAATCTTCCTCTCAACTCTTGCGTCAGACTGAAGACTTGTCTTGCAAACGGTTGCCAGTCATCATCCTCCCTCCCTCCCTGTCTCCCCCCTTTCCTCCCTCCATCTCTCTTTCACAGATTGTTTCCTTTGTCACCTCTCTATTCTCTCCCCCCCCCCCTCTGTTCCAGTAAAGAGGAACATTCCAGCCTAAGCAGAGGCGACAGAGGCCTTGTGTTCAAAAAGGTCACTTCAACAAAGAGGGAGCTGTGTTGAAGTTTCCAGTAGCGCTGCAGCGGCTCAGATCCAGACCACAATAAAAGACAAGTGGGCCAAACAGGGCTGTGATTGATTTACATGATGAAGTTTCTGTGCAGAGGCTGGAGGGAAACCATGAAGGTTTTGTTTTCCTCTTGTTTACAGCATTCCTGGTTTTTAAAACACGACGATCATTTAGACAAAGTATTGATTTGTGCTTGAATGAGAAGACAGACAATAGACTTTCAATAATTCAACTCTGATACAGTTTGCAAACAAAACGTTTACTCAAAAGTTAATTGTAATCTAACCTTTCACTTCAGAGTAACAGCAGTATTTTTATTATGTTTTATGTCTTCTATTCTTGACTTAATATGTCTTAAGACATTTTAAAGGACAGTTGTTCAGCCTTGGTGAAGGTATGGACTCGACTGAGCAGCATTTTAGTTGGATTAATGTTTTATTTGGCTGAATATTCTGAAAAATTCAATGTTTATTGCTCTTTTAAATGGTTTACTTGCATTATTAGCTTTTATATTATTAGACCAGCAGCATAGAATTATCTAAAAAATGACAATGTTAAAATTTATCTCAATTATTTCTACGACATTATATCATCCAGCAAAACCAGAACAAGCCTAAACCCCATACTGTGCAAAAAGCATGTGCGTGTGTGTGTGTGTGTGTGTGTGTGTGTGTGTGTGTGTGTGTGTGTGTCTGTGTGCGTGTGTGTGTGCGTGTGTGTCTGTGTCTGTGTGATGTTTGTTGTGGGATTAATGATTATCCATATAAATTGCAGACATCTGTTTGGAGGTGTCATTGTGTAACTATGCAGCCTCATGCCTCCCTGTGAAGTGTTGTTGTGTGTGTCTCCAGTCAGGAGAGGCAATAATGACCTCATTTCCTGCTGAAATATATGCTGGCACATCGCCGCCACATAAACCTCCTAATAAACCTTTTAAACTACGACACCAGGTCCGCTACTGTCATGACACACATGCAGACACACAACACCGACACAGTTAACACCATTTTTTCACGTTTCTAATCTCTATAGACTGTATATGGATGCAGATTCTGCATTGAAGCCGTTAATTAGACGGGTTGATGGAAGTCGTCTTTGTCGCGGCCGCTCTTTAAAATTTAACATGATGTTAATAGCAGAGTTGCTGAGTCAGCTGTTTGCTGAATCTGTCTCCATTTTCTCCTCTTTCGCTCTGAGTTATTCTTCATGACAAAACGTATCAAGCCAATGGGAGGTGGTGGGTGGAGACGATGGAGACTCTGGGTCATATTTATCGCACATTGTTTGAGTTCATGCAAGTGAATTCAGAGCAAGATGCACAGATGCATTTTGATTGGTTGAACCAATGACGGTCATCTCCCTCCCCTTTAAATTAAGGTGCACCTGCACCTGGTCTATCGCCTTTTAAACAGCGACACATGGTCATGCTGTGGGACAAGTCTGCAGTCCCTGGCTGGTGGACTCTCTCCATATGACAGCTAAAGGACACATGCAATGAGATTTGACCAAAGCAGGGAAGCATAGCTGCAGATCCAGTCCGCAGAATAAAGGTGCACCAGTCCCGCCTTGAACAGGACGTGTAACAGCTGACCTCATTAACATACAGAGAGGAGAGGGAAATAATTAGTCTGTGGTAATGCTGAGTTTAGTCAGAGGCTGAACTGATCACAAACACACCCTCGGTGTCTACGATGGTTCAGGTTTTCAACACACAAACAAAAAGGATACTGTGGTCCAACCGGAAACAGAAACTCACTTTGACTTCTGAAGGAAAACAAGGATAGTTTGAGTTTTACTACCGCTGAAACAAAGGTTGCTTCGCTGATCATTCTATACTGTCTGTTTGGGACGGTGATACACGGCATCAGCTGTCTGCATAAATAGTCTTTAAACACAGATAATATTTGATAAAGTTCTGCATTTCATTGGTTAAATATGGCTCAAAACAATCTTGCAAGGCCATTGGTGGCACAGAGTCAACGACTACAGGAAGTTAACATAAAGCAGCCGTTCAATCATTAATAAATATGTTTGTTGAGACGTCTTCATTCTGATCCAACGGTTCAGACTTACACAATAGCCATCCCATAATAAACAGCAGGGTAATGATGTACTGATATTGGAGGGAGCCTCTCTGAGCTCTCTGACAACTCAGGTACCACACAAACTTTTACAAAGTGCCATGAATGCTCCAGTAGACCCAGCGTTTCCAGTCTGGACACGGCGAGTCTGATAGCAGCTGCCTGGTCAGCTGGCTAAAAAGAGTTGTTTTCCCAAAGCGCTCTCTCTCCCTGCCACTTGGAGCCGCTGAAGTGTTAAGATGCACGGTGTAATTTTGCAGAAATGACACTTCAGACTCAACAACTTAGTCTGGATGTGTTTGCAGTGTGGAGGCTGTCTCAGTGTGTTGCAGAGCAGCAGCAGCAGCAGCAGCAGCAGCAGCTCAGGTTGCATCATCTTGTTTCCTGGGTTGCATCATTTATTCATTCAGTTTTGGTCAACAAGAAGTGGAGCTGTGAATTTTTAAGCATTGCTCTGTGTGGTTCTGCTGCTTGTTTGTGAGTGTCCTGAGATCTAAATGCAACAGTTTGTGTGATTAGTGGTAACTGTGTGGAGGGATAGCATGGTGCATTCACTGCCAGAGGGACAGAACTGGTCTCCAGTATCAGTGTGCCTTCATTTCTAAACAGCAGGGATGAATACTGAGAAACATATGTATATATATGTAATATACCATGGAGGGCTGTATCTTCTGGCTTTTAAATTGTCAAAGATGTTACTTTCAGGCCAAGAACCCACATTGTGTTGCACCCATCAGTGCCAAAGGGGGTGTTGGTCTGAAAATGAAGTGTGGTCAGATCCATCCTGAGGCAGCAGAAAGCGACTGTGGTGCATTTTTGTTCCTGCTACTTAAGATGCAGCTACAAAGGCATCGTTACACACTAGTGATGACATCATCACATTTTCATCCACCCAGCTGAACCAATGATTGTCTCTGATTTAGAGACTCCACCCCCATGGACATTTGACCTCACCTCTAGTGGTGCCTCAGGATTTATCAGGAGGACGTCTGTTCTACTCCAAACTGTTTCACTGTATGAACCTGGACTGTTTCACTGGATGAACCTGGACTGTTTCACTGTGTGAACCTGAAATGTTTCATTGTGTGAACCTGGACTGTTTCACTGGATGAACCTGGACCGTTTCACTGTATGAACCTGGACTGTTTCACTGGATGAACCTGGACTGTTTCACTGGATGAACCTGGACCGTTTCACTGTATGAACCTGGACTGTTTCACTGGATGAACCTGGACTGTTTGGGACCTTTCGGATGTGTAGAAGAACACAGAACATTCATTAACATTAGATCCTGATTGATCGTGTTAATTATGAGGTTAAGCTGCTGTGCTGATGGGACAGAGGACTGAGAGACGGTGGAGGCAGAGGGTTCAAACCCCTTTGTGTCTTGGAGCCTCCCTAAATACACCTGAACCATGCAATTTGACCTCGCTCTGTACATTATTGAATTCAGGCCAATAAACATAAAATATTCCTCTATAAGTAACTTTCCTGCATTCAGAAGTATAAGTATAAAGGAAGTATAATCAGTAACTTTAAGTACCTTTAATGTTTCAGTGTCTCATCTGTTTTTGGATTAATATCTCGGCTCCATTAGTGTTTATGTTGCCTTTTACTGCTGTTGATGTTTAAGGTTGAGCTCATTTTAACTACATTATAGACTGTTGGCTGGTTTAATCTACAACTCTGCCTCATGTTCTATCAGATCATCATCATACGTTTGTGGGAACCATGAGTCTCTCATGAACTCAGAAAACTCTTCTCAGCTACGTGACATTTTCCAGATAACCAGAGGGCTTCTAAATGGCTCAAAGGGGAACGTTGCTGATTTTCTATCATTACAATGTGGGCAGTATGTGTAATGGAAGAATGTCAGCCTCCCCCCCGCTCCGTCGCGCTCCAGTATTTTTTCCGTTGCCAGCTGTTCGAACTACAGATTCTTCCCCATTGTTGGATATCCAGAGCCACGGACACAAAGACAGCAGGAGTCAGACTGAGTGAGAGTCAGATGGAGAGAGAGGCGTCTCACGAATCTCAAACTGGAACGAGGCAGAGGTGATCAGAAGTGAAGATTGGCCACTATACTGCTTCCTGTTTCTAAACAGACGAGTCAAAACCAAACACCACCCAACTGGAGACTGTATCAGTGCCGTGGTTTCTGGCTGATGTAGAATAGGGAATATCACAACCCTGTTTTCTCTGCTCATGTTGCACCAGTTTCAGATATATTTGCATTTTCTACATCATGAACAACCCAGATTTATGGTTAGACCATCTTTCCAGCAGTGAAATATGTCTTTAAGAAGTTCTGATCGCATCCATCCAAACATTCAATCTGCAGATACATGGGTGAAAAATCCACTTCCAGTCCTGTAATCTGCAAAGTAATCAGCAACTAAACCTGTCAGACAAAATCAGAGGAGTATTTGTACGACTCAGGATGAAGTAAAGTAGAAGCATAAAGTTACCTGGAATATCTAAGAACAGTATTTGAGTAAATGTACATGTTAGAAGACATTTGCTGTTATTCATAAAGCATAAAACTGGTCAGGTCAGATTCATGAAATCAATGAAATTACATGATTGACTCATTCATCACAGGCTGCTGCGTTCAATCAATTGATCAGTTTCATGACACATTCAATACTCTGCTCATCTGACAGCTGCTGGCCTTTTCAGAAGCAGCAATACTGACTGGAACGGGGGGGGGTAAAGGTCTGCCATGGCAACCAGGAGTCGTAGCGTCTTCATATAAGAAGCTCCGCACATCAAATTACCCATTTCTACTGTAAAGCCTGAGTCCACAGAGAGGCTATCATCTGTAGCAGAGAGCCTCAAAGAGGAATGTTAATGTAGCTTTAAATGGAAAATGATGCAGTTAGAGCGCAGGAGAAAAGTGACGGTCAAAGAGGCAAATCAATAGAAAATGAGATTTAACATCTTCAACCGGAGGTGGGATTGATCCAACGATGACGACGAAACACAGAAACATTAACGACCAAACAAACACGGACTGTACTATTTATTAGACTTTTATTTTCTATTACTTGACTCTTTATTGTGATCATGTGTTGTCATTTTTAACGTTATCTTGTGTTTCCTTCCCACCACTGATAAAGCGTTCTATTCTATTCTATCCTATTCTATCCTATCTTATATCCTATTCTACTCTATCCCATCCTATTTTATTCTATTCTATTCTATTCTATCCTATTCTATTATATTCTATCCTATTCTATTCTATCCTATATCCTATTCTACTCTATCCTATCCTATTTTATTCTATTCTATTCTATCCTATTCTATTCTATCCTATTCTGTCCTATTCTATTCTATTCTATTCTATCCTATTCTATCCTATTCTATTCTATTCTATCCTATTCTATTATATTCTATCCTATTCTATTCTATCCTATATCCTATTCTACTCTATCCTATCCTATTTTATTCTATTCTATTCTATCCTATTCTATTCTATCCTATTCTGTCCTATTCTATTCTATTCTATTCTATCCTATTCTATCCTATATCCTATTCTACTCTATCCTATTCTATTCTATAAAGACAGCTCTGAAAGAACAGATTAAAAATTAAGTTTCTCAGAACGTTTCTGGAGCTTCACAATAAAACCGCGTAGCAAACATAAAATGACTTCATACAGAAGCCCTGAGATCCCAGGTTTTAGAAGCTAAACGCGTTAGCCTTCGTCCCATCTGAGGAAGAGGACGAGGTCAAATGTGTTCATATGTTGGATCCTCACACACAGACCTCACACAACGCCTCTCATGAAAACTACTTTTGTTGGATGATTTATTGTCCTGGAAATAATTGAGATAAATTATGTTATTCTCGTTTTAGGATCATTTTATGTCACTGATATAATGATAAAAACATGATAATGAAGGAATTTCAATGAAGCTTTTTTTTTTTTAAGGAATATTCAGACATTTAATTGGAATGACAAAAAACATGATGTCCAATTAAAATCAAACTAAAATGACAGTCAGTAGAATTCATTCCTTCACTAAGGCCAAAAAGTCTGTCCAGCTCTTATAATATTACTGGCATAAATAAGTCCATAAATAGCATATGGTAAATAGTAAGACATGATATAGGTTGGGGTGTAATAATATGGGGTACATAAGCGGTCGTCTACTCATCGGAAGGTCATTAGGTTAATCCCCAGCCCCAGTATCCTTGAGCAAGATACTGAACCGCAATTTGCTCCCCGGGTGCCTTAAGGATGGCCCACTGCTCCTCAGGGATGGGTCAGATGCCCAGAAAGAATTTCCCTCATGGGGTAAAATAAATAAAATTAAAATAAATAAAATTAAAAATAAACAAAATAATAAAATAAAATGAAATGAAATAAAACCAAACAAAACTGTATTACTATGAAACGACGCAGCAGGAACGGAACAAGTGTCAGTATGTGACAATCATACAGCCTTTAGGTAAAATGCATCGCTTCATCAATAATCCCATTAAAGCTGAATATATGAACGATGTTCCTTTACTGCTGTGATCACCTGGAAGTTTACATAAGTCACTACATGGCAGCCTGGGGGACCAGGATGTGTCACTGCTATTGCTCTTAGTGCCATAAATTGATCTGTTGTTGTTGTTGTTGATTTATTTATTATATGACATGGGAAGGCTGCCAAACTGAATTGCCCACTTGAGATGAATAAAGTTGTCTGAATCCTGAATTATGAAACAAAACTATGCACAACTTCGTCTTAAAATATCGGAATAAATTTCTGTTCCATCCGAGTCAATGTTGAAATAATTAATGTGTCATTTGTCCTAAAATTCAAACCTGGTCCCTTTTAAATTCAGATATTATCTACGCACCTCCATGCCAATGGAACGTTGTGTTTCTGGAGCTTCACAGTAATTGCAGTATTCCTTTAATAAGCTAAAGAGGATGGGGATTTTAAAATGTCATAACCAATTACTTTAGTTCTAGCGAGAGAATTTCTGCTTCCAGACGGCTGTAAATAACATCTTTTATCTGGGAGACTTTAATTAAAGCTGTAAGGAGTCATTTTTGGTTGTCTTATACACGTTAAAGGAAGTCCCTGAATGCGTCATGGACTAAAACATTTTCATCGGTTTTAGGTTGAGTGGATAATGACTGAATTTAAATTTCCTGGTGAATTGTTCCTTTAAATATCATGTGTGAAATATTTCCATAAGAGACGTCGATCTTTCTGGAAAACATTATTTTTGTAGCTCTGAATTCCTCAGATCCTTACGACTCATTCAACACCAACACACTGAGAACGACCTCAGACTCAGTTCTCTGGAGCTCACATCAAAGATTGGTGATAATTAAACCGCCTCGAAAGCAAACAGACTTTTATTTTCCAGTGAAAGTAGGTTTCATGTATTATGAGTCTGCTGGGCTGTGATGAAAACAACACTGAACTCTTGGTCGGTGTGATGGAGCGTGGTTTCAGAGGGTGTGGCTGGTAAACAACTAGATACTGTATGGATCTCTGCTGGAGGAGGATGAGGAGGATTTTCATCTGTTTAGAGACGATGTCAGAAGCTACGTTCACATCACAGTGTTTTTAAAAGATAAAAACTTATACCAGGTTACATGAAACTCATTGTACCTTTGCCTTCTGTACTACTTTAAAATTGTTTTATTTATTTTATGTATTCTATTTAACTTAATTTCAATGATTACTCTATATATCATTTTGATTCTTGTTTTGGTTTGTTCTTAATACTATAATCGTCTCTGTTTTATACATTTCTACATTATTTTCAAGTTTATATTCATTTTTTATTCCTGTTTTTATGTTCTTTTTGTCGTTGAGCTACATTTCATTTATGAAAGGTGCTATACAAATAAAGTTTATTATTATTATAACGACATTATTAATGTTGGTGCTGCATTTATCTCATACCATATAGGACGTGTAAATGTAACGTGTAACCCACGCTAAAAAGTTTTGTTTTTTCCTCTCCCTGACACTTCAGATATTAAATCACATGCAGGATGAAGAACAGTGATCAGGGTGTTGGTTTAAATGGCCAATGGTGTTTGAATGCAAGTCATGGGGTCGGACTAACACCTGGAGGCCTGTAGGTGCTGCTCCATTAGCAGCCAGCAGACCGGGTCAAGGTAGAACATGTGGTGTTGTGTTCTGGAGGATGTATGAACTAAAGAGTAAATATTCTGTACTAAAAAGTGAAATGATGCTCCTCATATATAAACTCCAAACCTTTTATGGCAATTTTTTTGTCTTTCCAAAAAATACAGCTTGAATGGAGTATTACTTTTAAACGTCTTACATCCGTTTCACATGATGGGGATGCTCAGAAGGCCATAATGGTGAAACTACCATGTAACATTATTTTCTAGCTCTAACAGTGACTTTATAAAAGCAGACAGAATAATAGGTTTTTGTCATCTTAATGATGATAGTCTAAAAAAAGACGGTTCTCCAGGAGGAATTCAAACTGCAGCCGATTAAAAGAGAACTGAGCTGAACTCTGACTGAATTATTGCATTGAATTGAATCACAGTGACCTGATTTATCTCTAATGTCAATGCAAACAGCAGGTCAGTGCATCAGTCATCTGGGTCACCAAGGACAAAAATACGTCATAATTGTGAGACAACTCATGGTGTTCAAACCGAAATGGGCATAATAATAATAATAATAATAATAATGTATTGTTATAGCTTGACTGTGAGTCAAAGTAAACAATCTGCTCCATATGACTGGACCTCGGTGCCTTATTGAAAACTGGCCCAAAGTGGCCTCCATCTATAAATCTGATTATACAGAGGATCAATAGCTGAGCTGTGATGTCAGCGTATCTGAGACCTGCTTAAAAAGAAACTGTGAAAAGAAAATGGGTGAAATTTTACAAACCTATCAGAGCATTCCTGCTGGAGTTGGAGACCATTCTGACATTTTAATGTAATGAAGATAGAATAGAGGCTGGTTTTATATGAGCTTGTCTACAAAATAAAAGCATCAGTTCTTAGAGTTTATTTTCTGACAATATGTTTTACTGTAGGCCGTATAAAACGTGCTTTTTCCAGTTATGATGGTCATCAATGGTGACATTTTAGACATTAACATGCGAAACATATTTAAGTGCATTATTAGCTATGAGAAAGGTTCTATTTATATGCTTTAAGGTCAGAAAGGAACTCTTTTCAACATTAAGGTTTACCATTTGAACCAGACTTCAGAACATAGCTTACTAACATATGTTCATCTCTAACATTCACACTCAGTGATTTGGGTTGACTATAATTAAAAATACACAGGCTGTCAAAGAAATTGAAGATGGAGCTGTGTGCTTCTTTGTCTCACTTGTTCAATAATTTACGGTCTTTGTACCACAAACATTACCAGATTACTTCTGGGTCAGTGACATGGCAGCTTTAACAGACACTGTGAACACAAAACAAAGAGATGCTCAACAAAAGGGTGAGTTATGTTCTTAGAAATGTTCCCATCATGTCGGTTCCATACAAAAGGAAATAGTGTCTTATTTCTCAGATGTCCAAAATTAAATCTGTTTAGTAATACCACATTAAAACTGTAAAAAGAATATTACAATTATAATATGAATATTTAAAAAAAAACTAAAAATAGCATGGATAGCATGGATAGCCTTGAAGTCAAACAAAAGAGGCAGGATGTGTTTCCCAGCAGCCTCTAGTGTAACATTGTACACGTCAAAACACGCTTATTGAACAAGAGCCGTCTGGAGGAAAATCATGCCACCAGGAATATGATGGGAAATAATCTCAAAAGAAATCTACTTGTAGTCTCGTAATTTGTGACCCATCTTTGTAAAATTCTATCATGTGTGACTAAAAACCCTGCGACCTATGACAAACTGTCTTTAGATGTGAGTGGGAGTGACACTTTAGTCTTTCAAGAGTCAGACTTGATATTTCAAAAGTCAGACTAGGTTTTTTTAAAAGTCAGACTTGGTCTTTTAAAAGTCAGACTTGGTCCTCTAAGTCAAAGTCTAAGTGTATGGTAGGCGTCTGGACTCAGGAGGACTGTCCCATCCATCGTCATATGGGCGTACAATAAATCAATATGCTTCATATTGATAGTCTAGTTGCCAAAACCTTCTGTTGCCGACCTCAATAATTATATATAACAGGTATTGTTATACACCTACTGCACAAATAATCTCTCCTTTATTATCTAGCCGTCTTCTTCAAAAGTATTGTTCATACAACAGATTGCAGTTAAATGTGTAAACAGGTCTTTTCTCTCTGAACTTAATCACAAGTCATCCTTGAAGGATTGTCTATTGATCTCTGATAAATCATACTTTTGCTTCAGGCTGCATGTTTTGCAGACTCTCCTGATATGAGGTAACACCAGGAAACAGGAAGATCACAAGCAGATTCATCAGCAAACCATGAGCGTGTGTGTGTGTGTGGGGGGGGGGGGGGGGGAATCGATTTCATATAAATCATACATCAAATGGTGTGAAAACGGTTTGAGAGTACAAGGATCTTTTTTGCAATGGAAGCTTTGGTACAAATGAGAAGTGAGGGGAAGGAGACAGAAAGAGAGACAGAGCGCAAATTGGAGAGATTTACAAGGGACCTCTATGGAGAGGTGTTATCGTTACAGATGAGGGAGAAAGAGAAACGAGGAAACATCAAGTGTATCAGCCCCTCGGCTGAATGCAGATTTCTCGCTTGACACCCAGAGTCAATTTCCCTGCTTGTCTCCTTGAATTGCCTCTAACAAGGCGGTGGACGGACAAATAAGACAGAATGTTCCTCTGCAGAAAACTACAGCAAACAGCAACAAATCTAATAGTCATTTCACATCTCCATTATCATTTCAGGCACATTACAATCAGCAGACATGTGCTCTGCCAACTCCTGCTCAGACAAAGAGAATCATATGCAAATAAACACAGAAAAGATAAGAGAGCATTTGTGAAGCCAAATGACTGGAACGGAGATTGTGATGTCAGAGAGGATTTACAGCAGCAAAATTATCCATGAGAGAGAAACAGAAGCCTTTGTTACAGAGGAGAGGAGGAGATGAAACGAGAGGAGGATGGAGGCGAGATGAAGATAGGTGAGGAGAGGGAGTGGAGACAGGAGAGGGCAGGTGTAAAATACTACCGTTCTGTACACTGTGTGTGGTGGAAGAAGGGATAGCTGAGGTAAGGGCGAGACAATGTGATGGATGACGAATTGAGGAGCGAATAGATGTGTGCCGGGGGGGGAGGTGACATTAGGTGAGAGTAAGAGAGGTGAGATTAGTGAAGACAGTGGAGATGAGATATGAGGTGGGGGGGTGGCGGGGTGAGGTCAGACGACGGGAAAGGAAAGAAATCAAGCAAAGGTGAAGAGAAAGTACATTTACTCAAGTAATGTACTTAATTACAATTTAGAGATGCTGATATTTTATGCTTCTGAAAACTGTCAGGATTTTACTTATGATAGTAATTTAAATTAAAATGATTACAGATTAAAAGTACAGTTCATTATCTACTCACCAGATGGAACGTTGGCAAAGTTTCTTCATTCACCAAATATTTCTGGAGCTTCACAGCAAAACAATGTTTTATCTTTTCTCCGGAACCACTGAAGAAGAAGAAGAAGAAGACGAAGAAAAAGAAACGTAAGATGAAGGATTTCCTGCAGTTACAGAGCAAAACTGTCATCCTTTGGACTCGTGATTGTGTCACCTGATGATTTTATCACCTGGGTTATGTTTTCACTGGTGTTTGTTTGTTTGTTTGTTTGTTGCTGGTTTGTTGTTTTGTTTACTAATTGCTGGTTTGTTTGCTTACTGCTGGCTTGTTTACTTATTGCTGGTTGTTAACTTATTGCTAGTTTGTTGTTTTGTTTACTAATTGCTGGTTTGTTTACTTATTGCTGGTTTGTTGGTTTGTTTACTTATTGCTGGTTTGTTTGTCTGTAAACAGGATTACACTAACACCACTGTCCTGAGACTCCGTAGGAGCGTTGGGCATGTAACCAGGAAGAACACATTCTGTTTTGGACTGGGCCTGGATAAAGGGGTGGATCCATGAAATGTTTTCACTTCCTTTAACTTTGTGAGATTAGGCTTTTAAAGCATTTTTATTCATCAGATTTTCATGACAGTAGAGTTGTAGAGAAAATCTGCTGATCCTTCATGTTGAGAAAGAGTCAGTTGAGGTGGTTCGGGCATCTGAATAGAATGAATCCAGGAAGCCTCCCTTTGGAGATTTTCCAGGCACATCCAGGTGGGAGGAGACCCTGTGGTAGACCCTGTGGCAGACCCTGGGGTAGACCCTGGGGCAGACCCTGGGGTAGACCCTGGGGCAGACCCTGGGGCAGACCCTGTGGTAGACCCTGGGGTAGACCCTGTGGTAGACCCTGGGGTAGACCCTGGGGTAGACCCTGTGGTAGACCCTGGGGTAGACCCTGGGGTAGACCCTGAACTCGCTGGATGGATAATGTATCTCATCTGGCCTGGGAACGCATTGGGATCCCCAGAATGAGATGGAAAATGTTGCTGGTGAGACGGACATTTATAATACCTTTCTTAGCTGACCCAAGATAAGCGGAAGAAAATGGATTGATGGATGGATTTTCATGAAATCTTTTTAGGTTTGGTCAATTTTAAGTTTGATTCGGGTTTAATTCATGAAAAGAGACCGTTTGGTGTTGGTTCTCCCCTGAGTGCCCTTCATTTCTCTCTTTTTGCTCTGCTTTTGGTCTCCACCATCTCCAGAAGGAAATACCTGACCCTTTAGCTGCTAAAGGCTCCACCACACTTAATGCACCTACTTAACTCTCTCAACATATGAGTCTTTTCTTGGTCTTGAGCTGCAGAATCCATTAACTTAGCCTTAGCCTACTGTAGGCTACATTACTGCCAGACTGACAACAAACACACAAAACAATATTAAATAATAATAATAACAATATTCAGGATATATCATTTTGGTTTAGCACCATAAGCAAAAAGACAGGGACGCTGCATCCTCACCAAGACCTACTAAACATCCAAACACTAACATTTCCTCTTCTTTGTTCACTGCTGTTCTCTCTCTCACACTCTCACTATTCATGTTTCCTTGTTCTTGTCAGTATGTGGTTGTTTACTCCATCGAGGAGACAAGCTTTGTTTGAGAAAAGGCTGCAGGCAGCAAGACTAAAGACTGCAGAAAAAACAGGAGGGATCAGAGTTCCAGCTCCACGTTTAAGTGTCGGATCGGCACCTGGTACCACAGAGGGGTGACGAACAAAACAAGACTGAATGGAGCGGTTCTGTTGGTACCATAACGGGAACACAAACACAAACGTCCTGTTGTGGTACAAAAACCAGACTGTTTGGTGGAACCGAGGCTTTTGAGAGTAAACAAAACTGTGAAGTTGTCACTAAAACTCACAGTAAAGCTTCATAAAGCAGAGAGGAGCTGCAGATTCGTCAGTATGACAGACACCTTTCATATCTTCACATCACTCTGTCGTTTCATACACTAGTTTTGATTAAAAAAATATTGATTTTAACGGCTTTAAAAGAGGAATACTTCTTCCAAGGGGAATAGTGGGGAGCAGAGTAGAAGAAGAAGAGGCAAAAACAACAAAAACAACCGAGGAAAGAGGATGAAATGAAGACAAAACACGGCAAAGGAAGGAGTTAAGACGATAAATAAATGTACTGACCAGTCTAGACAGAACCGGTAGAAAACACTGCTCTGTTAGAACCTCATATTTGTGCTTTTTGTGCAAATGATAGAAGAGGTCAGAGCGAGAAAAGGCGATGACAGATGAATTGTAAAATAAATGAATGCAGGGCGGACAGACAGATGCAAAACTGACAAAAAGACAAATGGGCGTCACCGAACGTGATGGATTAATGGATCCGTGTAAGGTGAGGGGAAAAGAGGGAGGACAGGTAGACAAGGACGGAGATAAGATGGAGAAAAGTACTGCAGGCCAACTCAGAAACATTTAACTCCACCTACTCCTTCACACTAAAGGAGGCCATAGAGCCGCCGACCTTTTAACTTGATTTCCACAGCGATATAAATGCTTGGCCAGCCATTGAAACAAAAATGCCTTTTCAAAGGAGCAGCTTGAGACATCGGTGGGATGTCGGTGTTCAATATGTGCCTGCATGGCTGACCTTTCCCTAATGGGCCTGGCTACTAATGCAGTGACAGCGCAGACTTGAATAGTGTGGCGCTGTTTGAAGTCCAGCATCGCTAAAAGGAAAGCTGAGAGCAAGGAATTAATGGCATCAGCAGAATATCAGCTTTCTTTTGTTAGGTTATGTTTCATTCGTTTGTCCTTTTGCTGTGTTGTTGTGTTACGGTGTCATTAAATAACTAAAATGCCACTCAGTAAAGTGCAAACCTCCACCAAGGCTGAACAATCCCTCACCACTATTTAACTTTAACTAAAGATTAGTCCATTTAAATACATATGTTCATCTAACAGCTCTGGTTGTTTGCTGTTTGACGACACACTCGCAGATAAACACCAATGTCTTTTTTTCTTTTACGATTTGTGGATTGCTTAAAATGTCTTTGCAATGTTAAGGAAAGATGTAAAAGATAATCCTGGATCTGCCCCATCAGCTGCACCAACATGGAATAGGTTCTTTCCTACCACTAGAAATTGGTCTGGTAGTTTTCACATCCATCCAACCATTTTTTTAACCACTTATAGGTTTCTGGTGGCAGCAAGCTAACACTGTCCAGCTCCTCCTGGTGGATCCTGAAACGTCACTGGGCCAGACGAGATATATAATCTCTCCAGAGAGCTCTAGGCTACCCCTGGGTATGTCTTACGTACGTAACGGACACGTTTTCGGAGAGTTTATGGTTACGGACGAGACGGACGAAACGAAGCAATACCACCGGAAATGGTTGAAGGCAGTGTAGCTACAATTTAAGCAAGGTACGACAAACCTGTACGTAAACAACGAAACAATGAATGAAGCTGTAAAGTGTAATAACTCCATCCTCAAGTCTCGATGTACCTGATGGCCTCAAAGACCATCACCAAGTACATCATTGAAGTATGTAGGGAGAGCATAAATAGGCCTTTAACCAGATGCCGAACCAACCAACCAATGACTCCTTTCAATGTGAAAGAACTGCTGAACCTCTCTCTAAGGCTGGGTCCAGCCACCATAAGGATGAAGCTCGTTTTGTCCTCTCAACTGTCTCTAAAAATCTCCTGGATCCCCTTTACCTGTAACAACACCAACATGTTAAGGGTTCTTTCCTGGCAAATCCCACCACAAAGTTTAAATGAAAATAATCTAGTAGATTTTGTGCTGAAAAACATCTAATAAACAAACTAAACAAAGCAAACATATCCGCTAATAAAGATCTGCCTGGTATCGAATCACTGCTTCCTCGTTCCAGGGGCCACGACTACTAAATTTATTCATTCAGAAGGTTTGAGATATTCTGTTATCTAAACAAACACACAGCAAATAAAACATCCTTGATCAACTAAAGATTCACTTTCTTTCTTTCTGTTAATATTTTAGACCCTGAATGATGAAAAGCAGTTTCTGCAGACACCATCAGCCCCACCTGACACCAGAACAAACACTACTACCCTTTATTCAAGGGTTGGACTGAAAACCTGACCTCATGTCTAACCATCTCCTAACTCAGATCCTAAATGTATTAAATCCATTAAACGTGAATGATTCTCCTTATCATATCTCTTCTTTCTATAGAGATAAGCAGATTGTATCCTGCTAATAAAGACTTTAACTCCTGCATCTGGTTCCATTTGACCCTTTAAATCCTAAAAGTTCTCCATCAGAGTGACAGAGCAGACTTTTTTTTATTCCTTCACTGGTATGATGTAACACATACATCTACGGGTCTGTGGAACCTGTCACCAACATGTTAGCATCCTGACGTCCTCTTTCACCAGAACCCCCCCCCACCACATGAGCAGGTGTGGTAATGAAACGTCCAGACAGGCTGCTGAGAAACATGATTGATATGAAGTGAGAAAAAGCTTCCAGCACGTTTGTGAACCTGCCAAGAATCTCCTCAGGAATCTGAAGCCGTTTATGTCCCTTCATGCATTTTGTGTTCTTTAGTGTTTTATGAAAATCTGCACAGAAACCACTTATCAGAAATAATGTTGATTATTTATTAATTAATTATGCTATATTACAGTGTTGTCACTATCTGGTGATGCCTTTATGTTAGTTAATGGAGTTTCTGGTCCAGCTATGATTCATCATGATGTCATCGCTCACTCAGATCACTCTGCATTGCTTTAAATGGAGGTCTGGGAGGCCCACTGTAAGGACTCACTTCCTCTTTGTCTTTAAAATGACCTGTTTAAAGCAGCTTGTTCTTCACGTCCTGTATTTATTCAGAGGTCTACTTTGGAGATCACCACCCCATCGACGGCGTTTATAGGAAAACAATTCATTTAATGAGGCAGAGAAGACTCGAGTAGCAAATATATTTCTACTGTTATGGCTCAAGTCCTTCTTTTCGGCTTCAATTTGTGTGATGAAAAATGTGCCAACTTTTCACTGTAGATGTTAATGTTGAAAACTCTGGGCGCTGAGATGTAAACTAAGCACTCGGAGCGAATCCTTCCGCCATTAAAAAAGTGTCATTAAGATGTTGTCATCTTTTCTGGAAGATATATCTTGAAAAGTGGCCAACAGATTTTGATGAAATTCGGTGTGGAGGTGGATCACAGGCCAAAGAAGAGTTGATTAAATCTAACTTTGCGACAGAAAGCGAACAAGACTATTTGATAATGAGTTGAACCGGAGCCTTGTCGTGACATTTGGCTGCTCCTTAAAACAATAAATAATTTACCTAAAGAGCAGCTTACAGAAGGCGGCCATGTTGTGTCTGCCTGTCTCGTCTCCAGCTCCTGCAGTCGAAGGAAAGAGGTCAGCCAGCAGCAGATTAGATGTGTCACATTTATAAACATCCATCACTTTGTCCTTTGTCCCCCCCGGAATGTGAAATAGAGTTGTTGTGTTTTTGGAGAACGGGTGAGGAGGAGGGGTGAGGGCACCTTTCAACACTGAAAATTGGATTTTGTAGATATAAAAGTTCTCGGTTAGTTCAGACTTAAAGTTTTAAAATAAAGACACCATCCAGTTCGTGAGGGGCTCAGTGTAATAAAGTAAAAGCTAAACAGACTTAGTTTTGTTTACAGCTTTACTTTCAGGTTAACCTGCAGCTTCTATACTGCATGTCGGGCATTAATTGCATTTTTGCATCGTCTTAAACATGCAGGCAGGTGAAAAACTCATCTGAACAATATCACACGTCCACACACACACACTGAGGCATCAGGCAGCCAATCAGAAGCAGACACACAGACACCCAATCAAACCGTCTCTAAAGCAGACATCAAAGCTGCCTCTCTGACCACACACCCTCCTGTCTCATCTTATTCACCACAGAGGGATCTCCCACTATAGGGTAGGAGAGAATTGAGAGCTCCGCCATCATGTCCTTAGCTGCTGACAGGAAGTCCAACACCGACCAATCCGGCAAACAGACAGCTGGGAAATTGTCTCTGTAATTCAACGGCTTCATGCCTCTTATAGTTTAGAGTCTGCCATATCAAACTGACTGTGTATGAATGAGTGTGTGGAGGACAGACCGGAGACCTCAGATGGATTTTCATGACTTTTTTATTTTGATTTGACCTTTCCTCCTGCTGTTGCTGCATATAAGGACAGAAAACACGGCTTCTTCACAGCTAAATAGCTTTTTTTCATATCATTTCCTTTTTTAAAAACTGAATATCCCCAGTAGTATAAGTTTCCTGTGTGTGTTTTATAGCTAGAAATAGGCCTTTTTGTGTCACATGCAGACATGTTGGAAGATGAATCTGATTCCAGGTTCTATTTCAGGAAGCTGACAGACAGGAAGCAGAGGAATCAAAGTAAACGACATGATGGAAGCAGCGATGAGACTGAAAGTGACAAACGGAACAAACATACAGAACAAACACAGAGATGTAGAGAAGACAACCTGCAGTTAATCTATAAGGATGTTAAATAACATATGAAAGACTATGTTTTATAAATAAAGGAGATTTCATTTGACATTTCAGAGTAACTAAATATTTCTATTCACTGAGCAGCTTTCAAAACAAATTACAAATCAGTTTCCATACATTATAAATAAAGGGATGAGTGAGCACCATTATCTGTACCTGTTCATACAGATAAATTACCTAAATGCCTGGGCGGGGCTTAAACAGGATGTATAAAATTGTTATTTAGTTAAATTGTTACACAGTCACAGCTCTCAACGATCTTCATCCTTTCCTCCGGGGTCAGCTGATGATGACTGGCAGACAGACTCTTCTGATTCTCATTCATAAAGTTACATGTCATCGACACGTGAAGACTTGCAGGAGGACACTTTTAAATGTGCTTATTTATTTATTTACAGTGCTGTTGGAACCGTGTTTGTTTGCTAGAGTCTTTTTTTAATGAGCTTTTCGTGTCAGCGTTGTTTCTTTATTTAAGATACATTCTTAGAGGGTTATATTTATATATATCTGGCCCCAGTGATCTCTGGGAAACGCTGTCTCTTTCTGCTCCGTACAACAGATGGATGAATGAATTAATGAAGCTGAATTTAACTGAGCTGAATGCTCCTATAGATGGTCTATAGATGGGCAACTAAAAGCAATGAATAGGAAGGATGTGGTGCATGTAGGGAGGTAACAAGGACACATTTAAGGGTTAATGTTAGTCCTGCAGTCTCCTCGTCCAAATGATTCAACATTTAGTCATTGTTTTTTTAGTTTTTTTAAATACACTTTAAGAGGAAAAGTTATTCAGTTGTGAACTTTATCTTCATTACTTCTTGTAAAAACAATAATATTCAATATTGCTCACTTTCTGGCATCTGAGAGAAAAAAAAGAAGCCATCAGCAGAAAATATTACCCCTTGAGGGTATCGGGGTATTCCACCCCCCACCCCCAGCTTACAGCAGGTTTAAGCTGTCCATTTGAATGATCAGCTGGCTCACTGCTGCACCAGAAAACCACTGCTCTGTAGAATAAATACTGTGATCTGAGGGAGTTAAAGCCTTCAGCTGAAACAAACGTCTCCACAAATGTGCTCTTTGTTTTCTCAAGAGGCAGCGAGAGATGAGACTTTTAAAAAATGAGAGAAACACTCCAGAGGCAGAGAAAGACGGAGAGAAGGACCGACGTTAGCATCGTCTGAGGACCCGACGCAATCAAAACAGCATTCAGGCTGTGAGCGGCAGAGCCACGGATCCCGAAGACAAACAAACAAACAAACAAAACATGCAAATGAAAACACACCAACATGTCAAACTATTCTCCAGCTGTGGCCCACAGAGGCGTTTTGTGTCCGTAAACGTAACATAATAGTGTCATTTCTTCGCTCTTCGTCGCACCGGAATCCCCCCGGGGCCGACCAATCGGCAGACAGAATGATGGTGAGGGTCTCACACGGGCTGTTCTCCAGGGAATCAAACCTGCGACATGATCCAAATAGCAATCAGATGGCGGGTGACAGGCTGTTGGTGTTCTGTTTCAGTCAACAAGTGAAAATAATCAGCATAGAGTGAGGAAATCGGCTCAGAGTTGGGGAGAAAAATGAGAAACTGCAGTTTGTGTATACAGATACACACTGTTTATGTAGTGAGGCGTTATCGTCTACGTACGTAATAAAGGCTCTGAGGTCCAATAGTTTTATGTAGAAAGGTTGCTAACGGAGTGACGTAGCCTCGACTACAGTAGCTCAGTGGCAGCTTCTTCTGCCAAGAAGTGTTAATAAAAGTTTTTATTTGTGGTTCAAATGGGATCAAATTGTTGTATGTAGTTCGAAGTCATGTCGTGTGAATCCTGCAAGTTTTAATGTTATGTTTCAAGATAACTAGTTAGTGCTAAGTTAGCATCTTCCTCTGTATCTTGTTCACTCTGTTGTTTTACCAGCAGAGTCGAGAGCCTGGCAGACAAACAGCTCATACCTCTCATATGTAGATGGGTTCAGTTTAACAGTCAGTAAAGTTTTCAACTTAAACTTCTTTAAGGGAGCCTGGGCCTGATGTCCCATAACCTCACATTACTTGTGTAGGTTTTGCTCTGGAGGAAAACACCGATAAGGAGACACATAAAAAAAATACAATCGGATTGTTTATCATCCGGATAAAGATCTTTACACCAGTTTTAGTACCAGGTTTAAATGAGCTGCCACAGTCGCACAGATTCATGAACGCTGACTAACTCTGAGTCTCTGTAAATAATAAAAGCATCAGCTAAAAGAAAAATGCAAATGAAAGATATTATAATTCATAAAAATGAGCTTGTGTGTTTTTGCTTGCTTCCACATTTCTGTGTGATGTGTGGGTCAGTGAATGTGCATCTATATGACATGTTTGTAGTTTTTTAAACATGCACTTCTGTGAATTCCTCTTAAGTTTCTGCCTTTATCTACTGTAAATGTGAGCACATATGTCTTTAAGATTAAATGTGTGCACGTTTCTCCCACAGCGTGGAGGAGGAGGAGGAGGAGGGAGGTCACAACCCATTACTCACAGCGAGCTGTGTTTACGCTCATCTAATAGGAAAAACAACATTGATGGTTTCCACCACATTATAAATCGATAGATTACCCAAACACGTAATAAATCATGTTGCTTTGTCGGAGCAATGGACTCCTCTACATTGATTTCTACATAGATTTAATAACAGGCCCCCAACAGGCGTGGAGGATCACTTGGCTGCTATCTAAATTAAGCTCTCCAGGTTTTAATCACACCTCAGTCCATTAAACGGGTCGCCTCAGCTCATAGACTTTAACTGTAAGACTCCAGGGGCCTCAGTCGGAGTCCCGGGGCCTGCAGTGTCAGAAACAGTGAGGAAAAACTCCAGGTTTGAGAACTGAGTCTCAGGCTGGAAGGAAAACAAGTGGTTTCATCTGTTGCAAGCAACATTTTCTTTACTAGCTGTCACTGAGAGCGTCTGTCTGTCTATAAATGAAAAAAAAAGTTTTTAAAAAACAATTGCAAACGATACAAAATGTATCTTTTGGTAATTGCAAATGATTACAATTTGGTGTCAAAAGAAGGTAAAGTTCATTTCCAGAGTTTATAAGAGCATATCTCTGACTAATTTATAAAATGAAAACTTGTATTTATGCAAGTATTTTTTGTGGGGGGCCGGCGGATATGACATTTCTTGATGTCTCATGTTTTAACCTCTTAGGATTACCACAACCTGGACGAATGAGAGTCTCCACAAACAAAATGAGGGTGTGTTTATGTTCAAACATATGTTCTGTTTCATTTGCTGTAACTTTTAGGCCAATAATGACCTTAACTTGAAAAAGATTCCAGGCTTCCAGGAGTTTTGTTTTTCTGTCGTCTTATTGCAGAAAAGCAGTGGTATTGATTTGCGAAATAGTGTTACATCAGGTATGGGTTAAGAGTACAAAGAGGTTTAGGAAACACCTGCGTGGGCCACATTAGAGCTGTCCTGATCCTCTGCAGAAACTACGCACGAATTCAGTCGTAACACTGACCGTAGCATGACTTCCCTGGACCCCCAGCAAATCACATGCCAAGAAGTAGATCAGAGGAACGGTTTCCATGACAGGCGACTTACAATCAGACAGACAGAGATTCCTCACATAATCGTATGATTGGATTGGTCCAAAGACGTAGGCCCAAAGTACACAGATTGGCCAGTTCACCGGCCCACAGTCCGATTGTGGAAAGACAGTTCGTCTTAGTAGAACGGAGTGGAAATAAGATCCCAAAGTATCACCAACGTGTCAAGTCAAAGCTACGTTCAAGTTCAGAAGTCCTGGAAATCTGCTCATACATCCAATCACTGTGTCTAATGCATGCTGTGTGTGAAGCTGGGCTGATGGTAGATTGTATTTAGAGATGATAAAAAATTAAATGTGCGTGTCTGTGTGTCTTTGTGCATGTAAACCACTTAACACAACAGCAGTGTGCTGCGTTAATTCACAACCATATCATTACAAGCAGAACACAGATGTTTGTTATCGTCCATCAGCTGTCAGGTTGCCAAGCCAGTTCCAAAGCCTGCATTCTCCATCCCGTACATAAAGCTGAAAACAGTGAGAGAAAAGAAATGAAAAAAAAACAGAGCTGTGACACTTCAAACAGCATATGTTGGGATAATTAGCCATTCCAAACTATTTGCATATTAGACTCCTCGCCAATTATTTTCAATTCAGCGTTCCGGAGTGGTGGAGACGGAGAGGGAGAGACGAAGGAATCGAAGGGGAGAGGGTAAAAGTGAAATGAGGAGAAAAAGACAGAATGAACAAACAAGTGAAGGAGACGGTGCAAGACGGCAGACGAAGAGGTGAAGAAAACTGAAGTGATGGAAAGGTGAAAAGAGGAAAACGTTTATTCCCTTTAATGCAAATCATTTGTCCGGAACAGCCAGGTGTAAATAAACAAGACAATTCATTGGAGATGGATGCAAGTGGGTGGAAAACTCGCTCAAGGGCAATAAAGCCTTCCTGCCAGTGTTTCTTATCTGGTGGAACATAACACCAGTGTTGACGGGACTGCCCACCACGGCCCAGTCTCATTTATCAGGACCTTCCAAAGAAATCCATACCACACATCTCAAAAGTTACACAAAGAATCTCTTCATGCAAGGAAACCCAAAGTATGGTTTTAAAAAGATTTGATGTGTCTGTGCGTGGAAACAATAATATGATATGAGAGGCCAGTGAAACACTTTATATCAGGGTTAAGAAGACCGACTCGGCGCCTCAGGTCACCTTTGACAGGGCCAAAACGTTGCCCTTGAACACACCGCAAAGACCCAACGACCAACTGGCAGGTACGTCTGCACCTACCTAAAAGAAGACGTTGTAGAGGAGGGACTTCGTTGTGCGATATCTGTGTGAAATGAGCTGATAAATGCCTGTTTGAAAAACAGTCTTTACCAAAAATGATGTAGTTGGAGGTGAAGGTTGTAACCAAGGTTGGGCCAAATGGGAAAAACTAATCCAAAAAGTTCAAAAGAAACTAACAAACGCAGTAACACAAAGAAATGCTGGAGGACTTGACACACTGGCCGACTGAGGAGACGACATGAAGACTAAATACACTCCGGAGGGAAGGATAATAGACAACAGGTGAAAACAGGACAATCAAAAAGGCAGAAGGACCCGAGGGAGAATAACTCAAAACCATGACTTCAGTCTTTATGGAGGTAACGTTTAGGAGACATGGTTGACTTCCAGCGACTATTCCTGGTTTTTCAAATGAAACACTCACAGCCTCTGAAACACTTAAGAGTCTCTTCTCTTTCACTTTAAATGAATGTCTTGTAGGATTTCCATCAAACGTTTTTTTCGACAAATTAATTCCTCGTAAGACCAGAACTAAAGATTGATCTGATTTCCACAAAGAAGAGGATTTAACAAACACAAGTAAACAACTACATAAAACATGCTTCATGGTCCGTGAGGACCTCTGGAACGTCGTTCCCTGGGGACGGTGGGTCTTTTTCAGATGATCGGGACATGAAGGAACCTCTTCATGTTTTTACACTGAGATCTCTAACGGCTCGAGGACTTCACAGCTTTCAAGTCTTTATTAATGTGATTCTAGTTTTTCTTTTTGTCAGCCTGTAAGGATGAAGACGTTCCTCCTCCCACACAGTGAATGAAGCAAAGATCAACATCTTCAGTTCCCCTGTGTTTCCCTTCTTTCTCTCTCTTTTTCTCCATCTTAACAGAAAAGTACTGAATATTGATCTGTTTTGGTTCTCTCTCAAATGTATGTATTAATCTCAGTCTATTATGGCTCTTATTCAATAGAATACCTAAAGCAAGGAGCTGGAAAGTGTTGCCGGTGAGAGGGATGTTTGGAATACCCTTTCTTGGTCTGCAGCATCCGCGACCGGACCCCAGAGAAGAAGAAGATGATGGATGGATGGATGGACAGTAAAACTGAATGGGTTCCTTCTTTGCCCATCCTTCCTCGAAATGTGTTCAGTAGTTTTTGTTTAAACCTGCTAACAAACAAACAAACCAGCCAAAATGGACCCGGGTAAATGGGATGTTTCTGGTGATGTGGACTAAAACGCAGAAGAAGAATGTGAGGTTAAAAACAAGTCTAACAGGGAAACAGTCAGAGGCTCGTCAGTTTTAGAAAGGCTAAAAACCAACAAATATGGACAGAAGCAGAGATAAAAACATGTTCTGAATTTTGGGAAGGATTACATCCATCTTTTTTTCTACACATTTTGACTTTAAAACTCTGGAGATGTTTGGTTCGTAGGAATCGGAAACAATACAGTCACCACTGAAATCTAATTGCTCCGTTTCTTCCTGTCCGATTACAGTGTTTGTCATTCGTAGCCTGCAGCGCCCCCTGGAGCTGCTCATTGTCTCACTCACAAACTCCTGAATTCTTTTTTTTCTGCCTCTTTGAATGTAAAACCCGCCACCGTCTGGTCCCCAGCTCACAGCTGGAGTGTTCCCAGTTGGTGCCAGGCTGGAACCAGCAGCCCATCTGATTCTCATTCAGCCTCTCGTCCTCCCAGCCAGCTCCTTCCCCAGAGACTCCGTGTGGTGATTTCTCATTTCCATCTATTTTAATTGCATCATGTGGCATTTGAAAATTCTTTCAGCCTGTCTATTTTTAAATTTTTTAAATTTTTTTATACCATTGCCAGTTTCCTTTTTCACTCTCAGTTTGTGGTTATGTTTAACATTTGGCAGCATTTTCAACTTCTATCCTTACAAAATGAAACAAAAAAGCTCATTTGATCACAAACTGGGTTCAGATTCATGTGAACGATTAGGCCTCAGCCTCCAGCATTTAAATAAGAGTATATGTATTTTTTAAAACACGTAAAGCGCGTTCATGTCTGCAGCATGTGACCGTTCACAAACATAAAGACATCTACTGGCAGCAGAGCGACATGCTTAAAAACCAACAGCAAAACATGAGACAAATATGAAGAAACTACTACATAAACCAGGCTAAAAGCAACACAGCTGCTCAATGCAGGAAGGACAGGTGGGGAAAAACAGTCGAGTTAATGGTAAACGGGTCTCATGAATACATTCATTCCAATCTGCACCACAAATGATCCTAATGGGTTCATAAGTGTGGGAATAACAGGATCAGAAAAGGCTTTTGGTGCAAGTTTGAACCCTTATGTCTACAAAATGGTGAGAAGGGTTTTGTTCATTATGTAAAGAAACATGGAAACACATGTTTCAGCTTTCACTGCAGGTCCAGGTAGAAGGAAGACAGAGTGACCAACACAGAAAACCGTCTCTTTCATTGTCACCATGTTTACTTACCTGCAGTCCTTTAGAGCCAAAGTTCTGATTCTGATTTTAACACCTTTATTACCCTCAGGTCCAACAGACCCAAACACTACAGATGTTAAAATAGAAATGTTCCCCGTAGAGCGGATACCTCCGTCAGGGCCCGACAGTTCCTTTTAATTAAACTGAATAACCCTCATCCAAATTCCAACAAGACGTTTGCAGCCAAAAGGCTGCCAGAAGGTTCTCCCAATGTTAAAAGACCTTTATCCAGATCCATCGGTTCCTTCTTTGGAACACAGCCCAGTCTTCCATCAAGAAGTTCATACTTAATAGACCAAAATGTTTTAACTAAAAAAAAACAAAAAACAACAACAAAAAAATAAATAAATCCTGGCTCCGCCCCTTTATCCAGATCTACTTCCCCACCTCAGAAGTAGATCTGAGAGTAGTAAATCAGCATCAATGACTCACTGTGGGAGGATTTTATGACCCATGTCCACTTCAGGGTCATCGGTTTGGGACGGCGCTTAATGTGGCAGAACATCTGCGACAGGTGTAGGAGTATATGTATACAATTATATTATATGCAATTATACGTCTCAATAGTTGCCAACGGTATGAATGCATCAGACAGACACACACTAAGGAAAACTGAGAAACGAAAGACGCACCAGGCCGACAACCGTCCAATAACAACAGGCCTATTAAAGATAATGAGCCTGTCCAATGACACGACCACGGCTAGTGGACTCCAATAGAAGTACCAGTAAAATCATGTTCACGGTTCTGTTGTCGCCATGATCACAGTGAGCTAGTAAAGCCATGTGTGAGTTAGAGGATGTCATCCGTTTGTTTCTGCAGCTCCATCATCCTGACGTCAGGAAGGCCACAACAGCACAAATGGTAAAAATAATTAGTCCAATAATGCTTTGAATCTCTGCCCCAATGCTGCGAACATCAACCAAAATGATAACATATTGTATGAAATTAATATTTAATGAGCTTTTTTAACTCCCAGATTAAAGGAATTAAAACCAGGCCCGGGGGCCAAGCAGCAGCACGCATGGCTGCTTTTCAAGGACTTTGTCAAAGTAACTTCCTGACTGGCTGAGTGTCCTCTGCACACACCTGCTGAGGCTCACGCCCAACAAACAGGATATGATGTATATCGCCATGCCAACACCTCAGTAGGCGGGCCTCAGGGGCGGCAAAGACACAAATAAATCTCTCCCCAGGTGGTCATCAGTGGGCTGTTAACACCCAGATATCACTTCCTTATTTTAATTTACTTTAAGGTGAGAGTGTGAACATTTGTAACAAGTCAACAAAAACACAATCGCTGTTTGTTTCAGGAAGCTAAAAGGCAACACTGTGCTGCACACTGGAGACTCGATGTAGGGATTATAACAGCATGCATAATCAGTAGGATGTTTTATTATCACAGGAACTGATTCAGAGAAGAAGAAACAGACCTGAGCCAATGAAACGGATGCTTGAAAATATTTGAAGATCACTTCATAGTTTCGATGCATTTTAGGTGGAACGTGTTTATTTATTTAACCTTTATTTAACCAGGAGAATAAACTAAGTGGAAGGTGTTTATTTATTAATTTAACCTTTACTTAACCAGGAGAATAAACTACGTGGAACATGTGGGTAAGGAAAGAGGCCTGAGTCACATGATAGAACTTTTCCAGGCAGCAGGGGTTTCTTCTTTCATGGTTTCTGTCCTGGGACACTCATTTTGGACAGATGAAGCAGCACCAGTCAATAACCGATGGGTTGGGCTGAGGAGGGGTGGGATGGGGTGGGGGGATGGGGGGGTGTTATTCAGCATATTTATCTGGGTCACTCCTGACTTCACAGTTCAAAATGCGCTGAGATGCTTATTCTGAGGTGTGTGATGATTTTTCTTTCATCACAGTTAAAAGCTGTGGTAAACATTTTCAATGCCCTGTTTTATTCCCTCAGAGACAATAAAGTAAAGAATTAAGAAAAAAGAAATAAGCCAAACTACATGATAAAATACCTGAACCATAAAATGCATTTAGAAGGAAAACCTGCATATAATAATAAAGATGAACAGCAAAGCAAACAGGCTTGTTTAAACCAGCACTGCAACCAGCCGGTGTTCACTTCATGGTCCTAACGAAGTTACGGATTTTCCTGTGACTCCAGACTGATCATATGAGCAAACACAGCAGGCAAATAACAATAAAAGCTGCTGGAGAGGTAAAAGCGAATCGAGCCGGGCGGCCGAGGACGATGGGCTGTGATCCAGTGTGGAGAGGATGAGGCGAGCTCCTTATTGAAGAGATGAGCTTCCATCCAACACCACACCATGACACATATGGTGATGCTGCACCGACCAAATCATCACATCCAATTCATTTTGTGTGTAAAATATGGGGGGTGTTCTGTATGTGGGAAGAAAACTGATCTGAAATTGAATTTATTGGAACATCATATCTTTGGTGAGGAGTTTGATGCATCGACTGTTCTTTGTTCTATTTCCAGAAGAATAACAATGAAAATAATATGAACCATTAAAATGCACATATATATACCCTCCATGTCCCACCTTAGCTGTAATCTACACAGCAAGATAAAACCTGATGAGGCTTCAGAACGACACCTTTGGCCTGCATTATTCATAGAGAATCAAGAATATGGAGGAAAAGCAAATCCTGCACACCGGAGCTTTTTTTAATCAGATGATTCTGATGGAACAGGAAGAGGAAGACAAATGATCTCGTGGATTTTAGAATGTTTGTATCAAAAAATTATTAAATGATTAACAAATAGAAAAGTTTCCTTTCTTTAGGTCCAGATGATTTTTTTTCTTCATTTATTTTATATAGTATATTTATTATTTACTGTTTGGGTCTGTGTTTGTTTTTTGTGTTCATACTTTTGTTGTTTATATGTTTATGTTCATTTTGTAGTGTTTATCACATGAATTTAAATAAAGAACTGAGGAAAAACAAGCTTGTGAGGAGGCAACAGTTATTAAGGTAATGAAACATTCATTCATTTTTACGTGTAAATGTGACTTTTTCATGAGGGTTTTTGTATCATTTACATAGAGAAAGAAATGTGTGCAGATCTCATGCTGTGATAAATACAATCTAAAGTGCAGGATTTATTATAGATATATGTTTTGAGAGGTGAAATAACAGCAGTGGGCTCCGTGATGGCGACCGACACTAAAAACACTCAGTGCTGAACTGCAGGAGTCGAAGCAGAAGCTCTGCAGCTGAATCAGCTCAGTGTTCAGGAGATGAGATTTGTCTCAGATGGAGCTCAGATTAGTGCTCATTCACTGACACTGCCTCCAGGGTGTCCAGGCTGAGCCCCACCACAGAGCCAGCCTTTCAAACACTTAATCCTGATTGCACCCCCAGCCTTGATGCTGCCTCCCCAGTGAGACAACAGCGGACCCTGAACACATCTTCTGCCATCTGTGGGATTATTTCAGAAGAATCTCATGAACGGCTGAGGGCTCCGTTGCATTCCAACTCCTCATCATTCACTCCTCCTGTAACCACCACACTGCTACCAGCTGGAGAACAGACAGAGCATCAATCTGGACCCTTAACCGTTTTCATGGGACGTCTCTATAGATGCAGGTTTCAGTAATTTTATGTCTCCATGCATGCAATTAGGTTTGAATTTTAGCAAATAAGCACTAAAACTAAACGATGAACTTACAGCATAAAGTTGAGAGATAAACTCTCCAGAGGAAACAGAATTAATTTCATACATTTTTTTTTTTTTTTATCTGATAAGCTCAGGATTTCTCATAAAGGACGGCTGCTTTATTCTACATCAGCGTTTCTCAACCTTGTTTTCAGTCCTGGCGCCCTTTCAGAGTAAAAGCAAAGTCTCACCGCAGTAACTGAGCAACTTTGAAAACGCATATTTTAGGAACCCAATATTTTCCTCTCACGAGCTCTAATCTATTAAAACAAATAGAAATGATTTTTTTATGTACCCACAACCAAAACATGTTAAATCATGAATAACCATCATTTAGTCATTGGTGCATTTCAGAGTAAACCATGATGTTGGTGAGATTTTTTTCTGCATGATTGAAAAGACCTGGTCAAGGTGATAAAATCCCGGGTCTAATTAATGATCATTTTTATTAATTTCACAGTTTGTTTAATTTAATTTATTTAGACTTAGCTATTTTTTATTATTCAAGCATAGCATGTATTGTTAATTAATGTGTTTTTTATTTATTGTATGTAACGTTCTTTGTCATTTAACATTTCATTTCTTTTTGTAAACTTTTCATTTTTTGGTAAACTTTTTGTATTTTCTTAAATTATGTTAAAGTAGTTTTTTTTGTTTGTGTGTTTTTTCATTTGTTTGTTTTTGTTTATGTTTCTAAAGTTGAGGGGAGGTCCATTGTCTGAGCGTATGGCCTCTTCACCTCTCCTGGCCCTTTTTATTTGGTTTATTATGTGATTTTCTGCATATACAAATAAATACAATTTAAAAAAATTCTTTTGAAAAGTGCTGTATAAATAAAAGTTTTATTATTATTATTATGAATCAGAATGTTGATCCACCGTTTAACTGTATTACCTGCTGATACAGCTGGAATCCGTGCATCACTATGTGCTGCTGTGTAAAAACAGCATCTCTCTATGGTTTAATAACACAGTTGTCCACTTTGGTAATATTTTATTCTGCTTTTAAAGAGACTGTCATTGTGTAGCCTCATATTATACTTATTGCTTTTACTGATGCGTATTGCTTGAGCTTCTCCTCCCTCCTCAGCCCATCGACTGTCTGTCGGGTTTAAAGGGAGGAGCGGATGTGACACCGTCTTTTTCCACAGTAAACTATGGTGTGTTTGGTCAGACCCTCATGCAAACACTATGTCACGCTTGCATACATGGTGGTTCTTTAAGTCACCACTGCGGGTGGGGTGGAAAAAATATCCAATCATCACCGTTTGCATAAAGTTCAGGTACGAAGTTCAGCTTGAAGCCCTTCTGATCCTGGCTTTTATTATATATTCATGGCTCTCAACGTGTGAGTGGATTTCCTTTCACATTCAGGTGCTTTCACGCTGCCTCGGATTGAGTGAATAAATGTGTGTGTAGGTCTCTCTGTGTGTGTGTGTATGTGTGGTTTGTGCAGGACTGCAGTGGCTGGATTTGACTCCATAACTGTAATTGATTGCATGTTGAATGAGTTCATGCATGCAGCCTCTGCAGTACAATACTGTCACAGCTGCTCTGACTGAGCTGGTATCTCTATATATGTACATGTGCATTTATATATGCATGCATGTATGTATGTATGCATGCATGTATGTATGTATGCATGTATGTATGCATTCATGTATGTATGTATGCATGCATGTATGTGCATGCATGCATGTATGTATGCATGCATGTATGTACAGTACCAGTCAATAGTTTGGACACAGTTTCCCATCCACTTGAATGGGAAACTGTGTCCAAATTTTTGACTGGTAGTGTATGTATGCATGCATGCATGTATGTATGTATGTATGTATGTATGCATGTATGTATGTATGCATGCATGTATGCATGCATGCATGTATGTATGTATGCATGTATGCATGTATGTATGTATGTATGCATGTATGTATGTATGCATGTATGTATGTATGCATGTATGTATGTATGTATGCATGCAGCCTCTGCAGTATTCAGGTAAAACTGGCTCTCACACTAGCTGTCCCTAAGGTTTGGATTTTATGAAGCTGAGTGTAAAAATAGCCCCCAGACAATATACATTACACACTCTGCCCTGTTTGAAATGGGAACAACCATACAGTGTGTGACGGGAATGTTTCAGCCTTATTAATTCTTCAGGCTATGTGGGTCATAGCTGGAGTATGTTATGTGTTACACACCTCACCTGGGTTTTCAACCTGCGGATCACCCAGTATAGCCAGAAGCTTTCTCCTTCTATTGCTTTATGTTCCTCCCAATAAAAGCTTCCATGTCCAGTCACTCCGGCTCTCCGTCCTCCTGGGCCACCGCTGACGGTCGCCGCTGACCTCTTAGAGATCCAAACCTCCAAATTTGTCTCATATGTGTTCTCAAGTGTTGTGGCCTCTTTTAAATGAACCGTTTTCATGGCTATTTTAGCTCCATTAGGCTTCATGGCCCAATGAAGGGACCAGTACGCCCACTTTAAATAGACTGTAATTGTCACGGCCATTAGTCTCAATTCAAGGCAGATTTTTGGAGAAGCTGACGTTTTGGAGATATGTTCATCTCACAGGAGCCATTGTGTGAGGCTATTGCTGCTAATTCTTCACTTTTTCTCTGCTGCCGTTTCATTCTCCTTCTTCATTGCTTTATTTAATGTCTTAATAGTTATCTGGAAGCCAAACAGACCAACCATAGATGAATCTTTGTTTTCAGTGTTTCTGCTTGATGGTTTCTGGTTTGGAGACACGGATCCTGAAGATCCCTGAAAATATTTATTAGAAGCCGACTCAACTTTTGAAATAATTCACACACAAACATCACTTCTAAGGATTGTAAGGATCTTTATGTGCCTACGTCACAACTACATATTCTCTTAAGGCCCGTTTATTCTCTGTGGCGTCAGGCCATCCGCAGAGAAGATGAAAACTCTATGGGACCTGGTCGTGTGCGTCTGACATCATCATGGTTAGTTAATGATGGACCCTCCATTGAGGCCCAACAGTCCCTTTAAATGGAATGAAACCCTTATTCAAATTCCATCCAGAGCTATAAGCCATCATATTTGCTGCCCTCTCAGTTTTTGCTACGTTAAAGGAAGTGAAAAAAATTGTAATTTACTTTTGGTTACAAAAATCTCCCGATGGCTCAGAATCCCGGACGATAAACACGTCATAAATTACATCACTGCCTCCAGCAGAAAACAGAAAATACTTGATTTTTAAAAATCTCATTTAAGAGTTTTATATCACTTTCGGCCAGAACTGGTTTGAAGACTTCTGTTGGGTGAACAGGCTGTAGCTGAGGTGGTCTACAGTAGTGAGTACATGTAGTGACATTCCCTCACTGATACTGGATTATAGGGTTTAGATGAGGAGACAGAGTCACCGTGTTGTCGTCCCTGGATCAGAGAGAAATATTGAAATATTTGTTGGTGCGTTTGGTTTCTCCGTTGTTGCCAGAAGCGTCTCTTTAACCACGTCTGCTCTTATTCCACTATCCCTCTGAGCCATCTGAGTTTTATGTAAACCAACAGAGAGGGCGTTTTGGCAAAGTGGGGTCAGTCCATCCTCACCTTCAAGCCATTTAATCAGGACGGGGGTGTGGGCTTAGTCTTAATATTATCATTTATTACATTTATATGTAAATGAGTGTTGTGTTAGTGTTCGATCTCTGACATAATGGCCGTTTATCCGTCACGATGGCGGGAGTTCGTTTTAATTTCTCCACCCTGTTCTGACTTATGAGAGGTCATCTTGATCTTGTGTTTAAAGGCTTAAAACAATGAAGGGATGAGATGTGGGGATGTTATTAAAAAATGTTATTGACTCAAAATCACCTGTGTGCTATAAATACTGTAAATGGATGAGGATGATGAAGAATAGATCTATCATTATGGAAAATGATATTTTTGTTGATAACTCATAAACTACTGATGATAAAAACATGATTCCTCATGATAGGAGGAGATTTCCAAGGTTTCCAGATCCAAGTAAAGCAACATCATCATGGTGACATCACCATAGTGTGTGCTTCAGTATGTCCTGGGTGCATTTCCATTATTATTCCTCATATTATTTTTTGAAATTTTTTAACAGCAAATAGGAGCGTTGCTAAGTGACACGTGATGTCTTCTGACTAACTCTGTTTTCATTCTGTAAAATGACACAAACGGGTAAACACGGCGATAATGAACACTTGGCTAAATGAACGCTGTACAACACATTTGATAGCATGTGTCTGATACGTTCTCGCGTTGAACAACAGCCTGTTTAGTTTTAATTGATGTAACAGGCTGTGCTTTGCATGAAATGAGCTGCACACAAACACAAAGCGTCATGGATCCCTAAGCCCCGCTATCCGTTTGGCTGCCGTCTCACAAATTGAAACCATATCTGCGCTTTCCTCCCTCAGACGAGGCTGCTGTCAGACTTGTAATTCATTCAGTCTTAATTAGGGCCACAAGCACTAAGCGTGCGAGGACCCTGTGGTTCTGCAAGAAATTATTATTATTTATTATTATAATCTTTCTTTTCGGAAATGAATCGCCTTTTTGGGGGCTTTCCCATGCTCAAAAACTCATTAAAGTCGGCAGGAAAATTAGTCGGCTGTGAAATTTACGCGTGATATGGTGATTGGAAATGGGCGTGGCAAAATGGAGCCCCTGCCTCCAGTATAACATGAAATTATGAAACTTGGTACACTTATGTAACTGACGGAGCTCACACACTTTGTATTTTAACAAACGCCTCCTAGAGATTTTGCCCGATCAACTTCAAATTTGGTCAGTACTATCTAAACCCCATGAGGATGTAAAGTTATCAAAAGCCTGAGTTTTGGTTGAACAGTGTGGGCGTGGCCTTGGCTAAAATTTCATCCAATTTTGATGTTTCGCCATGACACAGAAAATTGTTATAACTCCACTGTCTAAGGTCCAATCTGTTCAAAACTTCACATGCTGGTTAAGAGTCCCGCCCTAAAGACATCCGCATGACCAAATGTAGCTATAGTCATATCGCCACCTAATGGCAACAGGAGATGACATATTTTACGTTTTCATACACTACTACTAGGCCGTTGAACATATTGCCTTCCAATTCAGTGAGAACAGCTATAACAAGTTGATAATGCAGGATTGCGGTGCTGGTGTGTTTTCATGCAAAGTTGTAGGCGTGGCTGTGCGGCGAATGTTGATGTTTCATTGTGAGGCAGGAAGTTGTTATAACTCTGCTGTCCATGGTCCGATCTGCCCCAAACTTCACACGTTTGATAAGAGTCCTGCCCTGAACACATCTATACAGATACATTTGATAATAGTCCTTTTGCCACACCCAGTGGTGGAAGTGAATGTGTGGCCCTTCTAACTCATGTCAGACGCTATATGATGTCATAGACTTGTTGACTCTTTTTTCTTGTGAATGTGACGCATTGCAGACATTCTCATTAAACCTTCACGGCTGTCGTCTCCCTCTTTGTGTGTCACCCAGTCAGACAAGTAAAAACTTTATAACACTTACCCTTTTTATCTGTCGCACATTCTTACCATCCTATGAGAAGCTCCGTCTCACCCTCCCTCCCTCCCTCCCTCCTCAGCACCACCTCTTTCTTTTTTTCACAGCTCATCAAACCTAATCACTCCCGCCGCTCCCAGTTTCGTTAAAGAATTACAGAGCGGGGCTGTAAAAACCAGCACCACAGATGTTCATTCACATGACCAGAGAAAGACAGTGGTGCTGGTGGGAGTGATTAGCAGGGCGCCGCAGACTGGTACCAACTAATTAAAGAAACTCCACTGTTTTCTGTTCGGTGTGTTTTTCCCGGCTTGGCTGAGGCAAAGCCGTGTGACCCGTGAAGAGAATGAAGCAAGTGACCCGCGAACGACCACAGGAAATAGAGTCGTTGAGGGTGGAGATGAGTGAAACACAAGCAGAGGGAGATGGCAAAGGTGAGCGGGTGTGAGGCGGCCAATGGGAAACTGAACGAGGGACTGAAGCAGCGAATTATCAGGACCCAATAGTAATAATGTCAGGTCACGCCCCTGTGGGTGGAAATCTGTGGAGGGGGATGAGAAAAAAGGACTGAAAGCAGTAATGAGTTTGGTCTGATGTTATGACACAATGACTGTGGCTGAAAACTGCAGCTCGTTTATTATAAAGAAGGGGGGAAAAAAAGAAAATCCCAATAAAGGAATAAAGGAAATTAAGGAAAACTATTGTTTGACTTTAATAAGTGAAGTTATTATGGTCTATATTGTGGGTGCATACAACTGCTCAGAGATAGATAAGAACCAATCAAAATGCATATTATTTATGTTACTAGAAGAGAGCAGGGCCAAATTAAAAGAAGTTTTTTATTAAACTTCACCTCCTCCTCATTAACGTCTGCTCGTTTCTCTGCCAAGGAGGTTATGTGTTCACTTGTGTGTCTGTCCTCCATCTTTGTGACATGTTTTGTCGTTTCATGCATGGGTCAGGAGAAGTTCTGCACCACAGATCTGCTGGTTCTGTAGGTTTCATACATATGACATCAACATGTCACTACAGATTACATGCATGCCAGTTAACTTCCTTATCAACAGACGGCATGGGGCATCTTTACTAATATTTAAGCTTCCATAAATCCTCATAAAATACTTATATTTCCACACATATTGTGTCTTTCTTACAGGATGACTCCATGCTTCCAGTTCTAAATGTTTCTTCTCTTATTTTAGATGTTTATATTATTATTATTATTATTATTATTGTTACAGGTTTAACAACATCATTTTTGTTGCATGTGTTAAAATCAGCGGTCAGATAAATAAAATTAACAAGTGGTTTCTGTGTCTAAACCTAACCCGACCTCAAACGCAGCATTTCTATTATTGGTCAAGAACATTTCAAAACGTAAAGTATTATTTTAAATTTAAATTAAAATGTTATTGTAATCATTAATGATTCCACTGGTGGGTGATGTTTAAGGCTCTCAGTCAGAAACACAGCCTCTGATTGGTTGACAGACTCAACCCAAGGCATGTTGGGATTGCTACTTAATGGCGACAACAATCAGGCTAACAACAACATTAACTGGTCTCAACTCAGATAAATATATATTAAATAATGAATCAATAATCAGAGAAGATATCCAGTAGTTTTTCATTAATGATTTATTGACCCTGCTTTTTACGGCTGGATTACCAACCTTCTCAAAAGGAATCAATCAAGCCGGAGGTGATTGATCAGAGGGATCCATCAGGAGAAAACGTCTCTAACTCAGACGTATTTAGTGTATAAATACCTTCATGTGGTATATGAGGTCGCTGACCCCCAGATAACGAGGTCAGGAGCTCAAGAGTCGCTTCACATAGTAAATCATACTTTATCAAAATCCTATTACTGATGTTTTATTTTACTTTGTTACTGCTAAAAGTAATATATTACTCTAACATGTTACATTGGGATGAGTTACTGCGAACATGAGTATTAAACATTTAAAACTGAGATGTAAAGAAACCGAAAGTTTTAATGCAAATTAATAACATCAACATAGTTTGGCCCTAATTTCCTATCATATCAGTTTAGATATATGTATAAATGTATGTACAGTTTAAAATACTATCTTTAATCTCTGGTTTTTTCTTGTGATTAACTCAATACATTTTTTCAATGGCTTGACACCACGAGATTTAACACATTAAAATACAACATTATCCCCAGTTTGCTGAAACATATTTATTCTAGTGATCACGTTGATTAAAACATTAATAAGTAAATACCATGGAAGTTATAAAACTACATTGACCCCAAATCTTTTCATCCCTTTCGATCATTTTTAATCCTGTAAGAGTGAAGAAATGTCACAAAATATATGGAATATTCCACTGGATTTACATAAAAACCACACATTCAATATCTTAAGTGTTATTTTATTATGTTTATTGAATAAGCCTGATTTGCATCAGACTCATTTTATCTGTTTACATCTCATCGTTTGTAATTTAAATCATCCTTTGTGAAGGAACTCTCCCGTTGCATGATGAAGAAACTAATCCCCAGAGAATCCAACTGTAATCTCACTTTGTTTCTGAGCATTTATTTATTTTCCTGTAGATGAACTTCACCTTCATCAGCTCGTCAGACTGATTCTGAATAAAAACCTCAGAGTAAACAGTGAGTTTTACTGCTAATTGTGAAGGTGACAAATTGGTAAATATTTACTTTACATAATTCTATGAAGCATCACACAGATTTTAATTCAGGGATTAAGAGCCAACATGTTTGTTTTGAATTCCATTATAGTAAAAAGTCCTTAGTCCTGTATTGCATCGCTCTGTGGATGAACTCAGCTCACGCTGTGACTCTGGATCATGTTAAGTGCACTAAAAGCACTTTAAAGGTGTCTACAAATGCTTGTGTTTGATAATAAAAAGCCACATATTCAGTGTGGTTCAACATTACTGCCCTCCTGGCCCAACACTTAGCCTGTGGCCATGCATCAGCATTCATAATGAGGCCACCATTTGCCAGCTAAGTGCCTGAGAATGTGCTGGGTCAGTTTTATTTTATTGCCCTTATGCTTTGTCCATCTGACAAATACGCACCGGCGAGCAGGAGGCATCAACCGGAACAGACAGTTACACGTTTTTATTAGACGTGTGAGAGCTTTGTACAAATGTAATTTCATTTCCTTAACTTTAAAACATAACCAATAAAGTGTTGCTTGTAAAATAAAGACATTAAGTCCGGAGTAGTCTGAATGCATCTAATTATTGTTGGAATATTTGGATCCCAAAATAAAAGGAAATGCTGCCCCTCGTGCTCTCTATCCACAGAAAACAGACACGCATCCGTAAACTCTCCAAAGACATGTCCTAAGCTAGTCAGACAGTCTAAAATGCTATCGCCCCAGCCTCAAGGCCAACTCTAAACCAACAGTCATGTTTCCACTCTATAACCCTCTCTCTGTCACACACACACACACACACACACACACACACACACACACACACACACACACACACACACACACACACACACACACACACACACACACACACACACACACACACACACACACACACACACACACACACACAGAAACATAAGCTACTAAGGCAATTTGTCAAACTGCACATTTGCCATTTATGCATCTTCGCCAATTTATCACCCCTGCTGTACTTCACACCTCAGCTGTTCTCAAATATGGAGGAGCAATTCTTCATCTGTGAACACGAGCAGCTTTTATTTGGTCTCCATCCCTCTAATACATACCACACATCTACACTCAGGAACTTCTATAGCATCAACATGGCTTCCTATGGAGAGAATCTTCTATACTGTAGCATAGAAACCGTAAGTGTTGCTAACAGACAGCTGTGTCCACTCTCTGAACAAATACAGGATTCTGTGTGTGTGTGTGCGTGTGTGTGTGTGTGTGTGTGTGTGTGTGGTAGGTACCATCACGGTGGTCTCCCTGAATCCCTAGATCTGCCTTGGTTGAGCAGAGGCATGTGTGTGTGTGTTTTTGAGTTTGTCGGCACACCTGTGTGCGACAAACAGCAGAAAGTATATGCGCGGAAATATTTTTGATTTCGTTCACGGAATGCACTTCCAAGCACACTGCAAAAAAAAAAAAAGAGCTAACATGCAAGAAATAAACAGGATTTCAGGAGATAATGGCTTAACACAGGTCAGATGATCTGTACCTGCAGCAAGATCATTTAGCTTGTCAAGAAATCTCAAAATAAGTTGGTTAGTCTAGAAATATGAAAGCTATATTTATATATCTATTTTACAGACTGTTTGTCTGTTTGTTATTTATAGACTGGTATTTGTCTTGTGTTCAATGCTTGATATTGTATATTGATGCACTAAGAGGAGTAACACCTAATTCTGTTGTATGCAGAGCTTACAGTGACAATAAATAAAGGCTTTCTGATTCTGATATCAAAAAATAAATGTTTCAATGTACACAACATGTAACAGGTCAAACATTCAGTGTTAAGTTAAAAAAGCAATGAAAACAACACATTAAGCATTATAAATATGAAAAGTTAGGAAAATTAACCTCCACATTTTCCTCCAACCATCTCAGTTCATTGTCTAAAACCTGACAGTATAGTTGAAATGCAAACTGAGAATCAGTTATTTGTATTTTCCCATTGCTGCTTGTGTATTTATAAGCGCTAAATGAAAATGGCCAATGGTCAGACAGGCTTGTAATGACTCGTTTGCTTCCTTCATTAACTTTCACTTTAGACTGTCAGGAATGATTCCTCTCACACAAAGAACAGGTTCCAACATTACCATATATGGTCGTTCTGATGTCATCGTTTTGTGCCACTTATACGACGAGCTTCCCTTTGAGCCGTCTGCCATCATCTCCACTCTACTGTCATAAAAGGGCTTTTCTTTTATGGCTGAATTGTATTGATGTGTTCATGGTTATACTTCCTGTCTTATGGTGTCGTAAATGATGCACATTTTATACTTGCAGCGGGAAACGGAAGCAAGAATGAAAACAAAGAAAGAAGAGAAAGGGGGAAAGGTTGTTAGAAGGCATCATAAAGAGAAAAAAACAAATAAAGGTGGCAGGCATGGGGGAGAGGGGTTTAGAGAGAGATCAGAGGGGGAGAGCATGGGAGAGATGGATGGACGGATTGGGAAAAGAAGGCAAAACACACACAGGAAGAGAGGGGATGTTCAGTAGCCGATGACCAAATGATTCATGACAAGTTAGCTCAGCGCACAGACCTCCGGGGTCACCCAGGAAGATAATAGGAAAGGGGAGGAGGTGGGGGGGCAAAATGAGACTGAGCAGAACAAAAACAAAGAGATCGAAAGAGGAAGATGAGAAGATTACCAGAGAGGAACCGTGAAGAAGTCGTCAATATAAATATGGGTCATCTGATGACGGATGACGTAGAGCAGCGACGGATTTCATGACGCTCTAACTTCTACCATGAGGTTCACACTGAAGGGCTCAGAGACTCATTCTACAGTGAGAAGTTGTTAAAAAAAAAGATTTACAGTAAAAAAATTTACAGCACAAATCTAAAGTAATGAAAGTGGCCTCGTTATCTTCCAGTGAAAAATACAGCAGAAGAGAAGCAAATAGAAAATCATACCCACTTCTTTTTTAGCTGTTTTGCTACCAGTGTCCGTCTGTCTGTCCTTCGCGCCACAACTTCACTCCAGACTAGAATACTCGAATCCATCCAATACTAGAAGTATTGGATGGATTGCCAGAACATTTTTTTCAATCTTACCATTGGTACCCTCAACCTCAAGCCTGACTAAGTCTCCACATTTAAATCATCAAGTCAAAATTAGCAAAGGTTACAATACTTATATTCTAATCTAAGATGCTGAACGTGATAAATATTATAAGCATTAGCATGTTAGCATGTGATAGTCAGAGAGCCGTTGGTAGACTTTTAGGGCGCTTTCACACTGACCTCATTTGGTCCAGGCTTTGACTTTTCATCATTTTATTTTAAATATGCCATTTGTCTCGATTTCTTGTTGGAGTACATTATTAATCTTCTTTCCCTTTACTGTTTCCAAGAGTCTGTTCATCTATCGTGAAAATCGTTCATCTGATCTACTTCCAACTTGGCTTGTGAGTTGCTGGGGGCACAGGGAAGTCATTTCTCCACTTTGGTGCAGTCTGGTTATGCGAAACGCTCAATATTAAAACATTTAGCACTTTGTATTTACCAGGCACGTTATCACAACCTCCTCTACTGTCGCCATATTTGTTGTTGATGAAACCTTTGACAAACATTGACATGACTAACATTAGAACCCTTTTTTATAAATGCAGCTGTTATTTTTATGAGAGTGTTTATAGGGTGTGTGTTTTTTTTACCCTTGTCTCTGACTGGAGTATTGCTACTTGGATGTGTTTTTCACGTTAGAAAGAGTATATTTTTACCAGAATGCAATGTTCCTGGAATTGCTAACATGATGGAGGCAGTGGCAACACTGCAGATGCAAGCAGAGCACTGCGGCACATTGACTGCACTTTTGCTGCTAGACGCGGTATTACTGTCGTGTTGAGGCACGTTTTGAACTCGTCTACTCAAACCCATGGCAACAGATAGCTATCATATCATCCAAAATAATTGGCATCCCCACTCCCAACCTGCCAGCTCTTATTGACACTGCCACCACTCGCAAAGCACTCAACATAGCACACGATCCCTGCCACCCACTCGATCCACGCTTCATCCTCCTTCCCTCTGGCCGTCGATACAGACAGCCAATATGCAGGAAAAGTCGCTTTGGGAAGAGTTTCGTGCCCTCAGCCAAGAGGGCTCTAAACAACCCGGGCGCTGCAATGAACTGTTGTGTCTTTAATGTCTCTGATTGTTGTACTTCATGTGTACAGTCTATGAACACAAATTTCCTCTAACCAGAGGACAATAAAGTATGAATCTGAGTGAAGTCTCTAAGTCCATAAAATATTTCTGGGGCTTCCCAGCAAAAAAGCTTTCTCCTTAACAACTGAACAAGATGGGGACTTGTTTTGAAACATAACATTTTAAGTAAAAGTCTTTACCGTAGCCAATAAGCTAAAAGACGAGTGTACATCCCATGAGACTCAGAACACAATATGGCTGCAAACTGCGACGGCCTTTTAAACTTCAAAGCACGGAGATCAAGGAATTGATGTGATGAAGCCTTTCATGGTGACATCAGAGGTCATCAGAGGTCATCAGAGGTCATCAGAGGTCACCTACAGAGGTGCCAATAGGTTTGTACATATGGAACATCCAGTCATTCATAGGTGTTCGAAACCTTGCAACAACCTTTCACCAACTATGTCCACAACTCAAACTGAGAGGAACCAGTGCGGTTCCTCTAAGGATCATATAATAGTACAGCTGTATCCGCACTGCCCCCCACCCACCTCCAATCTCGATCTAACTGTTGTACGACAGCGCTATCGTCCTCCAGAGCCCATCAAGAAGGGGCAGTCCCGCCAAAGTTTACCAAACAGAGGACATTTGCAGCTGGACGGTCTCCCACCCACCTCCAATCTTGATCTGATGGTTGTAGGACAGCGTTGTACTCATGAGCCCATAAAGAAGAAGCTGTCCCACACAGGTTTATCAAACACGCGACATTTGCAGCCGAACTCTCTCCCATCCACCTCCAATCTTGATCTAACGATTGAAGGACAGCGCTTGACTCCTCCCATCACGGAGGGTTTGTCCCACCCAGGTTTATCAAACATGGGACATTTGCAGCAAGACGGTCTCCCACCCACCTCCAATCTTGATCCAACGGTTGTACGACAGCGCTATTGTCCTCCAGAGCCCATCAAGGAGGGTCTGTCCCACTCAAGTTTATTGAAGAGGTTACAGTCTAAGCTAAACGGTCGACCACCCACAACCAATCTCACCCTAACAGATATAAGACGGTGCTATCCTCCCCCAGAACCCATCAAGGAGGGGCTGTCCCGCCAAAGGTTATTGAACAGGGCACATTTGCAGCCAAACCGCCTCCCATCCATCTCTAATCTTAATTCAACAACTGTAGGACAGCGCGGTATTCCTCCAGAGGCCATCAAGGAGGGGCTGTCCCACCAAAGGTTATTAAACAGGGGACATTTGCAGCCAAACCGCCTCCCACCCATCTCTACTCTCAATTCAACAACTGTAGGACAGCGCGGTATTCCTCCAGAGCCCATCAAGGAGGGGCTGTCCCGCCAAAGGTTATTAAACAGGGGACATTTGCAGCCAAACCGCCTCCCACCCATCTCTACTCTCAATTCAACAACTGTAGGACGGCGCGGTATTCCTCCAGAGCCCATCAAGGAGGGGTTGTCCCGCCAAAGGTTATTAAACAGGGGACATTTGCAGCCAAACCGCCTCCCACCCATCTCTAACCTCAATTCAACAACTGTAGGACGGCGGGGGGGTATTCCTCCAGAGCCCATTAAAGAGTCGCTGTCCCTCCAAAGGTTTTTAAACAGGGTACAGTTGCAATCGAACAGCTTGCCAGAAGTGGCTCATACCCACAGTGTGAGGAAAACTCCTCTTCCCAACTGTACGAAAATCCCATCTACGTTCATTCACAAAAAGCAAAACTTTGTAAAGGCAGCAAAAGAACAGGCTTTTGTCACAGTGAAGCCAAAGCCTGCCTTTGTGGACTACTCGGGACAAAGAGGGATCCCTGACAGTTCAGTCCCCAAATACATGAAGAAGGAGAATTATGGAGAAGTTCCTCGGTACCTACAGAAGTGCAAAGAAGACAACCGCAGAGCTCAGAAGGAGCGTGACAATCTAATAAAAGAAACGGGGGAGCCGGATTCAGTCCTCAAATACATCAAGAAAAAGAATTATGGAGAAGTTCCTCAGTACCTACAGAAGTGCAAAGAAGACAACCGCAGAGCTCAGAAGGAGCGTGACAATGTAATAAAAGAAACGGGGGAGCCGGATTCAGTCCTCAAATACATCAAGAAAAAGAATTATGGAGAAGTTCCTCAGTACCTACAGAAGCGCAAAGAAGAAAACCGCAGAGCTCTGGACGAGTATGACTCCACCTTAAAAGAAACGGGGGAGCCGGATTCAGTCCTCAAATACATCAACAAAAAGAATTATGGAGAAGTTCCTCGGTACCTACAGAAGCGCAAAGAAGAAAACCGCAGAGCTCTGGACGAGTATGACTCCACCTTGAAAGAAACGGCGGTGCCGAAAGCCGTGCAATACCTGTCGGAGGAGAGGCAAAAGGCCATTCTGGAGGAGTTGAGGAAGGAATTGAATAAGAAGCAACAGACCTACAAAAATCTCCTACACTTCAACGAGACCAAGGCCAGAAAGGTCCTCAGCGATAAACTGCAAGGAGACATGACAAACCTGGAGAGTGACATCAAATTATTTGAGACATCCAAGCGATTCTACATACCAGCTCTGGCAACCACTACGCATTTCGCCTTCAAATTAGTCTAAAGTTTGGGTTGTAAAGCACTTTGAGGGGTCAGTCAGACTAGTCAGACATTTACCATCTTTTTCCTAGATCCCATGTGTTTTCTGCTTGTGTGTGGGTATGCTCCCTGAGCAACAAAAAAAATAAATCCAATCAAAACATATGTATTCAGTTTATTATAAATTTAAAAAAAGGGAAAACAGGAAATTCCAATCCTGAAGCGGCTTCTCATTCATCCAAGTCATGAAGTTCTTGAAGGTTGAATCTAAAGCAGCTCGACTTCTATTCTTTTCCCTTCAATAACTATCAAACTAATAACACTCAGAGAGACCAAATCTACGCCAAAGCAGCTCAGTTTTCCCATTCTGTCATCACAGCAAAGCCATAGTTTTAGTACAGCTTCATGTCTGAGACAAAGACTTCAAAGTCTTCAAGGTCACATGTCGTTATTATCCCAGGAAGTCCTCAAGATGTGTGAAAAGCCATATCTCGCAAAGTTAAAGAAACAATCCCAGAACCGCCCCTTTATTCGTATCCACTCCAAAATGTTGGTGTACAAAATGTATAGTGAAAAAATATTCAATGGTTTTTGAGTTATGCCCCAGAAACCCTTGTCTGAGACAAAACCCACTCAGAATTAGTGTAATTCTGTGTGCCTTTGAGCAGCATTGCCTGCACAAGACATACATCCAACCGTGCGGCTCCAGCAGGAATAGTCTGCTATGACTTTTAGTAATGATTAGCGAAACAGTTTTAGCAAAAATCGCAACAAAACTGTGAAGAATTTTCCCATAAGGAATAATGGGAAAAGATCCCAAACCCACCCCACTTTGAGGCTCTGTAAGTTTGCCCCCCCTCATATAGAAACGTCATTCAAAGTTTAAACAAGTAACAAGAATTCGGACTTTCTTCTTCTGAGTCGGCATTTTGATATCTAAAACGGTTTTTACACAATCACAGTTTAAGTTTGGGGTAATTTCTGCTCCCTGTCAGATTTTATAATCGCATCAGGAATCATGAAATAGGAACAACTAGTACTGTTTCACTGGCTGTCTCTTTGTGATGCCTTCACTGACATACTGTACATGTTTTATATTTCCTAAACCTCCATACCTGATGATGTAGCACTATTACTCTAATCAATACCATAATATCATATTTTGCTATTACTATTATAGTACATGGCCCTCCAGAATTATTGGCACCCTTAAAAAAAAAAAAAAAAAAAAAAAAAGCTAAATTAGATGCAAAAATTGTCTTTATTGTCTATATCCATGATCTCGAATTCAATTGATCAATTAATTATCAATCTAAACTTTAACTCGTGACATAATTGAAAAAATTCTTAATATAGAAAAAAACATGTCTGCCACAATTATTAGCACCCTTGCATTTAATACTTTGTGCTGCACAATAACAGCCCTGAGTCTCCTTCTGTAATGTGTGATGAGGTTTGACTATACATGGAGAGGATCTGAGACCAGTCCTCCAGACAGAAACCCACAGATGTTCTATAGGGTTTAGGTCAGACATGGCAAATCCTTTATTGTGTGATCTCTGAACCATTTTTGGGTTGATTTTGAGGTGTCCTTCGGATCATTGTCCCACTGGAAGGTCCGACCACGGCCCACTTTAAGCTTCCTGGTAGAGGCTAATAGGTTTTCATCCAATATGGAATCCATGGTACCATGTATTTTGACAAGATGTCCAGGGCCTTTGGAAGAAAAACAACCCCACAGCATCAGAGATCCACCACCAGCCTTCACAGTGGGTATTGAGGTGCATTTCTGTATGGCTTTCATTCTTGCTACGCCACACCCATATTTGACGTTTGTTGCCAAAAAGCTCTATTTCGGTCTCATCTGACCATGTGACCTTTGTCCCATTGAAAATCCCAGTGGTGTCTGGCAAACTGTAGGCGCTTTAGCTTGTGTGTGGATGACAGCAATCTGCTTCACTCTCTCAAATGCCAGCTGGCACTGCTTCATCCACTGGACCGGATCTGAGGCACCTTTTTGGGTCAGGTCGGTAAGTGGGTTGGTCAGGTCCGCAGTCGGGGATTTATGGTCAGTTTGAATTTCTTTTGTATGATTGCTTGTAATCAATTTTCCTCTCATTATGGCTTTAATGCATTCCCTTGTACAGCCGGTCTGATTATTCGAACCCTGATGAAAACACCTTTCCCATCTTCGTTGTTTTGCACTAAAGAGCTGCCAGTTCATATATTACAAATATTACAAATCAGTCCATATGACTTGGATCCAGATCAAACTCTGATGTTTGCTAGATCTTATGTCATTTTTGTCCAATCACTGTAGACGTTATCCATGTAGTTAGAAGATAAAACCTTGTATATTTCCCCCACAGTGGTGAAGAATCTTTTTCATAGATGATGATGATCCGGATCACCACCAAAATCAGTTATGCCAAACCTTCCTCTACAAAAAATTAAATCAAAATGTGTTCATAACTTTTAGCATAACAGATAAATGAACCAACACAGGCAGAAACAAGTATAAAAGTATAGCATCGGGTCATTTGTTCATTTCACCCCTGTGCTGTCCATCATGCTGCAGACAGGTGCAGATATTTCTGAAAATCTTTAAGATATTGGCATTAGATGATTACAGCTCATTTTATTTCAGATTCTCCAGCCTCAGAACGAGAACCTGTGTGACTACTGCAGCCCACAAACCGTCATCTGAATTCACCAAAATGGTTCTGACTCCGTCCGAAGAGTCTTTGCTGGACTCCGTCGCTCAGAGAGAGAAGATGACGGCGAAAATATTGTTTTCAGAGCTTTTAAGTTTCCCCTCCTGCGGTGAGGAACAGAATATAATGTGTGTCATGGAGGAGAAACTCTTCCTCCACCCATCATTACTGGTGTATCATCTTGATAAGGCAGCAGGGATGTTTGTGGACATTTCATCAAGCCAGCTGAGCCCATTAGCCTTTCTGAAGTAAAACAGTGAAGCTGTGCCAGAAGGAACCAGCCAAGTGAGACCAGACTAATGACCTGAATCACCACCTAGAATATTATCCTACATTTATATTACATCTGCAATCGTATGCGTGAGACTGAAGTTTGAGTGTGTACTGGTTGAACAGGGAGCACCCGCTGTGCCAATTAAAATGCACAAAGTGGCAATATTCTCATCTATAAATGCATTTTTATAATTATCATCATGAGATTAACTATATCAGTGCATTTTAACGGCTCTTTAAGGCTGCAGCCTCTTTATTTTAGCCTAAAGAGGCTCGTGTTAATAGATTTGGCATCATATGTTTTGAAAATAAAAGCCCCAGTGGTCGAGGAAGTCTTGTTTCCTCTTCAAGCAAATGCGTAAAAAAAAGAAAAGAAAAAGCTCACAGCTGAGAGTAGGAAATGTAAGTACATGTAAAGAGACGCCTCCAAACCATCTAGAATGGCCCTCAGTAGAACGCAGACACACATCCAAAGAATAACACACTTTGCTGACTGCCCAGCACATAATGTCTTTTTTTGTGTGTTAATGTTGTTTTCGTCTCATTGTTTATGTAGTTAATGTTTCATCTGTTCGCTGCTGAAATAAGAAATCTTTCAAATCGTGACTTGACTGACTGAAATTAAATATATTTAAAAATGTCATATTTTGAAAACACATGGCTTTTGTTACACGAATGCAAACCTGCGTGATAACAACTAAAGAAAATCTGTCTCCCAATATTAAAGGAAATGAAAAAAATTCCTCAATCTGCCACTTTATTCAGATTCACTACAAAAATTACCAGGAACTTCCTGAACCCAACCCCGTTATTAAAGAGATCTAACCTTGGACGCGACATAAACCCTGACTCATAAAGTCCAGGTTGGAATGATTTCTGTGCTGTCAGGTAACACATGCTGAGGCTGATATGAGACTCAAAGTGAGTGGTTTGAATTATAAGTGCAAGGACTCAAAGGTTTAGGGAGTGATGATGCAAAAACCCAGAGGTGACTTCAGGGGAAGTCGTTCCTGGAGGCGCCGGAGCAGACAGCAGAGACCACAGCGTGTTTACACAGCTCTCCATCTCTGTCCTCCGTGGCCTCTGGATGTGCCGACATCTATCAAAGAGAACCGTCGAGGCCGTAAAGATTTTCCGCTCTGTCTTTTCCTGCCCTCTTCCAGCTTAACGCGCCTGGTGTCTAGGAGACGCTTTGTCAACAAACACAGATGGCGTGAAGGGAGTGAGGGGCAGGAGAGGAAAAGAGGCAGGTAAGTACGGAGAGACAGAAAAAAAAAGGACTGACATGGAAAAGAAAGGAATATACTGTAGTAGAAAAGACGTTTTAATGAGCTGTTAAGTTTAAAATGATTCCTCCACCATTTTAGAAGTCAAGTGGGCTTCATAGAACCTTTTATTTAACAGTGAAATCCACTGAATACCAACGAGTTAGAAGCAGCATAATAAGAAGAAGCAGATAATATAGCAGAATAAATTCGAAGAGTGAAAGGATTTTACATTTTATCATAAAATATGGAGCTGATCAATAGTTGAGGTGTTTTTATTTCCATAGAAAGGACAGAATTTGATCTGTGGATATTATAGTCAACCACAGTGATAGCATGTATGCTCTCTGAAACTACGAGCCAAGAAACACTGCAATCAGGAGTGAATAAAGGAACCAGTAAGAATAAGAGAGATATATTAAAGTCATTGTGAACTGAAGGAATAGGATTTGTGATTTGACCCCACGCTTAAAAAAAATGTAAAAAATGTAAAAAAAAAAACCAAACCATAATGTTAAATGACTGGCAATTAAATACCGTACAATAAAAGTAAAATATCCTAATTCAAATTCAGTGCGAAAACAAAACATTTATAGAATTTTCAGTAAAGATTTTGCAAGAAAAACTGTAATTTTACAGATTTATTATTTATTTATTTATTTATTACAATCAAACCCCTTCAGTGTGTGACAGCACTAAAGGTTTATCCATTCTCATTGTGGAGAATCTTCCAAAAAGACTCTGAACTATGTTTGATGTAATGGAAAAAACAACTACAGAGAAGAGTCTGTTGTGTCGGAGGTATGAACCATTGTTGTTCTTACATATATGTGTGTGTGTTGTTGTTTTGACCACTTCTACTTAACGTTGGACAGGATGTATGGTGAGGACAGAGGCAACCCTAAAAGTGTCTACAGTAAGATTGATGCAGGATGTCTGCATGATGGGGGGGGGGGGATACAACGAACCGTCCCTGCAAGATTTCACACTCGCTGGTTTCTACTTTCACTGGAACATCGGACTCGATGCAATAACGAGAAACAGGTTGAAACGGATTCTACAAATTGCCATTTTTGGCTCTTGACTGCTCATGTGGACAGTTAGTCATGTAGGAGAACACGAGGTCTGTTTTACAGCCTCGAAGCATCGGAAACATCTCATGTAAAACCAGGACACAGCTGCAAAGTATGTCACACACACACACATTATTATCATTATTTATCTCCATCCCAATAAAACATCTTTGGTAGAAGCATCATCGATTGGACAAAGGATTTTTTTAGAAGAAAAACTCTGAAGGACAACAACCGTCCAATCACAGGTTTTGTTTACTTACGTCACGCTGCATAAACCGAAGACACTTTAATTGGCTCATAATAACTTTGTTCCCCACCTACTAACAAAAGCTCTTAGACAAATTGAACACCTGCATCGACACTTCTGTGAGGCTTATGTAGCTCTCCTTTGTGTTCAATGCTTATAGATGTCTTTTCATCTCCTCTAACAACTATGCCAGTTTGTGTTTGTGTGTAATTACTTTTCTATATGGGCACCTCCCATCGCAGATGCTTCATTAAATTAACACAACAGCACCTCTACAAGGCTGAGCAGCAAACTAAAGCACAACCACACCGTTGCCACTTAGCAACACATGGATGGAACACTGGTATAATCATTGTGATCGGTTAGGTTGGGAACCAGCATCCTGCTTTGCCACTTTATGGATGCCGTAACCGACATCCATACGACATTGAACAGGCTTGTCGGTCAAGCCGGCCCTTTATTAGAAGGATAAATGAGATGAACTCTCTCGTTTTCAAGGGGCACCAGTACACAAAATATACAACCCACAAAACAAACAATGCTTTCCTAGGCCAGCTACTCCCACAGCCACAGATTACCCTAATAATAATAATAATAATACATGAAATAAATGCACATATAAAGTTATAATCTCTGTTATAGTCAGAAGCAGCAGCAGGTTGTTGTCTGACCTGAGCTTCCTCCGGACGCTGGCCGGGCTCAGCCTTACAGATCGGAGTAGAGCCGCAGCTGCTTTGCATCTAAAGGATCCAGTTGAGGTTGTTTGTGCATCTCATCAGGATGATGAAGGTGTTCTGGGGCGGATATATATCTAATACATACAGTTTATATCCGATCTAGGCCTCAGGACCCCTATGAGGAGCTGAAAGTGTTGCTGTGGAGAGGGACCTCTGGAATATCCATCCGTCAGTGAGACTCGACCCCAGGGAGGAAGAAAAAGGATGGATGGATGAAAGGATCTGCGACAAACTGAGGGTATCCGTGGGATGTGTGATAGAGATTCATGTCTGAGATGTGTTTTGATTGAAAAACTTTAAAGTTTGCATCCCTAAAGAAAACCTACATTTTTATCTTTTTTTTTTACAAGCCAGCCAGCCTCACAGAAGAACTTCCTGTGATTGAAGCGAGTCACCATGGGAAGCATAAATCAAAAGTGTGAAACAGCTGAGAGAGAGTGATGGGGGGTGGGGTGGTGGTGGGGGGTGGTTGATACCAGGAGACAAGACTGAGACAGAGAGACGGGGTCAAAACCACTTTGCTCTGTAGACAGAAAAGATGGACCGAGCTCAACAGGAAGACAGTGACAGACAGGGAGCGGGTGAGTCGGGGGTGGGGGTGGGGGTGGGGGTGGGTGGAGGGACGGGAGGCTCGAACAGGAGAAAATGAGCAAACTATCTGTTCTGCAGCAGCTGTTTAACATCTGCTGTGTGCCAATCAGAGTCCTGGCAACACGAGGGCTGCAGACAAGATGAGAGTAAGTGGGAGAGGAGAAGAAGAATGCTTGAAGTAGAGTGGGATGGAGAGAGAGATGCACAGAAGAAGAGAGGAATGGAAGGAGAGAGGGAAACATAAGTGAGAGCTGCAAAGGGGGAGAGAGAGGACTTAAGATGAGAGATGAGATGAGAGAGGAAGTCTCCAGAGTCTCATCTTAATTAAAGAATGAGAGGACGAGTGAAGTGAGGAGAAACGAGCAGGGTAACAAAAAAAAAGGTTCAAAATGTTTAAATATATATTTATATAAAATATATATATAAAAAAAGAGGTTCAAAATGTTTAAAATACCATGAAAAGTGAGCCTTGATTAAATAAAAACGTGTTTTAGCATGTTTTATGCTTTCCTCAGGTGATGTATTGTGTATATATATATATATATATATATATATATATATCTATCATCTATTATAGTGAATCTGTATCAGTTCTCCAAACAAGCTCGGTTTATGCTGCGTTCACGACTCATCGGAAACTGGGAATATATAATCTCAGACTGAACTAACAGTTGGGTTTTATTGTTTGCTCAGAAACTTCGTCCAAATTGACTTCATTATCTTCGGTTGTGACTGGTGACAGTAATATTACAAACGGTAATTAATAGATTTAATTATTATTTAATCATTATTCATTTACTAATAATGTGACATGTTTACATTCTTAATATATTCATGACAGTTTTTGCAATGCAAATTGTTCTGTACTTGAAATATTTAAAATCTTAGATCAGGAAACATGATAATTATCTTCTAAACATTATTTATTAATTTTTTTATGTAGCCTAATTATTTCTAGACTGAACTGAACTGAAACAACTTATTTTAAGATTTCTTGACAAAATGATTTTGCTTCATGGACAAATAATTTGTCTTGTATTAAGACATCATCTCCTGAAATTTGGTGTTTATTTCCTGTCATATTATTTTATTTATCATTTATTTTATTAATTATTATTATTATTATTTTAATTATTATTTTATTTTGAATTAATTTTATTTTTTAGCTACTCTTTTCTTCCAGTTTGCAAAGATGTTTGTGGCCCACTCCTCAAGCTTTATCGATATGATTGGCTATTGATACGGCACATCACGAGGACATCAATATTGTCTTGAATCAGAGGTGGGTTGTTCTTAGACTGGACTTTGTTTGCAGTGTGTCCTTCATCACACATACAGATAGTGAGTTTCCTCTGTCATTTAAAACTTATTTTCTGCTCAACCCCACAATTAAACAAACAAAACATTTTCGTTGCCTCACACCAACCACAGAATGGAAGCGAATGAATCCTCTACTCTGTAAATCCACCATCAACCACCACCACCTCCCTGCGACGCAAATGCAGCACAAAAATGCAGCGTTTCATTCGATCTAATACATTTGACTGAATATAATCCAGGCAGCAGAACATTTCCCTTATAAATATCTCTGCTGCAAATATATAAACCTAATTTCTAGGAGACAGCATTGACTTGTTGTTAATAATATAAAAGCTTATTTTAGTATTCGTGTCCCTTAATACACAGAGCGTCTGGAGCCAAATAAACAACAGTTACATTATAATAATAATATATATTAGTCCATATAATGCATGAATGAATCTGCATGCCTCCTTTCCCTCTGATTAGAGGAGAAAACAATGCTAACAGGATGTAAATAAGTTATGATCTCTGAGGTTGGTGCATAACTTCAAATTCATCATCACACAAACAGCCTGTTAAACAAAGTCTGAAGAACACGGAAACAGCCGTGCACACGCCATCATCTTAACTGTGACATGATTAATATTCACATATGAACTCCACAGGACTTTACCATTCAAGCTAATCTATTTCTACTATGATAGAGTTAGACACACCCCTTTTATACCAGACTAAACACACTTAACACCCGCTAATTAACGGCACAAGCTGCACGATTTCAGCCCGTCTTTGACACCGAATTTCAGCTTCGTCCAATCAGCAGCTCCCGACCAGGCCTCAGAGTTTTGTTGGTCATCATCAGGCTAATCAGGTGATGCGACTAAAAGAATTCATACAGTCAGAATCAGCAAATCACAAGACAGTGTAAAATAACTTTAACACTGACTGTAGTGCAGCTTTCTAATTGCTGAAGCATTAAACAGAGTAACTACATGTTTGGATAAAGCTTGGTTGAATTAAAGGTGACTGTTGGACCTGTTTTATTAACTTTGATTTAAACAAACATCCAACCTCTAATGTCTGCTTTTAATCTGGACATGTGAAGAAAAACCCCGTCTGAGATGGAGGCGGGGCTCCGGGAACTCTGGTCCCCGGTGTCCCCCGTTTGCAATTGATGGATAAGCTCCACCCACCTCCTCGCCGTGAGGCGGTGAAGACGATCAGCACGCCACAGATTTAGTCTGTCTCATCAGTGAAGCCTCATTGAAATCACATTTATACGCGACTCTTTGCAACATCGAATACATTAGCAGAGAAACGTACATTATGGTTTTTGTCAACGTAATGAAGGTTTTTAATGAACAGATTTCCAAAATCGACAGATAAAACAACATATTTGCAAAGTGCAGCTTGGGTTTGTTTTTTGGAACAGATTATCAGCTGGCAGGATCTCCAGCTGAGAGGACGAGGCCTCCTAAGCAGATCTACTCCTCCTATGTAAACACATGTCACATCTTCACTGCGGCTCCTTCGCTGATGCTAATCTTGGCTAAGAATGCTACCTCCTGGCTGTCGCTCTCTGAGAGGACTGTTGAAAGTCGTCGCCAGCTCCCTCTTTTCCTTCACTTTATTTGCAAGTATCAGGATTTATGTGCAGGTCCTGAACCGGTTTCATTACGGGGAGCATCAGATACTGGCCTAACAGAGACTTAATGCAGGGGTTAAAGCATCAGGACTTTCAAAGGGCTCCATCTTGGCCTCCACTGTGAGCACAAACTACTGCAGGCTGCGTGTGATTTATCATCAGAGGACACTGATGCAGGATACTTTCCTCCAAGTATGGACAGTAAATATATCATATATAGTAATATATGGTCACGTCTCGCCTGAAGTATTCTGCACAGAGGTGTTTTGGTCTGGGGCTCCTGAATGTCCACTGAAATATTACAGCCAGTGTGTCCCATGATCCTGGTCTGCACCTGAAGGTGACACTCCTCTAAATAGACTATAATAAAGTAAGTGTGGTTCTTTAACTAAACTCCTTCGTTTGATTTATTTAAGCCCTTTAATTATTAATGATCAATTAATGACCATTTCAACTCTTATTATCAAAGCTAAACATTGTTTATATTGAAGACAAACATTACGTCTCCACAAATTCACTCTTATTTCAGGGAAATAATGACAAAGTAAAAGTTTCACACCAAAAATAAACCAGTAAAACAACACATACCTCTGTCGAGGCCCGACAATCTTCAGCCTCGATCACACAAAGACTCATCTTTACATCTGTCAGCTTCAGAAAAGAAAGGACAGCAGCAGGCATCTGTGGAGGGAATAAAAAAAAAACATTAATCCAAAAGTAAAAGAACATAAAAAGCACTGAAGAGTTATCATCTTTATTTATATAGCACCTTTAAAAACAGCTGTTTACAAAGTGCTTTGACAAACATGACAGGAAACTCAAGGTAAACATAAAAAAAAAAGATCTGAGACAAAGACTTAAAACCGAGGGTAAAAATACTAAACACACAGCAGGTGATATAAACACGAAAGATGGTCAATAAATACAAGAGAGAATGAATATGATGCAAAATAAAAGTATATCAATATAATAGATAAATAGAAGACAGTAACAGGTAATAAAAAGATAAATAAAAGATAATAAAAAGAGTTGAAACTGTTTTAACTTTTCGACCCATCTCAGAACCACCAGATAAATGTGATGCGAGGCGACTAAAGGAGTCCAAACCAGGAGGGTCGAACCAGAGGAAAACAATGGTTTTACTGGTGACGTGTTTCTGACAATGTTCCTGCTTTTATTCAGCTTTACAGTGTATTATTAACAGAAGTTACCACATTTCTATTGGACAAATAATTTAATGAGATTACAGTATTTTTATGACAAAAAAGGGCTGAAAACAAATAATTTAAGGACACAAATCAGCTGCTTTGATTCTGCCTAACGTGGACCAGCTTTATTCATGTTGATAAGAACTTTATCAAACATGTCCACAACAAACAAACTGAAAACGTAGACGAGGTCCAAGACAAACAAACCAGCCTAGAACATAAAGTTTAGATGGAATTGTACATGTTAATAATTTACTCTGAACAAATCTATTCTAAGCAGCACATCAGAAAATCAGTAGTTAGGATGAAGATTGATGAAGATCATATAATTGAGTGTTTATAATATGTAGTTTAAAGATTATTATGGATCCAACAGAGGGAAGAGAAAAAAAGCAAATTAGTCTGCTGCTTCAAAAACTGCACAGCATCATGGATTTATCAATACAGCAGTTAGGCTGGAGATACATCAGAGCCGGGGTGGAGGTTATGGATTCTAACCCGGCCCTCAGTCAGATAAAGGATTACTGAGGCAGACTGGACTCAAACATTCAACTAAACAACCTCTGGACTCTCTGCTATAAGGGCGGAGGCAGGTTAACTAGAAAGATGCTTCTTCTGGTCCTTCTGCTACCAAAACTTCTTGGGCAGCGTTTTCTGTCCTAGATAGCATACAGCAGATATCTGATACTCCTCAGCCTTCAGTCCTCATCACACAGATGAAGCAGGACCAGAGGGAGAGTTTGAAATGATCTGGATTTAATGGTAGAGAATATGTGAAAGAAAAAACATTATCTTTAAATCAGTATTAAAGGCATTTTCTTCTAAATCTAATAACCTAAATGAAGCCATATATCTGAGGGAGACCAGCATTTTCAACCTTTTACTTCATTGAGGAAACATTTGAATGAAGTAAAGCTTTGCAGGGTTTGCACAATGTCTCCTCACCTGAGTCTAATTGCATGATGACTCCAGGCGGTGTTTTTAACGCATATGCAGAACACAGGAGGGTATATTATCAACTGGAGCTGAGATCACTCTATTTTACTATGATACTTTATGAAAAGGTGTTCAGGTGGAAGTGTGACAGAAGCAGGATGAAGACAGCAGGAATAAGTGAAATAGAAAGTGGCTCCAATGCATGAAGAGTCTGTTCCCTCAGTCGCTTTATCATAAGAATAATGCAGGATGAGGTTTAACCACATCACATGATCTTAATCAGCAAATTGTGGAAGCCCATTTATATTTATGGGATGGAAAATTATCCTGTAATTCATTATAATGAGTCATCTTTCAAAATCTTGACATATAAAGTAAGAGATACTGAGTCATTATTTTGAAATAAGCCAATAATTCTAAGAAAGCTTCTCATAATTTTGAGACAGTAAGTCATTGGATCCTATTTAAACCATCTAAAAGGCGGGGCTTAAATCCATGGCACACATTTAAGGCGTGTCTAATTCCCCTTCTGCTGGTTAACGGAGCACAATCTGGTTGCAAAGTAAGATTTCAGACACATAGGGGTTGTATTTAGTGTCTTTATTATTCGTAGGGGTGTTTTGGCTTTAACAAATCAAACCAATCAGTCCTCCATCCCTTTAAAATCCAGCGTATTGCTCTTTAAACAGCCCCACTCATCACCCTCAGGGACAGGGATGTGGTCTTTGGATGGTGGACCCTCTGCCTTCACCGTCTGAAATATCTGACTGATGATGATGAGGAGGGCTCTTGGACATGCAATAAGTCCACGTTGATCACTAGGTGTAGATAGGGCCGGCGAGGTCATATAAATGATTATGGGGTGTGGTGGACGAAATAATACATTGTTTTTAGGAAACTACTGATGACATCACCTGCAGCGATGCCCTAGCAGCAGAGACCATGAGTGTGTCTCTGCTGTCTGTGACATTTACCCACAATGCACAGCAGCTTAAGTTCATTAATGATTGAAATCTCCGACAGTCCAGGTTCACACAGTGAAACAGTCCAGGTTCACACAGTGAAACTGTCCAGGTTTACACAGTGAAACGGTCCAGGTTCACACAGTGAAACGGTCCAGGTTCACACAGTGAAACTGTCCAGGTTCACACAGTGAAACGGTCCAGGTTCACAGAGTGAAACGGTCCAGGTTCACACAGTGAAACGGTCCAGGTTCACACAGTGAAACTGTCCAGGTTCACACAGTGAAACGGTCCAGGTTCACACAGTGAAACGGTCCAGGTTCACACAGTGAAACGGTCCAGGTTCACAGAGTGAAACTGTCCAGGTTTACACAGTGAAACGGTCCAGGTTCACACAGTGAAACGGTCCAGGTTCACAGAGTGAAACGGTCCAGGTTCACACAGTGAAACGGTCCAGGTTCACACAGTGAAACTGTCCAGGTTCACACAGTGAAACGGTCCATGTTCACACAGTGAAACGGTCCAGGTTCACGCAGTGAAACGGTCCAGGTTCACGCAGTGAAACGGTCCAGGTTCACGCAGTGAAACGGTCCAGGTTCACGCAGTGAAACGGTCCAGGTTCACGCAGTGAAACGGTCCAGGTTCACGCAGTGAAACGGTCCAGGTTCACACAGTGAACCGTCCAGGTTCACACAGTGAAACGGTCCAGGTTCACACAGTGAAACGGCCCAGGTTCATACAGTGAAACAGTCCAGGTTCACACAGTGAAACGGCCCAGGTGTGCATGAATGGGCAGAAGTCCTACTTAAACAATCTGGACGCTGGCCATGAAAATGACCACTGTGTCGGTCAAACACTAACAATGACACTACACTGTTAGCCAGAAGATAACTGAGTCATTATTTTAAGAAAACACATTATTTTGTGCTAAGTTAGTCATTCATTTGAAATGTTTTTCATTATTTAGAGATAGTAAAGTTAAATCATTATTTTGAGAAAGTTTGTCTTCATAATGAACTTCTGTAACAAATGGAGTGACTCCAGCCATCCTGGAAAATTCAAATCTACTCATTTATATTCTCATTGAGCACTTCAATTATATCTAATCCATGTTGACATTTAGTAAAAGGTTCATTTAAAAAAAAGGCTCTCGAGAAAAGCAAAAAAAATATATTTGATCATGAAGTAGCAGTTCTTGACTGAGACAAACACAGTTGGTTAAAATAGATAATTTCTCTGTAATTCATTGATATTTAAATACCAACAACATTGTGGTATTTTATATTATTGCTGTAACAAAGTCAGCTCTGTTCTCCAGAGATTTATTTAGTTTATTGTGCAGCAAATGGAGCTAAAAATGCTTATTTACAAATCACATTTTAAAGTGTGTTTCATAACAGCTGTTGTAGATCATCTGAATGGAGGACAGATGAATTTATGACCCCCCCCCCCAAACACACACAAAACTAAATGTGGAAACAATCTGTTATTTTGCCGTTTATAGTGTTTGCACAGGTGCGCTTCATTAAACCTCGTTCTGAAAACCCATCTCTCCTCCTGCTCATCTCCAAACATTTAACTAGCATGCAGTAACCTTTCCTCTCTAAAAGGACGTCTGCATATACGACGGTCCCGGGACCGTCCTCGGCGGAATATTCACACCAGCAAACTTCCCATTTCTACCAAGGTCAGAGGAGGAGGGGAAAGTCGGAGCAGAAAGTCTCACCCCATGCCTTCCCTGAAGTTGTTGTTGAGCTCCTCTAAAGCTCGGGGCGACTCAGACAGTTGCTCGGCGACACATGCCAGCGTCTGTTGATGCCGTGCCAGCATCGCTGACGAGCCTGGCTGTGACGCTCCTGGCTGTGACGCTCCTCCTGGCAGAACGAGGCTGAGACTCTGGCGAGATTTTCAAATATTTCTCAAATCCCTGATGAGCAAAATCACGGTTAATTAGTCACCAGGCTGCCACGGTCTATTAGGAGTGACAATGGCACATCTATAGCTGACGGCACGTCTCTCTCCTCTTCTCTGTGCACATCTCTCGCTCTGTTCATCGCTCGCCGCCGTCAGCAATGACATTACAGGAATGGAAGACATTATTGAAATAAATAATGAAACATCACGTCTGTTCTCTGCTCACGGTAAACATTTCTCTCATCAGCATCTTGATGTTTGTGGTTCATCTGTCTGCAACTGTTCACAGCTGAGAACAGTTGCAATGTTTGTTTGGCCTTCATGCCGCTTGGTCTACATTATGACTAGAGTTCCTCTTACAAGGGAGCAGTGAGAGTCACTGGGATATAATAGGGCTGAAATCAACAGTCTGAAAATCATGTTTTAGTTCAGTTTATACAGTCGAGTCCTGACAACATTTGCAAAATAATAAATTAATGCAAAACTAGGCAGCTATTGGATTCAGATTCTCTAATTTTTCAGCAGAACACAGGACATGTGTCCCAAGTACACGTCTCCCCACAACCTCTAAAAATCAAGGTTGTCCTCCCAATAATTGATTTCTAAATAAATTATGTACTTAAAAGGTGCAGCTGGGTGGTGGAGGGTGTCCGGTTTGGTAGACTCAGGATTGCTTCTCTGCTTTTTTTTTGCGGATGATGTGGTCCTGTTAGCGTCATCATGCCGTGACCGAGGCTGCGATGAGAATCAGCACCTCCACGTCTGAGGTCATGGTTCTCAGTCGTTAAAGGGTGGGTTGCTCACTCTAGGTCAGGGATGAGCTGCTGCCCCCAAGTGGAGGAGTTCTAGTATCTCGGGGTCTTGATCACGAGTGAGGGAAGAATGGAACCGGAGATTGATAGACGTCTGCGGTTATCTGGATTCTGTATCGGTCTGTTTTGGTGAAAAGGGATCTAAGCTACAAGGCAAAGCTCTGGATCTACCGGTCAGTCTACGTTCCTACCCTCACCTTTGGTCATGAGCTCTGGGTAATGACCGAAAGAACGAGATCACGGATACAAGCGGCTGAAATGAGCTTCCTCCTCAGGGTGTCTGGGCTCAGAGTGGAGCCGCTGCTCCTCCACATCGAGAGGAGTCAGTTCAGGCATTTGGTTCGGATGATGCCCCCCCCAGATGCCTGGGGAGGTATTCCGTGCATGTCCCACTGGGATGCATGAACTGGAGGGATTATATCTCTCGCCTGGCTTTAGGAAAAGCCTGTACCCACAGAGGAGCTGGAGGAGGTGGCTGGGGAGAGGGAGGTCTGGGCCTCTCTGCTGAGGAGTTTCATCCAGTCTTAATGGAGGAATTGGAAGCTTTTCACCCAACACCATCGTCTCTAAGGTGGAATAAGATCTGTGTCCCTGCAGATTCGGGGAAATAAATCATGCATTTTAATTTCTGCACTTCAAACTGTAATTATGTAATAATTCTGAAGGGAAAACAGTTAAAGGTTAAAGGTCAAAGTGAAACCAAGTGTCCTTCACAACGACGTTTTTTTATTCTACTTTGATACAACCCAGGTTTCTAATATGTTTAACGTAGACTTGTAATATATGTACCCACTTTTTATATCATCATTAAACTTTTTGTATTTTGAAGTCGTCCAGATGGATGTTGGACTCACTTCGTCTCTCTCTGGCTGTCTTTCTGTCCCCCGTTCAACCCTCACTCTCCTCCCCCAGGCTCTTATAAAAACCGCATTAGTTGGACGTGAGTAGCAGCAACAGCCTTTGGCGACGAGTGTGTGGGGCGATGGGACCTTAATTAAGAGGCCCATTTATAGTTCCTCATGCCGGAATGGCAGGGCTGCAGCTTTCGGGTTGACACGGCTCTGTCAGTCTATTTGAGTCATTGTCTGTCTCTCCCCGTTTGCCCTTCTGTCTCCATTTTGCTCTGGAGGGCCTGACTGACCTTATGAGAGGCTGTAATGAGGGGAGAGCAGGACCTACATCGGATGATTTACTACAGCAGGAAATGTGTCAGCAGACAAAGTTGTGATATAAAATAAATGTAACAGGAACTGGTTTGGAAGGTTTGGTATAAAGTGACCGTGATTGGCTGAGTCGGTGGCGGTATAGAGCTGACATATGTGGTTGTTAGGCTAATTTGTTATGCTATGTGACCAGGCTAGCTCTGCTGGTCCACATTGAAATATTTGCCATTTGGTTCAGACAGTTTTGATCAGAACATTTAATGGGGATCCTCTGACTTTTAGCTTCACCATGAGGTCGACATTTGTGTACAACACACATCCACTTCCTCTCCCTCGCCTCCTCCTGGATGTTCAGATCCCAGACAAGCCCCCAATTGTTACGCTGCCCACTTAAGTGGCCCTATGGGGAACAATTTACCAACACTGACCCAAATCAACCCTTCAGAGAGGCCAAAATCCATGGGATTTATTAACAAAGATTATAAAAATGAATTCAAATTATTAACAAAAATCAAAAATACATCCCAGGCTGAGAGGCATCATGACCAACTCCAGAATCATCTCCCTTCTGATACTGAAACAACAGGTTTTGCCTATGAACATCTGGGCAGAGCTAGAAAGGAAGGAAGAGGAGAAAAGAGACAAATGGTGCAGAGAACATACAGAATAACACTCAGTCCGGCTCTAGAATGAAAAGGGGTGAAATCGAACAGTGTTAGATTTAAAGGTTAAACGGAGTAAGGAACAGACAAAGACTGGAAGTATGAAGGAAACATATGAGAGAAGGAAAATAACTTACAAAACAGGAAACAAGAAAAACACCAAACCAAAAAACAACGATATATTAAATTAGTTTCACCACCGACACAAAATTTACTTCATCTATTGAAAAAAGGACAACTGCATAAAAACCATGTACTGTAGTGTCTGTTTACCCTACAAAGAAACTGATCTCTTACAGTATATGAGTATGTTAATTTAAGAGAACATATACCACGTAATGAGGCAACCATAAATTCAAAAGGAGAAATTCACTTTCATAGCTTATAAACAGGAATTTCAGATGTGAAGCTGCTGTTTGATCGAAAGGCAAATTATTTATTCTGTTAGCGCTAAGAAAAGTACTTACTGTAAGATGAACTACAAAAGGGCTATTTAACAATATTACACTGTAAAATAATTCTATTTTAATATCTGAGCGCAGTGTGAATGAAAGAGTGAGAAATAAAAATAAAGGTTTAGAACTTTTATGATTCATGGGTCAGTGTCTGGTGTCCTCAGGCAATGACAGGACAACTATCCAAATGTACACAAATGATTGAGGGTGTAGTGTGCAGCGTATGAATTATACAAAAGCCACATGTGTATTACAGTAATTTAAATGATGGAGAGTCCTGGAGGAAAGGCTCTTTTTTTATGAGTTTTCTTAAACCGCAGCACAGCAGAGGTGGAAAATGTTGTTAGAGCTACGACACCATCGCTGCTTTTTAATCACACAGAATTAAATTAAATTATGACACCTAAATGATGTATGCTGTTGAACGCACCCTGAGGAACACTGAGAACTGGTCTGTAATATCTGTATGATAATAATACGACTGTGTTAACATAATTAGGCTATATTTCCTGTTTAGGTCCCACCTTGAAACCATATTAAATCTCCTGTTGGGTGACGTCTGTGTCTCTACACCCATGTGGCCACAAATTCATTCTCTATCCCTGTAATAAACCCCATGAACCACACATGTGACCATTTCATTAATTACCATTTATATCATCAAACTCCAGTTATTGATAATCAGAGGCAAAATGTCAGGTTTACTAACATACTTATCAGTCATGGGACAGTCATTCAGCATCCATATGTTTTATTCAGCATGCCCTGGGGCTGCAGTTTGTTTATGTGAGCAATCATCACTGTTCATATGACAGAGAACGGATGGAGGTCCTGGAATTTAAAAATGCAAGAATTAAACAGTCAGAATTAAAGTCTTTGTTTGCTGTTTGATCATTTTCAGCCAATCTGTCTGGATCATTTAGAGGCAGTGGCGGAAATGGGCTCAAGAATTAGTTGTGGGAGTATCTGTCAGAAGGGAAGGCATTAATGCATAGAGTTTGAAAATAGAATCATTGTGTTTCATAGTGGGGAAACTGGTATAATTTACTGTGCATGAACGCACCATAAATCCAGCTACAGCCCATAGAGCCAATGAGAAAGCGCAATGTTACAGGCAGGATACCTGTAAGTAGCATTTCTGTGTCAGTGTTGCTATCGCTAGTGGCTAATGTTGCGTTCACACCGAACACGATGCAAATTCTTCGCGCAAAGGAGAAGGGCGTGTCATTCGCGCGACTAGTGTGACGCAAATAGAGCGAGTAGAGTGACCGTTTACATCATTTTAGGGTAAAATATTGTTGTGTAAACGAGTCTTGAGCTTACACAATGGCCACCGCTAAATAATGCATATGTCCTGAATATATGGAACTCAAAGATGTAAGATCCATCTGTTCATACATGATTGATGTGCAGAAAAGTGCTGGAGACAAAAGTCTAGTGCCCACAAGGGAAAACCATTTATTCTAAGGATAAGACTTGTTTTCAGGGTTAAGCCTCTAAGGAATTAATGGAAGTAAATTAAATGTCCTCACAAGGACCAAAAGTGTGTTTGTGAGAGAGAGAGTGGTGAGGGATCGGATCCACGCTGGCTTTCCAGCCAGAGAGCCACCAGTTTCAGACATTCATCAATAAGCCATTTTTCTCACCTCTCCTGTGTCCTTTGTCGAGCCAGCAGAAACCAATAGGAATCCATTGTATTGAGCTCCCTCCTGATTTCAGTTGGACAGTCAGCCTCACAGTGTCCTGACAGTGACCAATTGAATGCCAAGATACAGTCTTTGCTGTCCAGTACAGTTCAAGGAGAATGGAGGCGGATCGGGATTCTTAATCGCTGATAGACTCAGTTGCAGATCGTGTTCCCTGTTTTGAGTGTATCTTCTCCCAAAGCTGTTAGTTTCATAGTCTTTTCCATACATTACATCCTTAGATAATTATAATATTCAGCTTCCTTAGAGGAGGGTTCTGACCTTAAATCTCATTCCTTCTTTACTATTAACAGCTTACAGTTTGGTGATTTAGGAATTATCTACGATTAAAAAGTTACTTCGGGAGATCGTGACATTTTGTTAAAACATGCCCCGTTTTAGTCACGTAAGGTCAAGACAATCAGGTTAACGTTATGGTTTTACCATCATATACTGTGTTACTGTGAAACTATGCTCATGTCATAGTTTCATGTCATCATGATGCAAAGATGCACTTTTGGGGGCAGGTTTAGCTCAGTCGGTAGAGCGTGTGCCCCGTGTGTGGAGGCCTAGTTCTCCGAGTGGTGACCACGGCTTCGATTCAGCCCGTGGCCCTTTGCCGCATGTCTTCCCCCTTGCTGTTTCCCCTATTTCTTGTCTCCTCTTCATCCGTCCTAAATAATACGGGCCAAAAAAAGGCCCAAAATATGACTTTAAAAAAGATCCACAGAAATGTTTTTGGAAGTTAGCTGCAGAGATGTAATACAAGGGGCGATTGATAAGTCCTTGCTGTTATTCTGGTATTCAGCTCTTGTTCCATGCATACACAGTCCAAACCTTTGATTATGCAGGAAGATTTAAGGTAAAAATGTTGGTGGCATTTCTATTTCGGGTAATTGAATATTGTCTTGGCCTTTGTGCAGTCATCTGCTACCTTAGGGCCGTTTACACAAAACCATGTCAACCAAAAACGGAAACCTTTTGGCCATCCGTTTCCATGAGAACGGCGTTTTCAGGGACTGAAACCGCAAACTTTTGAAAACAGGCTCCAGAAACGCCACAGTTCCGTTGTTTTGTAAACACAAAAAAACACAAGTCTGGCTGAAAACGATGACGACACAGCGCCTCTTTGTGCACGCCTATTACGGGAACAATGCCGTGTGATTGATTGTATGTTATCAGCAAAAGTGTTGTTGTGTAATCACCTTTGGAGTTCCATGATGAAACAAAATAAAATAAAACAATAAAAAAATAAGATATAATGAAAGAGGCACCTAATAGGTGCCAATCCCAGTCTGGCAGGTCCCGGATCCTGTTCCGGCAGGATCCCTGCAGAGGGGTAATTAGGGACAGGTAAAATGAATTGGGGCAATCACTTCCAGAAAAGCACTTAAGAGGTTTGTGCATCAGTTCATGCATCCAAGTCAGCTTTCTTTCCTCACCACTGTCGCCAAGTGCTTTTGCTCATGGCGGAATTGATGGGTCTCTGTACGGCCTGGACCTGCTCATTTGGAAAGTGCCTGGAGATAACTCTGGTTGTGGTTTTCCAACGGCTTTCGACGATTACCTCTGGTTCATCACAGTTTCAGAGTGAACTCATCCAGATAAGTGTCAGCTGTTGGGATTTTTCATTGCTCAGGTGTGAAAACACACTGCAGCTGTTAAAAGGGTGACTCGAGAGATGTGCAGGTTACTTTAGCAGAGGAAATACTTGAGCATGCCTTCACTGACACATCCCATAATGAAAACACAATCCTTTTTATTTATGTCGTGCTGTTGTCAGATCTCATGGCCTTGCTCTCTGATGAATCCTCGGCAGTTCTAACGAATGAATCAAGTCAGGCCCACTGGAGCCTGGAGGCTCTCCCCAGGCTTCTGTGCTCGTATGTAATTTGTGCTGTAAACATCTCCCCATCGCTCTTGACCTTTAACACTCCAGCTGGGCTGAAGAAAACACTGCCAAGCAGAATAACAGCCTGCCAAATATACTCGGGCTTTTACGACCGTTAATGTCTGAATAAGTTCTGTGAAACCATGCTTTGTTTTGGTGGTTGAATTGCTAAGTGAGGTCTTGACAGTGTTAGATGATAAATGTGTTTTCTTTTCATTTCTTCTCGCTGTTGCTTATGCAACAGAGAGCTACTGCAAACAGAGCAGTGATGCATTTGTTTTTCATTACATAGATCTATTTCTGATTTTACTGATATGATTATAAGTGGGGCATCAGTAAGGACAATTTGCTTCTCAACACCACTGACATTCTATTATATTCCTTTAATTTTTCACAGCTTTTAATGAAGAATCAAGGACTTCCACCCACTGTTAAAAATTAACGAATCGCCTACTGGTTAATGGCATCATGTTTCTAACAAGGTGTTTGTAAGATGCTCGAATAGCGTCTGAGGCTCTCTCCTCCTCACATCAGCCACTAAATGGCACATCTGACTTTCTGTCCACGTCCGCTTCACACCTGACTGACCAGACTGCAGATAGAAGGAACTCAGCAGGGTTTGAAATTCGTACTCAAGCTCTCATTTATCTGTCTTCACACAATTACCTCATATACAAATGGTTACAACACTATGAATGCCCTCGAGGAATGTCTGCAAAGTGTGCATGAGTTATTCTCATTTTTAAAAACGCTCCTCTCTGTGACTGCAGGCTTTACTCTGCCTTTCTGTTTGGATCAGCTGGGAACTCTTTTGTTGTCAGATATGATCAGATGACACATGTACAGGTCAGTTTGAGCACTGAGTAGCACATGAAGTTGCCACTAGGTGCAGTAGTAGCGAACAATACAACAGTATTAACACAATAACCTGAGCAACAACCCGTCTCCTCACTTTCAACCTTAATGTTGACCCTAAACACAGCATAAACTATAAAGAGACAACAGAGCTAGAGCTAGCAGTTCTGCAGACGCAAATGCTAACACCAATATGCTAACGTGCTTACAAAGATAATGTTAAAGGATCAATTCGCCTGAAAATGAAAAGTCAGTCATGCCGATGGACAATCAGGTGAATTTTCTCAATCCACAAAACACTTTTGGAGCTTCACAGCAAAACAGTGTTGCAGCGTTTCTGCTAAACGACTGAAGAAGATGAAGAAAAAAACAACAGAAAAAAAACATATGATGATGACTACAGCTCGTACAGCCGAATCCAAATCTCTAGGAGCCCAAAGACTCGAAATTAAATAGAAAAGATGCTATTTTTTTTAAACCATTTTTAAGATGAAATTTTCACTGTAGCTTCTAATAAAAGAGCATTAGCATGCATTAGCATGAAGAAGACGCACAAGCTTCAATGCATGTACATCTGCTGCTAGAAGATATCAACCTGAAGTGCACATGTCGGTGTTTAACTGCTATTTGGACATTGAAGGCACCATCACAGATGGAATGCATGCTAACCATTTCAGCTGAATGGGTGAAGAAGAAGATACAGATAGACCACAGTGTCATGATTTTAGAAGTGTAATTATATACATTTAGTCAGTGATTCGCTTGGTGTTTAAAAGAAAAACTGTATGTAGTTTTATCTCCTCTCCCCCTCTCCCCCTGCTCACCTCTTCCTCCATCTCTCACCCATGACAGGAGAAGACAAATGAAAGACCTTGGCAAAAATAGGACAGCTTTAGTTTCTTTTGTTCCTTGCCTGGCATCCACCGGTTGTTACTTCTCTATCACTGCTTTACAGTATATTTGTCTTCCAAAGTCTTCTAATCTTCACCTCCTTCTCTCCCTATTCTTCACTTCCTCCTCCTCCGACTTCCCCTTCCTTCTCTTCTTTCATCTGCCCCCCCTGCCCCGTTGCAATATGGCAAGACTTTTCCCCCGAAAATAATCTCTCCTCTGCGCTTTCCCTCCTGTCTTCTCCTTCCTCCTCCGCTCCTCCTCTGGCTCGACCCCAAGCCCAAAGGGGGTTAATGCAAACTTTGATATCAGCTCCTCTCTGTTTGACATGACTCCTTGAAGAGGGGGGAGACAGAGAGAGGAGGAAGAGGAGGGGAGTGAAGATCCCACTGATACTTTAAATGCAGCTCTAATTATTGTTGGAGTAATTATTTCTCTTCTTTCCCTTTTTTTTTTTTTGCTGTTGAGTCTTTGGGTCTGTTTTTCCTTTTATGTTTCTGTCCCAATAGTCTTCATCTTGTATTATTGTATTATATTGTTTAAATTTCTTTTGTATGATCGCTCATTACTGTAATCAATTTTCCTCTCATTACGACTTTAATGCATCCCGTTGTGTAGCCGGGTCAGTCTGATTATTTGAACCCTGATGAAAACACCTTTCCCATCTCTGTTGTTGTGCACTAAAGAGCTGCCAGTTCATTTGGCACTAATGTCAGTTTGTTTTTCTTCTGTTTTTGTTTTTCTTCATGACTGAATATCATTAACATTTGGATTTAAAAAGTGCATGTACTCATTTAAAGTTAATTACTTGCTAGTCTTTTCTTTCTCGCAGCCAAATCAAAAATAATTGTAAAATGATTCCCACAGAAATTTGATTAAGTAAAGGGTGAAATGTTAAGTTATAACAGCATTAAATCAATTACAGATATGAATTATGATGACTTCTAAATTAGGCACGGCTCAGTTATTCTTTCTTTTGCACCATCTCAGACCATGTCGTCATCTCTCAGATCATTTTAAGCTTCATGCTGCGTTGCCCAAAAACCAAACAGGAAGTAAAAGACGATGCTTTAACAGAGAAGCTGAAGGGATGGACTGACGTCTAAAATAGCATCACACCACTTAACCTCAGGTGTGTTGTTGCTGAATGATGGCCAAGTACACCATCAGTCAGTTGCTTTGGGGTGAAGAAATGAGGAGAACGTGGGCTGGAGAATCTGGTTCTCCTCATCAATAGGACGCGTTTCAAAAGGTCAGCGTTACCTTATAACACAATTAGACTCATGACCTCGTCGTCAATGTCAGGACGACACATCCGTCCTTCACACAGACAGATGGCTTCCAGTCTCAGCAACACATGTGATGCAGTTAGAGCTGTTTGGTGAAACAGAGTCTCAGGTAAAGATGTGTAGAGAAGCTTTTCAGTGGCTGCATGTCTTAGTAGCAGTTTTATCGTCGTCTATATTTATCCATGCAGTCAGAATTATATGTATCAGACCAAGAACTGCTGCAATATCAAGAGTTCTGTAGTTTCTCATCATGAAGAGTCGTCTACTTGTGTTGTTAAGCCGCCTGTGTTTAAACATCTTATTGGCTGCTCTTTAAATAGCAGGAAAAAAAAACTGCTCCACTGACTTTCTGCTGCCTTGAGATATTAATGCACCAACTATGAACCTGAACACACCTCATTTAACACCAACACGCCCATAAGTGCAGAGATAGGTGCAAGTAGAGTTTCTGCATAAACAACATAGGAGCTGGTGAAGCTTTCAGTCTGTCATGAGGATAATTAAGCTGAACCAGGCCGTCTGGATAAAGTTGATATAATGTCCACAAAGAGACGTATAAAAAAAACATTCATTCTGACTCAGATGAGAAATTTGGTCACTAGGAAAATAAACAAAACAACAGAACAAAAAAATGTTTGAACTCATCGTGGAGTTAGATTTTTCCCTGATTTACCCGACTTGACATCATAATCCAACATCATAATCATGGTGTCCTCCATCGTGACTAATATACAATATATTGATCTGAAGGTCGTTTACTATTGGATGTGATATGTTTGCATTCCTAATATATTAGTGATGCCAGTGTCAGAGTTTTTTTGCAAAGACGTCTGCAAGTCTGCACAGGTTTTATTGATATGAACATGATTGGCTATCATATCATTTCCCAAGTCGATCATGGAAATGCACATTTCTCAGAGGCTGGAAATTCCCAAACTCCCAAGTTTGCTGTCATTTTGAGGCCAGAGAGACATTTGCCAATTTGAGGATGGCGTGACATGGTTCACATATCGAGATGATATTATATTATATGTTTGTCTCCTGAGGTCTCTTTGCACAAATTAAGACAAACACTACAGCTATCTAACCACCATCTTACTGATAAAGCAGATGTTAACCACAACGATAGAGCAACAAGACATTAAATCAAATAATCTGATAGAAATGATCCACAAATGTTATCTTCCTGATAAAAAAAATCATTTAAAGTAATCAACCTGTGAGCAGGAAGGGGTCACAGAACAGTCTGACTGACTCTCCATTAAACCAGCGAAGCAACTCCAAGCTTTGTAGTGAAAGATTGTAAAACTTAATTCCTATCAGACATGAGCATTACCATCTAATCTGCTGTCGTGAGCAAACGTTGGCTTAATCCCTCACACACCTCTGGGACGAGAGAGGAAATAAAGAGCAGCACACACACACACACACACACACACACACATATATATGCAGGTATGAAGAAGACAAAAACACAGGTTAAAAGGTCCTGACTGGCTCATGCAATACATGACCAGTCAATGTAACACACACACACACACACACACACACACACACACACACACACACACACACACACACACACACACACACACACACACACACACACACACACACACACACACACACACACACACACACACACAAGCTGGCAGAGCAATGTGTTGCTTGGCATTCTGCAAATGTCAGAAGGATAGTGTTCACAAATTCAGCCGGGCACCTGGGAGATTACATTTTATCAACATACAAATGAGCCTCATACAGCAGCACCGCGACAGAATGCTAACCACGTCTGAGCTGAGAGGAAAACGGCCGTGACATTGAATTGTGTGTGTGTGTGTGTGTAGCCTGAAGTGATGTAGCTGAATATGAAAGGAGAATAATCAAACAGGGAAACACTGATGCTCACCAGTACTTATATCATAGAGCTCTTAGCATAGCATAGCTAACCATCCTTCTGTAACAAAGCCAGGGGGGTCACACTATAGAGTGTTACTTTGCCCTCTTTCAGGATCTGCGTTTTCCTGTTTAGGCTTGGATGGGAAGCTTTTTGTGTCCTGCTCCTCATTAGATTTACGCCCCAAAAGAGGAAGGATTAAGGTTTTCTATCAAATCAGTATAAACACATTTTACTTCAGTTTACTGTTAATTTTTGCAGTACTGCATCAAGACTGTGTCCCCAAAACATAACCATAAAAAATTTAACTTTTCAGGATGAACAAAAGCCTTTATAACACAGAGATCATCCAACAAAAGTCCCTTTTTCTCTGCACCACCTTTGTTTATTCACCCCAGAGTGGGACTGAAGGATGCTGGTGTTCCTCTGGTAATACTGGTCTGACGTTAAACATGGTAATAATGGAAAATATTGAGTTTGTCAAACTAGCAGTGACAACAAGAAGAGAGACATGAGAGAAGCGGTGTGACAGCGTAACATATGAACAGACAGACGTCCCAGGATTAAAGGCAATACGTCTAAAATGTTCTAATATTAAGGGAAGTTTATAACAATGAGATGATTTGCAAAAGAAGCTGCTAGTTTACACCGATGAGTCCAGACAAGACAAAGATTTGTGGACACTCTTTCTTCCTTTTCTTCATTGGCTGCATTATCGTCATGGTTGCAAGTTTAGAAGAAGGATATTCCACCAGTGGCTTTCAAGTGAAACATTGATTCAGTGAAGAAATGGCTTCCAGGCAGGTCAAAGAAACTCAAAATAAAAGCATGAACTGGTAGAGTGTTAGTGTGGTTGACCAAGGTGATCTATAGGCTACTAGTTTTCACATATTAAAGGTCTACTATTATTAGAATTAATATTTTATATTATGTTTTTTTATAAATGTTTCAAACAAGAATAATTTAACATAGAAAGTTTAGGTAAAAACATGCTGTTAATGGCAAATAGCTTCATATTCCATTCTGTTTTGTTTTTTGTTGAAACAATTACTAACAATACTTCTTGTTTGGCATTTCCAATCAGCTGCTGTTTGTGATCATTAATGAGACCTAATTACAGTTTGAATTTTTCAAATTTCTCATGGCTGCCTTTGTTAAACACAAATATGATTTCTAATTATGTGGCCTTTGTGCTCCCTGGGAAACTGATGTTAATGATATTCCAGCTGTCAGAGTAAATCAAATGTGTTATTTGGCATTCAGCTGCGTGCTTTTTAAAAAAAAATAATGTAACACAGAACAACAACATTAATATGCAGCGAAGGCAAATAACCCATCAAATAACATGTGTTATTTGATGGGGTAATAAAATACATGACATCTTATTGGAAAATAAGACTTATTTATTTCTCTCTTCACCACAAAAGTGGGCTCCAGTAGCTCAGAACCATCTAGATCAGACCCAGAAGTTCTGGATGCTGTTCTGTGGAGCCATGAAACCAAACTGGACCTTTTGGGGCCTCTGGATCAGCGGTATGTCTGGAGGAGGAAGAATGAAGCTGATGCTGAAAAGAACAGCCTACCTACAGTGAAGCATGGCGGTGGATCAGTGAGGCTCTGGGGCTGCTTTGCTTCCTGGACCACTGGAAACCTGCAGCCTGTAGAGGGTCAGATGGATTCCATCAAGGATCAGGAAATCCTAGAAGAAAACGTCTCCATCTGTGAGGAAGATGAAGCTCGGCCCTCATTGGACGTTCCAAAAGGACAATGATCCCAAGCAGACCTCAGAGTCCACCAAGGCCTGGTTTCAGAAGAAGTCCTGGATCATTCTAGAGGCCGTCACAGTCGCCTGACTGGAATCCATAGAAAACCTCTGGTGGGATCTGAAGAAGGTGGTTGCAGCAGGTAAACCAGGAATATTCCAGAACTGGAGACCTTTGTTCATGAGGAATGGGCTAAGATTCCTCAGGAACGCTGCCAGAAGCTGGAGTCTGGATCTGCATCAGGTTTGCAGCAGGTCAGAGCAGATAAGATAAGATAAGATAAGATAAGATATCCCTTTATTAGTCCCACAGTGGGGAAATTTACAATATTGCAGCAGCACAGTGTACAAAAAACACAGCAGGAGGAGGGGAAATAACATTTTTAAAAATACAATACAATAAGGAGGGGGTAAAGTGTCTCAAAAATATATTCACAGTACTATTAGGGTACTAAAGGGTCTACAAAGAACTAGAGACGCTGGTCATTAAGGATCATTTAGAGACTGAGGAGTCAGGAAAAGGAGACTTTAATATCTGTTTATTGATATATTTAAACTGTTCCTTTGTGATTTGATTGTTGCCATCAGCTGATAAAGTGTACATTTAGGCATTAAACCTTACACACGATGGGGGTTGAATAATTTTGCATCCAGCTGTAGCTCTCCAGAAACTGACAGCTGATGTCAAAGACGGGTGATGCTCATGTTTCATATACAGTCTATTCTCTCTACCTGCAACAGGAGAACCAGAAGACAGGAGGAGGAGGAGAACTGACAGCCTGTCAGAGGAGGCAGGAGAAGGCAGGAGGAGGCAGCGACAGACTCCAGTGCTGAGGAGAAAGGAGTAATATTTACTCATTGAATTGTGAAGCTCCGATCGTGTGAAAGTGATTCGACTGATGTCAGTAACGATGATTGTTACATGATGTCAGAGAGATCCCCCCCCCCCCCCGATGACATCGTCTGCGTCACAACGTCGGCTTTGAATCGCTGAGCGACTCATGAAACAGATGAGATACTGATGCTGCGATAAGCTTGTGCTATTTCACAGGTATCAAAATGTGATTCATTCTTTTCTATAATACAGTTCAAATATCTATCTGTATGTATGTGTTTGTGTGGGATACTTATTTTCCCATCAATATGCAAAGGACTGAGGTTTCATCTAGAGCCTCTCATTGGATTGCAAAGAAGTGCAGCTCATACAAAAGTGTGAAATAAAGAGATGGAGCGGAGGAGAGTATCTGCATCCTTCATATTAAATCTACTGTCCTGTATGTGTGATGCCTCATGCACCATGATAATGACGTTGGTAAAACAGAGAACTGATGGATCAGAGGCACGATAAAGGCTTTCTCACCACGGTAACGTCTGCTGCAGACCTGACCTGGTCCGGAGGAGGTTATATGAGCAGAGTTTCAGATTCAATTCGATGCCTTCTCAATAACTATTTCCTGTACGTAATGCATCCGATGTTGCTTAAACACTCTACACTTTTGAGACGGCGTATCCTGCAGACACTCAGAGAACAGTAAAGCAACGTCTTTAGAACATGTTTTTATTCTTGGTTTTACAGCTAAAAGAAGAAATAGTCTTTATACTGGTAGTTATCACAGACAATATTCACTCAGTACAAGTCATGTCACTTCTGTTTGACCAGACACTAAACTGATTCCCACCTATCCTTCATTATGAGGCAGCGTCAGACCTAAATGTAAGTCTTCAGGATAATGCTTGAATCTGTTTATGTCCACATTACAAATAATTGGGAGGCATTTAGGTCCCAATTAAACCATCTAAAATGTTTGGTCTAATGTCCAACTCTGTTTTGCTAGTTAAATGGTGCATAATGGGTGTGTTTTTAGGCTGCTATTTATAAATGTATTTTTGGTGTAACATGAATAAAACCAATCAGAATGTCATCCCTTCAAATGTTAGGTGTGCACTGCTCTTTAAACGGCTCCACTTGTCTCACACTGGTCACAGTTTTGTTTAGATTTTGCGTACTTAATGATTCCACAAGGGGAACTTCTTTCTCTCTGCATCTGACTCATCCCTGAGGATGGATGGGCTGCCATTAAGGCGTCTGGGGAGCAAATCGGGGTTCAGCATCTTGCTCAAGGACACTTCGACATGTAGACTGCAGGTACATGGGATCGAACCACCGACCTTCTGATAAGTGGACGACTGCTCTTACTGCCCGAGTCCCCCCTCCTCAGATATGTGGTTCTTGGCCGGTGGACCCTTTGTCCCTGCCGTCTCTAAACCAACGGTCCCATGTGAGCAAACCAACCGACATTAAAGTGACACAGCAGCTCAACTACATTAATGATTAAAATCTCCCAACACGCCGACAGGATCTGATGTTAATTAATGTTCTGTGTTCGTCTACACATCCAGACCAGGTTCACACAGTGAAACAGTTTGGAGTAGAACAGACGTCCTCCTGATAAATCCTGAGGCACCGCTAGAGGTGACGTCAAATATCCATGAGCCTCTTACTCAGAGAGAGTCATTGGTTCAGATGGGAACCAGGTAAAAGGGAGTGTTTCTATGTTGTGAACCGACTATGTGGGCACATCTTTTTATAGCAGTAGTGCACCATTGACTTTGGACCAGATTGTTGTTGGTCAATGGCACAATCACTCTTGACTGCCTCAAGATAGCAACGCACCTTAACCACACGTCACTGTAAGACTCACCCTCCCATAGGTACACCTACATTTCCTGTTTTAACACTGTGGGTTGTCATCATGACAACTGCATCGGTCGGACAGCAGCAATGACACTTGTGCTGCACTTCGGCTGAAGATAGAGCCTTATTATTATTCATAGCTCTTCATTTTTAAAACAACCTGCTCCTCTTGACTGAAGTGGACGGGGAAAGCGCACAAAGCCTCGGGTAATACAGCGAGTTAATAACGCCATCAGGGTACTCATCACCTCTGACTGGGGTAAGAAAGGCCTGGCTATGTCAAACTGGTTTTGTAGCAAACCTCCTCAGCACCAGTTGATTACTTTATTCCTTAAAATGTCAAGTTCAAAAAGTTAAAACTTATTATAACAGTCATGCACACATGCATGATGTTTTCCCTTGAAGCCCACTGATAAAAGGTTTTCCCGTCACTCGTCTGCAGAAGTGTGCAAGAAGTGCTTCTCTGTGTAAAGGTGTCCTACAAAACAACCGTGACAATAAAAATCTTTTCTTCCCTTCACAACAACACATCATGTCCTCCAATTTTCTTTTTTGACATTCTGAAAACTTGCCATCCACACACAGACACACTGGAAATGACGGGTTTAAAGAGGACAGGTAGAAACTTGTCAATAGTGGCAGCATTTTAGACAGAAAGAGTAGAGAGAAAAAAAGAAGCTTTTCAGTAAAAGACAAGAACTCATTATGTGGTTTATAAAAGCAGTAGAACGGGTGGGTTTGGCAGCAGGAGACGAGGACGGGGTAGAAAAAGAAGAAAGAGAAGGAGAAATGGGGGGGGGGCGTACTCTATTCACACCCCTCAGTTGGAGGATGCCAGGTCAAGAACACTCTGTGACAAGATGAGTGATTGCAGCAGAGTTTAAAGCAGAACTGGTTCCATTAAAATCGCTGGGAATCAGACAAGTGTGGCGCCTTTGAGTGTGTCTCTCTGCACATCACAGGAAGACAGACAGATGTGGATCACCAGACAGACGGGTGGAGAGTCGCCGTCATCTATATATATATTTATATATATATTTATATATATATTTATATATATATTTATATATATATTTATATATATATTTATATATATATATATATATATTTATATATATATATATATATATATATATATATATATTTATATATATATATATATTTATATATATATTTATATATATATTTATATATATAAATATATATATATATATATATAAATATATATATATATATTTATATATATATTTATATATATATTTATATATATATATATATATATATATATATATATATATTATATATATATATATATATATATATATATATATATATATATATATATATATATATATATATATATATATATATTTATATATATATATGAATGAATAAAAAGAAAAACTCATTCAATCAGATTTGTTCCATGTTGTGCTCATGAAAAGAGGCAGCGAACAAACAAAGACTGATTGATCACCTATTCATGGCTGATTAGGATGCAGTGTTCTCTATTTATTCACGGTGTCTCCAAAAACTCATTGCTTTCTAACCTGTTAGTTGCCAAGTTTGACCTGAATCCTTTAATGTGGTCAGGTAAGTGGATCTACGGGGACAGATATATGGTGCAAGAGAAGAGTCGTTTAAACTGAATCCTGCATCTATTTTGATATAAACTTTACAGCTAAGGTTTAATGGTTGCAGATGAAAATAGAACCACATTCAGTGGCTCACATACGTCCAACAAGGCTGCAGAATGTTTCAGTGCAGAGACGTGTTTGTACAGCACGGCAAAATAAAGATCATCTCCTACAAACATATTTCACATTTTCATCCAACACATCTGGATCTGAACCACAAAAAAAAAACTCACACAAAAAGTCCTGGATCCGTCCCTTTATCTGGGTCTGGATAAAGTTTAATGGGTTCAATGCCCCATCCTGCCCTTAATGCTGCTTTCACACTCAACGCTAAGCTAATTGTTCGCGTGGCACGATTACATACAGAGTCAATAGAAAACCACGAGTGTCAACAGGCGACATGAATGATGCAAATGAGCTAATTTCATGTTATTCACATCTTTTGCATTAGTGGAAAAATGTAAAGTCGGACGAGACGCTGTGAGATGAAAACCTATCAGTGTTGAGATTCTCCACACGTCTGGATGTCAGGAGGACGTTAATGAGGAAGTGAAAGATAAGAGCCTGCCTATTGGTTACATGACACACAGTTCTGTTCTTAATATGTCGAGAGATGGAAAGATTTCAGATCTTTCATCTGATTTCAGATTTCAGCTTTTGCAGTGTAGCAACTTTCTGGTAATTCTGAACCAGAAAAAAAAATCTTCATCTCAAGCTGTGTAATTATAATAATTCATTAAGATTGAAACAAATAAAATAAAAATAGTTTGGTAAAAAAATAAGGAATTCCTTGCAAATAAAAAAGCAAATATTTCCTCAATTTAAGATATTTTTACTTAAATATAATATTTGGCATTTTAATGTGAAACCATTCCTCTGCTCTATTTTCCATCTCTGTGGAGAAACTGTGTGTAGAGATGACATCACTGCACAATTCCATGTTTACTGTAGTGAGCAGAATAAACAACAGCGTCTGCGTTCAGTGTAATGAAGGAGTATTTCATCGTGCTGCGTGTTGAGAGTCCTCAGGACTCTACGGATAATAGCCAGGCTGCAGGAGAGAAGCCGGACCGCTTTCTGAATGACTCTCCCAGTTTTAATTTAAAAGCCTGATCGTCAGCTGCATACAGCACAGTCTGTGGTCACCAGTAAACTCCACCTCATGGGCTGCACTCCAGGCTTTTAATCAAGCTTCCCTGCAAAAACAACTAAAAGTGGGAAGTGATTGGGGCTTTCACAGACAATGCACTGCAGACCGTCAAAAGGTACAATCTCGTGGCTTCCATTAGATTGTTCAATTACTGAAAAAAGAGATTCAGTCAGCTGAAATTAAGGTCTGCCTCAACTCCAGAGAGAATGAATCATCCATCAGAGCCGACTCAAGGACAATTATGTCCTTTGTTACATTCTGTCAAAGACATTTTTTACCAGCTTCACAATGTTATAAAGGTTTCTTGTGAAACAGATTTTTTTATTGTATGAAACAAATAAAAAAAAAATATAAATCTAAAATAACACTTAACTGTCTCTTAAAGGAATAGTTCTACTCATAATCTACTCACCCCCACGCTGATGGGAGGTCAGGTCACTTTCTTCATCCATGTAACATTTGTAGAGCTTCAAACACATGAATTAAAAACTGAAAGCAGCCATAAAATGACTCCATGCAGTTTGTACAGCATAATCCTCGTCTCCAGAATCCCCAGGCGTCCTGAAGGTCCAGGTAAATCCAGGTAATCCAGCAAAGAATAATCCTAAAGAAACTGGTCCAGTGAAGAAATATAAATCCAGAAGTTAAAGTTCACGGGGGGGAAACAGACACACTGGATACACAGAAGGCTCCTAAACCACAGGTGAAACCAATCAATCACAAATGTGAGCAGGAAGCAGGAAGTGACACGCAAAATGTGGCACAAAGAGGGAAATGACAAAATAAAGCAGGAACTGACAAAAATAAACCCCCAAACCGATTCTTTTAAATTGATTTGAAAGCCTTTTATTTACACACTTTTCTAAGCTGAGATCTTCACTGTAGCCTCTAAGCTAAAAGCGTTAGCATTCGAGAACCCACCATCTCTGCCGGCTCTCTTTGTTATCTGGAAGCTACATCAAGATAAGACAGAACTTTAGTAATTCTGAAGGAAGTTCTTGTGCCAGATGTTGCTGCATAATTACAGCATCAACACAAAAACATAACAGAACCAAAACCAACAGAGTATTAAATATTAGTGAAATATAAAAAATCTAAAGTGTATGAGGAGTAAATAAAAAAATCCAGAATAATAACAGACATAAATTCAGTAAGAGATTTAACTAAAAATAAATCCAAAAGATGCATGGATCCAGGATTTTATTTTATTTTATTTTTTACATATCTTACAATAGCGACGCTATGACCCGCCCTATTCTGTCTCTGATTGGCTTGGTATGACAATGAAGTTTCATCACACCAACCTGTTCCAATCAGTGGCATAAAGGCTCATTTATCCTCCCTCTGCAAATGGATAAATGTCCATAAACGGTTTATCTGTCGACCGTACGTACGTCCAAACGGCTTCGATGTGACATCGATACAACCAGGAGGACAGTGAAGTTTCAACAACAACAAATATGGTGACGGTCGGAGGAGGCTGTGATGATGTATCTGGTAAATACAAAGAGGTAAAAGCGGAGGTAATGATGTAATTGATGGTCTGTGAGGTCATTAAAAACATCAAGACTTGAGGACGGCGAGTTTTTACATTTTTTCATTTCTTTGTCAGTAGACTAGATGGATGCTAGTCTACTAGTTCACTGACCTTGAATTACATGTTTAATCAGACGGATTAAAAAATAAATATTCGTACTGCAACCAGTCCAAAGAAAGTCTCTGTGTGGGAATGTTTGTGAGAATAAACTGATGGGAAACCCTGTTGCGTTATCACTTCATAGCCATCTATAATTTAAATTTAGACATTTCCTTAAATGCAACTTTAAACTCCTTCCCAGTCTGAATTCAGGCCAACATTCATCGTGTATCTAAGAATAGGAGAGGAGAGAAGTGGGTATCCAGGGAACAGTCACAGGCATGATGTCTGACACCTGATTCCACTCTGGGGCTTCTTCTCTGCCAAGTCCTCCTGTTCTCGTATTTATCTGTTATTCTGAGAGGCCTTTATGAAGCACCAACCTTGGCCTCTTAATCACAAGCGTCCTACATAAATCATGCAGTTGTAATTCAGCCTTTGTAAACTGACGCAAACAGCTGTCACCGTCTCTTCAGTGCAGAACACCAGCGGTGGTCTGGGCGTCACTATTTATAGCTCCCATTTTACCCCAAATTGTGGAAGAAAAATGTTCCTGCAGGATTCAGACAAGACTTAGTAACCTCAGTGATAGATTGAGCATGTCTGGTATTTTCGACGGCGATTGATTAGGTCCTGGAAAATGCAAACTCAGCACATCGATCATCTTCCGGAGTCGTCAGATTTTTGGGGACATTTGTGATTGGAAATCTAAGTGACAGAGTACTGGTCTACGAGGTAAAGGCGTGAAAACTAGAAAACACCTAGCGGCTGAATCCAGATTGCCCCCGAACAAGAAGGCAGACTTTCTTTAACATTGTGACATTTACTGACACATGCATCCCTTTTTCAATAAATCATTTTTGCACTTAATCGAGGCGTGATGTTGTGTTTGGGCCTTCCTACCTGGCCCATCCTAAACAACACATATTTTCTTAAATTTTAATTACAGTAAAGTTTAAATACACAATAAAAAGTGAAATGTTTCCTACATTCATCAGGCTGCTGTGTGTGAAGTTTGGACCAATCACAGCAGCCCTCCTCAAAGCTCCCCCCTGAGACGTTTCCCTCATCATTTCCAGGATGTATCATGTCATAGGAGTGTTTTCTGTTATATCTTTCTGATGTAACAGCCAAATGAATTGTTATGACAAAACAATGATTTATGAAGACCTCAAAAGAGAGAATCAGATGGATTCATCCATTTCCTATTGAGACTAAAGGAACCTAAAACAATGTGGATAAAATGGGAGGCAGAGCTGAAAACACTTTCCTGATGATCTCACTCTCTGTCCATGAAATCAACTTAAAGACATAAAAATCCAGCCAGACGGTTTAATTCCTTAAATAGAATTAAAATGTGTTGGTCTACACATCCCACACCGAATGATATACTGGATATTATATTGAATTTTTCCACATTTTCAGCAGTAAAGCCACATGTGGGCTTGTAATAAATACACTTACAGGTAAATTATAAAATATCTCTGCATTGAAAAAGTCTCAGAAGGATGTAAAAGTGTAAAAAAAATCAACCAGACACGCCTTCCACAGAATGAAATATGTCATTTCTGTCAAGCAACACTAGTTGGAACTGGTTTAAGGAAGGAAAATAGGATTAATTTAAAAGGCAGAGCCTGATTTCAACTGTGAAATACTAGTTTATATTATCTATATTGTTTGTCACACTTCATAATTGTCATTTTTTGTCTTCATTCCATCATCAGGTCTTATCCTGTCTTCATATGTGATGATTTTCTTAAACTTCCATGATGCTGTTCTTGATTTGCATATGTATGAATCATTATATAAGAAATAAAATCCTCAGTTGGCTCATTACAGATTCAGATTAGATATTGTTTAATAATACACAGACAAACATGCAGATAATAAAGCCTATGATTTTAGTGATCTTAAGCTGTTTGGTGTTTCCTGGCCTTGCTGGAGTTTTGCCATCTAAGTTAGGAAAAGGCTGAAAATTCCCAACCTCTCAATGTGAAAGAAAGCTATAAAATATTCCTGGATCCCCACCAAAATGTAATGGGCTCTTTCCAGAGACACGCCCCACCCTCCCACCAAGATTCGTGGAAATCCGTCAAGGAGTTTTTTTTGTAATTCTGGCAACAAACTTAAACAACAAACAAACATTCAGACACGTGAAAAAATAACCTCCTTGGCTTCAGGGACAAAACAGGCTGTTGTAGGCTTATAATCTGATTTTATACAGACTGAGAGACAAACAGGTGTCGATTGAACCTCCCTCCACTCTTAAATGAGCAGATTACCGATTTTACTTTTACTATGATCCTTTTATCCATTCTAACAACTATCTGTGTCGTGGGAATAAACCCATTATTGCTTCCACTACTTCCAAATTGAACTAACTGTCATGAATCATCACAGAGGTGCAACAGAGCCGGCAAATTGTTTACATCTAATCAATACTGTGAGTAATCAATGCAAATTATCTGTATGCAATGTGTGGAAAGACAGATGGAGCTGAAAGAGTGCTTTCACAGCGCAGCCTCTTTAATGGGCAGAGCTCTCGGGACGAATTGTCCAACTAGTCATTCAATAGCAGAATAATTTAGTTCCAAAGAGGACAGCAGTGAATCCAATGAGTCCAAAAACTAGAGATGGTTGCCAGACGGCGAACAGTCCAGGGAGGTAAAACCTCCTGTGGGGCTTTAGACAGATTGATTTATCAATTCAAGGCTAAGTGGAAGCAGTAAAAAAGTGACAGTGATCAAAAACCTCATCCATAAACATCAGTCGGATCTGGAGACGGGAATATGACAGGATGAGATATTTTCCAGACACTCCCAACAGAACCACCAAGGATGAGTTCAAACAGATACATGAATGAGAGGGCAGATTTTTTTTTATCGTACCAGTTGGTTTTATTATGACAATGCACACTTGAAAAGCAAAAAGAAAAAGAAAAAAAGAAAGCCTTGGCATCCTGCAAAAACCAACAATTTCATGACAATACGAGTCACTTGCTTTAGCCTGCATCGACCAGCCACCAAGCGGACTGCGCCTTACATTATTATTGCAAAGGGTCACTTTCAGTTCAAACTCATTAGCAAACAAAAGGACAAAAAAAATAAAATGTGATTACATAAAATATCGGTCATTCCATCTTTGTATAGTGGGAGATACATTTCGATATGCAAACACACACGTTAAAATAAAACACATAAAATATGTGACCCATGATGAAAAAAAAAGAAAAGAAAGATTGTACATAAATGAATCATAGGTTGAACTTCTAAGCTAAGATTTTACAAATCACAGAAGAATAGTCATTAATCATGTTTTCTTTTAATAATCAAACAATTTGAGGATGTATCAAAAAGTTTTGTAAAAAAAATTAAATTTTTTTTCCGTGAGCTCATAACTGGAAATTCAAGGTTTTTCCATCTGAATCCCAACGTCGGCCACATTCATCTCCTCTGTGAACCCTAAAAGGTGAATATCTGTACAATCCCACCTGGGAGTGTCTCCATGGCACTGACTGGAGAGCAGAACTGCCTCGTTATAAAAAAATAATTATCCCTGGACCAAAATAAGCTGAAGAGGTCCTTTTCCTGTTTATGGAGGAACTGTATGTAGAAATGGGCGGACAGGACGTTTGAAATGTGTTGCCAAATTGAGAACAAATTGCATGAAATCTGCATAAAACTCTATATTTTTCATGCAAATCCAAACTAAACTCTGCATTTAAAAGTCATGTAATCTCTTTCATAAGAAAAACTAGTTTTTTTTTTTTCTCAACCTCATCCTACCCTGTTCGATCTGCTGAGAGGAGGGGCTTTTATTACCACCTAATGGACTGTCTCATTGATATATTGTCGTTAGGGTTGGATAGGTTTCCTTTTTCCCGGTCTGGTCCAGTGTAAAATCTTAAACCCATCATACAAAATGACTGAGCTAGCATTTCTCAGGTGTAAGTTAACAGAACTAGTAGCACGCAGCTAGTTAGCGGGAATAGCCGATTTGTTCATCGCCAGAGTTGAGAGTTGTGCACATAGTCTCGCTCCAAAAGTGGTAACTCTCATCCCTAACAAGCTGGTGGAGGTTATTCCGTCTAACGTTATCATAGACGCTACAATTCTTCAGTACCAAGCCTCATTTTGATCCCGTTTTCCCTGTTAAAGTTACTGCACTACACCGTTAATACAAATGAAACACTTCCTCCAGACCCAGACCGGACCCGGATCCATCTATTGTTTAAAACTGGGCACAAGCAGAACTGAGAAATGTTGGATCTGAAGCTGGCGAGGAGACACAGAGCTGATCAAGTTCATTTCCAGACTTTGTCTTACCTAATGTAACATTAGTAGTCTACTCCACCGTGCCTGGCTGTGACACATACAATCCATCCTCCTTGCCAAGAAGTTAGCAAAATACATCCAGTGTTTATATTAGTATTCCTCTCTGACCAGATTAAACAGCATGGCTGAATCACTTATTTCATCTCAGTTGTCCATTTGCTCATCACTCCCCAATGCCTCTATGTAAACATATGTGTGGGGAGTGATTAAGGTCGGAGCCAAACCCGAACTACTGTCTGTTCTGCTGCTGTGATAATAAACATTTCAACTTGGAAGTTGTCTGCCTGAACCATCATAATGATTGCTCGTTCCTTGCCCACGACTGCCATCATTTGTGCTCTCCGAGCTGAGTCTGACCTCTGCTTTCTGACCCTAAACTCGAGGCTCAATGGGAACCGCCGCTGAGCCGAGAGCAACACCTTGTGGTAAAATGTGGTTTATGGTCCAACGCTGTGTTTTACTCTATTAAACCAGCCCAACCCTAATCATTACATCAAAACAGGAATAAGGAACTCCTGCAGGTTATTTTACCGAGGCAGTCCTTTGCTCCTCGCTTTCTTCCACCACCAAAAAAAATAGAACAAAATCTATCAGAATATCTTCCAGATATACAGTGATTTAAAACCAATGAAGCAAACAAATTATTTATTATTCATCTCTAAATCTTTTTTAGGCTACCTTGTTATTCTCATCTTTACTAGACATTGTGAATAAGGATAGAAACAGACAACTAGTGTTAAAAGGCAAACTGTATTGAATCTGAATAAACACACTCACTCATTCACACACACACACACACAACTCGGCCTCCTATTCTCTTGCGTTGTCTGCAGGGGTGATTTATTTGAGATCTTTGTGATAGCTTTTGTCACAGAATCTCATTCCTGGTTGTCTGCAGTGGTTCTGATGACAGTTCACATTCACTGTCTTCTTGTAGTGTTTAAAAGCAAGACAAAAGAAGGGTTGTTAGGCAAACGATTCAGTCCAGAAAGAAAATGAATAATAATCATGAGATAATGAGGAAAAAACAAAATGAAAGCCTGTATTTTTAAAATCAACGGGAGAAAACAAATGCTGGAAAGTGAGAACACATCTCCCAATCATTGCTTCTGACCAACTGGTTGATCCAAAAGCCGATGGGACGAGAATTCGTTTGTCTTAGGCAACTGCAGTAGCTGGGCTACCACAAAAACAGTAGTCCCTCCCAGCTGTTTCAACCAATCATCCCATCTGTCTACTGTAAAGCCCCACCCGACTCATCACTCCCCCTTCCAATGTCCCCTGTAGCTGTTTTGTACTTTAGCACCATCTCTCCCTGTAAATGTCCAGACAGACAAACACCAGAATGGAAACCGTCACAGTTCCTCAGGCATCCTTTCCCTCCACCCTATGAGGGGAGGGTTTAACAAGTCTTAGGGTGGCACGTAGGGAGGTGGAGATCTGTAGGGAGTCATGTTCTTTGGACGGGAACCCTTGCCCTCCATGGGAGTAGTGAAGGGAGGTGGTGGCTGGTAGGGAGGCGCATTGGGGTCCTCGTCCCGCAGAGCTGTGTACTCCCCCAGCAATTCCTGATTGAGGGGAGTGGTCTCTGGTGTAGCCATGTTGGGGTACTCAGGGGGTGGAAGCGGGGGCTTCTCTTCCTGTAGAATCAAGGGCATACTGGAGGATGGAGGTGGCTTAGAGTCATCAAGTTCATCCGCAAAGATAATCGGCACACCTTTTTTGATGAAGGTGGCCTGGTCCTCGATGGTCAGCTTGCCCTTACGCTTCTTCCTGTAGCAGATCATTGCAATGATACCTGCTATTAATAAAATGGCTGCCACCACCACGGCGGGAATGACCGTGTGGAGATAGACATCGTCAGTGCTCTGCCGGCCTGTTCCTAGAGCTGGAGTGACTGCTGGAGTTTCTGTGATCTCGATCTCTCCTGGTGGGATGAAGGAATATGTTCTGCAGCTTGCCGTTCCATTGACCATGATGTTCAGTGGTTTGAATTCAGGCTCCATAGTGTTATTGAAGTTCAGCGAGGGTTCTCCATTAGTATCCGCAAGCATGCTACTCATGGCTGTGAGCTGTTCCTTTGGACATGGGTGATGCGGAAGGCTGGTGTTCGTCCACTCCACCACTATGGACCCTTTGCTGATATTTCTTAGACTGACTGTACTGCTGTTGCGGTCTCCCAGTGCCAGTGCCAGCTTCTTGACAAGAAGAATCTTCTTGTGGATGTCATTTGTTACTGAGCGTGGCTCACCATCGAATCGGGCAATGAAGATCACAGGGGTCTTGTCATTGATAGGCCAGCGATTCACACGGACCTCAAAAGCATCAATCGCATTCAGGCCACCTTTGTCAGTTGCCTGCATAAAGTATTCATGTTTTCCCACATGTTGGACATCAGGAAGGCCAAAGAGAAGTTGGCTGGTGGTGTTGAACTGAATCCAGGAGCCCTCGCCAACCACTTCATTGTGGTTCTGTCTCAATGTTAGACGCAACTTGTCCGTTGTGCCATCCTCTTTATCAAAGAAGGTATCAGATGGGATCTTTACCTCAAAATATGTGCCCACCAATGCGTTGACTTGGTCAATGGGGTTACGCAAGACAGGCTTCTCATTGTACGTATCTGGGATGACAGCAGGAGATGGTGTGGTGCGCCTGGATGGTTTGGCTGTGGTGGTCTTTGTCTCTCTGGGCACTGGTGTGGTTTTGGGTCTCTTGGGCTTCTTACTCGGCCTTCTAGTAGGCGTGGGTGGTGTGGCAGTGGCCTCCACATAAGTAGGTCTGGTCATGGTTGGCTGAATAGGAATGGTGCTGGTGGTCTCCATTACCCTTGTTGGTTGAGGTGGTGCCAGGGTTGGTGTGTGGGCAATAGGGTCACGAAATCTTATTGTAGGCTTTCCTGGTAGAGGAACAGGACCTCTCATGGGTGGAGCAGAGCTTTCAGTTGGTGCAGCAATAGAGGGAGAGGACAGGGTAGGAATAATCCTCACAGGAGGCTCCACTACCGTCGTCGGAGGAAGCACCACCAGAACAGGAGTTGGAGTGTTGTTTAACTGACGTCTCACTCGCTTGGGAACATGGGGCTTCTTGTTGGCAATGTGCCATCCCACCACAGGGTAGCCGAGCTTGGCTGACATCGTGCCTTCCTTTGCAGGACTCTGGACACTGCTGATATTTGGGACGGTGCTCTGCTCCAGCGAGCAGCCCAGCTTCCAGGACAACAGGACTCCATTCTCCACAACCTGGGGAGACATTGAGTATTAATGTAATTATCCACCTCATATGTTAACTTATTCACAGTAACATTCATTCTCGTTTATCATTTTCTCACTCCTGCACATTTGCTCACCTTTTTTGCATTGCCTGGCCCAGCCATGAATGCAGACATGTCAAACAGTCTGTTGTTGACCACAGGAAGCATCTTCATGTACTGGAGCCCCACCCCAGAGAAGCTCCTCATGTCATCCAGGAGCTCCACCCTCTGTTTCGAGCTCATCTTGGTCAAATCGGCGTCCAGGATTACTGTCAGCACTGTGACTGGTTCCTCGTTGCCACACATGAAGGGCTGAATGTCATTTTCAGCGGAGGCTTGATTGGATGCCAGCTTGGCCGAGTCTGTGTCCAAATGATCTTCGGGGTGTACCTCAATGGAAAACACCTCTGAAGAAGAGGAGGATTTTGTGTGGTTGGAGATGGACACGGAGATGTAATGGACACCTTTGTCCTCCTCCAAAGGCAGACCCTGCAGGACTTGGCTGCTGGCATCCCAGTGTAGCCAGGCAGGAAGGGAATCTTTACCCATCTCTGTGATCTGAAAGACAAAAACAGAATGGACAGATGTGTTAACAGAGAGGAGAGATGGGAAATGAGAGCAAGATAATCACAAGTGAAGCTGGATCACTTGATTTGATGGTTTCAAATTATAACGAATGAAGTTCGAAAATTAGATGGAGGAAAAAAATATAACACAAGAAAAAAATGTTTAAAAAAATTGTCTGATCTAAACATAAATTGTTTTGAAGACAGAAAATAAAAAATAATATAAACATGAATAAAAAACAATCTGTGACTGTGAAAAAGGTTATGCTTTCAGGTATTGTACGAAAATGTGATGCAGTTTACAGGAAAAAAAATATTGATTAAGGATAGGTAACAAGGTTGATTTTCGAATATTCGAATAGTCATTATAGTCACAATATAGACTGGTTATAGACAACTGTGACTAATGTTTGATGTATTTTATATACTCCTTGAATACGAGTATATATGTGTAGTATTTTAATTTCATTAAATTCATTTCATTTTAGGTTTGTACTATTTGTGTTTTTGGTTCTTTGGGGATGAGGGGGGGCAAATGTTTGTTTTTTTTGTAGTTCATACTGACTGTATAATAAAACTGCTACGTTGTTGGAAAAAAAGGAGAATACAATGTTTTAAAAAACAAAAGAAGAAGAAAGCACTATGATCACAAGGCACAATCATTAGAGAGCAAAGCAGCAGCAGAAGAAGATCCATCCACAGTTCAACAGTCAGCAGATGAAGTAAGTCTGATGTTCGACATGCAGAATAAACGACCTTCACCTCACAGATGATATAAAGACATGCTTCCTATCAGCTTTGTTGAAGACGATGATCACAGACTGGATATAGTTAATAAAAATAAACTTCCACAAATTAAAGTTTTACCTTAATAAATTCTGCCTTTTTTGTCCAGTGCATAAAACTGTAACAGATTCAAGGACAGCTGCTTTTATGGCCTTCTGTTGGTTAGTTGGTCTTTTAGTAGGACTACACAAAAACTACTGGATGTATTTCTGTGACTTTATGAAAGGATGGTACAAAAAAAGAAAAAAGGAAAGAATTTTTTTTTATCACTGTGTTGAACATTTCTTTTTTGATACTTTCCCTAATTACACAAAAACTACTGAACTGCTTTCCATGAGACTTTGTGGAGGGGCGGGGCTTTGGTCAGACAAGCTTAACTGATTGGTCTTGGTGGAGGTGTGTCCTCTACCAATGAAACCCTCACAGTATTTTGTAATTCCACTACGTTTTTATTACACTCAACTAACTGCTGGTCATGTTGTTTAAAGCTGTCCTTTATGTTAAATGTTTCTGACAGGAAGTGATTCAGTCTTCATGCTCCAATCGACATGAACAGGATTTATCGCTGCAGCTCTCACACATAGTAACACACAGGCCTTCCTCTATACACAAACCCAGACACACTGGAAAGCACTGCTCTGAATTGTAATTCAAATTCGACTAAAATTAAAATAACTAAACAATTATACGACTGGGGACGTCCCCCGTGGCAGGAGGCTGGTGGAGAGAAATGGATCCTGAGGGAGTGACGGAGGGAGTGACAGAGCATCCACAAACATCAATCCCAAAACAAGAACAAATGCATCCGGTGCTCCGCAACTCCTAAAGTTAATTCTGCGGCTAATAAATCCTGGTTGATAAATTATGTAGAGGCAGCGCTCCCTGGATGCATCATTAATGCTCTAACCAGCACACGGGCAGCGCTGGGGGAAAACACACACATATGAACACACACACAAAGGCCACACACAGAAGGTTGTGTGTTCATTCTCCCCTCAGACATACAGGACACATGGTCACCCTGATAAAATCAAATCACACACACCTCACCAGAAGCTGGGCTTTTAACAACGAGCCCCTCGTGGACAGTTCCTTTAAAAACGCTTCCACACCTCTTTATTCCCAGAAATACTTGGATCCCTTCCTTTTTCCAAGAAGCAGACGAAACAGCACAGGAAAAATACCAGAAATAAGAACCCTAACGATTTTATTTTTGCCTCCTTTTCTCTCAGTCAGTCCCTTCAGCTGATCCCTCGTTCTTCTTCTGACACCCTTTCCCTCTTTTCTTGCTGTCGCTCCTCAAATTGTCATCATCAAAATCTGACAGTCCTTTTCATTGGTGGATGAAAGTATTAATTTCTGAGGGCGACGTGTACAAAAATGTCACGATTGTTACAGCAGGAAAAATACAAATCATGTTTTCACTTCAAGGCACCACGACATCCGTTTCTTCTATCCTCCTTCCAACAGGAAACATCACTGAACATGTTGATGCACATGTTTTAAAACAGGAAACAGACAGACGTATGTGTCGTCAAAAGTCTGCTCCTCCAGCCATGTTTGCATTGAAGAACCACAGCCTCCAAACTTCAAACCAGTCGCCTCTTGACATGGCAGAGCAAATGAAATCACAAAGAGACGGTGAAGGACAAGCGAGTTGCCAGGCAATAATTGCCTCTTAAATGACTAAATTGTGTCCTGATAGCACAAAGATGATCATTTCTCCATTTGCTGCAAATTGGCAGGAGGAGAAAAAATATGTGAAAAAGCTGTTTAATCTGAGGCTGAACACTGTCCAAAAATTATAATATAAGAGCCGAATAAAACTTTTTAAAATCACATCCACAAAGTTTAAATCCCTTATTTTAAGGTAATTCGAGGAAAATGTCAAGAAATGTCCTTTCCTGCTCTCCGTATCCACACCAACATGTAATAGGTTCATTTATGACCTCATCTCCTGTCACAATATTAAACTAATGGACGGATTTGCACGAAATTTTCACCAAAGATGGACCCCAGCGTCTCCTAGAGGCGATTAAAATCTGGTGATGATTGTTGGGTCTTGGTGGAGGTTTAGTCTTGTAGTAAATGCGTAATCATCGGAATCACATCCATTCCGCTGGATGAAATCGATGTCATATTTCGTCACTACTTCCACGTCATTCATCTCCGTTTGATTGGCTCTCCTTAATGACGTCATCTACTTGTGCTGATTCTGCTGTGAGTGGAGAATTAAATTGATCGTTTATCCATCGAGGCGCTGAAGGTTTCATTGAGCGTCTGTTAGCGTGAACATCGATGCAGGTGATCGGCTGTTACTGAAGCTTTCGGATGAAGAGTCTAAACATTGACATTAAATGGTTGATTTGCAAATCATGACATACTGTTTTTATTTACATTTTACACAGCTTCTCTCAGCTTTTTCATTAACAGTTTTGTAGAATAATAACTGGCTAACGACTTGAACCAGCTAGCATTTCTGGTGCCGACTAGCGAGGTATCGCACACATCCACTGTAACGGGTTACGGTAAACCAGTGTTTGATTCTCTCCTCTACAACTGGACAGTTTCCAGCTGTGACGGTCGGTGAATCCCTGCCATTCCAAATTCAGCAATGTTCAAAAACAAAAACACAGTAATGCCTTTAATATTCCTACATGAACTCAGCAGAGATCTTGTTGTTTTCCTCTCCCTAGAAGAACATGAAAAATACATCAAATGCCCCCCAAAACGTCAAGAAAAATATTTCATATCTTTTCCTGGCACAAGGCTTTGGCACAAGAGAGCTTGATGTTTGGCCCTAAAGGTTATCGTGTGCTCTCACAGATACAGACTTCGACACACAACACACACACACACACACACACACACACACACACACACACACACACACACACACACACACACACACACACACCATTGGTGAGGTTGTTCTGCCTTCAGCCCTTTGAACACAGCCAAGGAAAACCGTTCATGTCGGAGGATTTATTTGGAGAAGAGGATCAGCTGGCAAGAAAGAGGGAGACTAAACTTTTCACTGGGAAGCTATTACGTTGGTGGCAAGGGCAACTTTGGGCAAAGATGCAACACATTGACGCAACAATCGACGCTAGGGGCATTTACCGAGCAGTATGGCAACCTTTCCGCCAGAGCTGTGCCTTGCTCAAGGACTTTTCAGCAGGAAATCATGTCTTATGAACCTCCAGAAGATCCCAACCCTGACCAATTTGGAGTAATGTGGCTTTTGAGGAGGTAAACAATGACTTTAAAGCCCCGTGTACAATGTTAATGTCGGTGACATTAAAAACCCAAGCAGAACCAGATAAGAGCCTTTTGGGATGATTTGAGGCATGAATCACCGACAGGAAGCTGTCGCCCCCCCCCAGCAGTAAGACGCATCTTTCCCTGCCCCTCCAACCGCCGACTTAAAAGACTCTTAATTAAAATGAGTGATAATCTCATCAAAGTTGGGGCTTGTTTGATCATGTTTCTCTTATTTTCCCTACGACAAACACAGAGTCGGCCATAAAGCCACCGTGACTATCAGCAGCATGAGTTCCAGTGACGGGCAACGCGGGTTCAAAACAAACTCATTTTTGAAGTCGAAATGAGCGACAGGCATGAAACACTAGGAGACATTATCGCATATCGCTGCATCATCCTCATTTCACTGAGTCCTGAGTCTCTGAGAGGAGCTGCTGCCTCAGCGCTGATGGTGTTCAGAGTCCTGCGTCAGAGCAGAGGGAAGAACTCCTCCCTGTGCTAAAAGACAAAGATGTTCCTCAACATATACTGTAGAAATAGTTAAGTTAGGGGAGGCTGTGGCTCAGGTGGAAAGAGCCGCCGTCTACTCATTGGAAGGTCGGTGGTTCTTGGTTCCAAGAGACTGAACCCTCAGTGCTCAGTGCTCATCCTAGCCCCTGGTGCCCATCTGAGCCCGGATAAGGAGGGAGGGTTGGGACAGGAAGGGCATCCGGCATTAAACCTGTGCCAGATCAACAAAGCGGATGGAAATCCGCTGTGGCGACCCCAAAATCTGAATAATAAATTAATTCATAAAGTAATAATTAAATTAAGCACTGAGCTCCAGTTTTGAGGCATTTTATTCCACTTTATACTTCTTGTGTAGTTGCTTACAACACTGAACAGGAGCGATGCTGTTTTGTTTTTTTCATCAGTTTGTCATCAGATTCCATGACTTTGTTCACACATGGTCTACAAACACACAAAATAAATGTTGATGATTCTTAATACATTTTGGGTGTTTTATTGAACTTGTGTTCACCCCTTAGTGTCCCCGATAAAAAAATGACCGGTCATTAGAAACGCCCCTTTTTGGCTTCCATGGCAACCCCCACTGGAACCTACCCCCAGTAGAATTTTTACCTCATGGGAACCACAGCTGTTGGCAATTGTCTAAAACAACCACAACATTGTTTCAGTGATATAAACAAGTTGCTCGCAGCTCTTGTGTTGATACAAAGATGAAACACAACATGAGGTGATCATATATGTATTATTATGGATTTATAATCATTTTTGAGCAGGAACACCAAACTAGTTGACAGGAAACTAACACAACAGGAGGGTGAAGAACATTTTGATGATGATGATGATAATATTTCCAAATATCTTATTTCATATTTTGAATATGTGACTTTTTCCTGAATCTTGTGTCACTGAAACTGAAACCAAACACCGGACCTTAGTCTCTGAATTCATCCAAAACTGAGCCACAATTTGAAGAACTGATTAAAGCCATACTTTTATTTTTTTGTTCAGGTCTTGGGAATCGACCACATGCCATTCCTTTAACACTTATGCAGAAAATTAATTGGACTTTTACATCTGGAACTGAAAAGAGTCTCATCGTTTCTCTGTGTGGTTTAGAACCAAAACCACAGATTAACACACAGATTATGACTTCCTTTCTGTCTCTTTACATCTTTCACACTCATGACCTGCTGACACTGCATGTAAAGATGCACCCCCCCCCCCCCCCCGAGAGACATCTCCAGGGTCTTCTGAGGAGAGAGAGAGAGAGACGAGGGTGAGACAGACTGGGCTGCTGACGAAGAGGCAGAAGAGGAAGAGAGAAGAAAGAGAGAGAAGGAGGTCAAGCAAGAAGGATGATAGAGAGAAGATATTAGGAGGAGGTGTCGAGGAAAGAAAGCAGCTCATTGTTGCAGCGAAAGGAGCACAGGGAGAAAGGAGGCCATTGTTGGCAGGTGACAGCTCGACAGATAAGTCTCATATTTTGGAGGAGGCGAGGAGGAGGAGGAGGTGCAGAGTCTGGGCATGCTGCTGTGATCTGATGACTTTGGGTGAAATGAAAGGAAAGAGAGGAAGGACAACAGAGGCAGCGGAGGAGAGGAGGAGCGAATGGGAGCGAATGATGGACAAGCAGGGAGGGAAGGTGAGGAGAGAATGATGGAGGAAGTGAGAGATAATTTGAAATGGGATGACAAGTGGAGCGAGACGGAGAGTAACCCCCGCTGTAGGGCGAGTGTGAAAGAGAGAGAGAGAGAGAGAGAGAGAGAGAGAGAGAGAGAGAGAGAGAGAGAGAGAGAGAGAGGAGGGAGGAGAGAGTACAGGGAGCTGCTGGCACAAGTCAAGTGTTTCCAGTGGAAAGTACGAGGAGGAGAAGAGGAGGAATGATGGATGGAGGAGCTATAGAAAGAGTGGGGGGGGGGCTAACAGGTAGGAGGATATTTACGAGTGGAAATGTGTTTTAAAAGTTCAGTGTTTGCCCAGAAGGAACAACGACAGTCTTTCACTGTGAAATCTAGGAAATACATGAAGTCAACATGTTAAAAAAACATGTTTAACGACGGAAAACTTGAAATATGTTCAGTTCAGTCCATCTATGAATTATCATCCTCACACTTCTAGAGCAATAAAGATTCACTCCAAAAAAGAAGAGCTGCACCAATGGTATGAGAAGGTATCCACTTCCTGTTTCTTAAAGGGGCGTGGTCAAATCTCCCGGGAAACTCCACTGGGTATTTTTTAACCATAGCCCTTCTACACACAGCCTGCAGTTCACCTAGAGGGCGCTCTAGAGGGAGTCAATGAATGGGAGTGAATGGAGCTAAATGGCTAAAGTCATTATTTTAAACTACTTCTAGACAAAAAAGACATCTTTCTATCAACTCAAGTTCTTATGAACATCACAAGCTTTGAGCTTCCATTGACTGGAGCTCATATCTCTTGTCCATCCTGCTGCTACAGAATAAACTGTAAGGCCTCAAAAACAGCTTTATATACCAGAGCTGTGAGAAAGTTGTTTATATCACTGAAACAATGTTGTGGTTGTTTCGGACAATTACCAACAGCTGTGGTTCCCATGGGGTAAAACTTCTATTGGGGATAAGTTCCTGTCTTGATTGCCATGGAAGCCAAAAAGGGGGAGGTTCTAATGACCAATCATCTTTGACCAGGAACACCAAGTTCAATAAAACACCCAAAATGTAATATAAATTCTCAGAAATGTATTTTATGTTTTCAGATGTGTGAACAAAGTCATGGAACCTGATGAAAAACAGATGAAATTATTTCATCTGTTTCATCATTATTTCATCTTTCATCAAAATTATTTAGAGAGTATCGGTCAGATTTGACCAGAACACAACAGGATTTATTCTGAGATTTAACATCATTTCTCGAAAGACATGAGGAAAATATGTTATTTAATGGTTTGGATGAGGAGAGCAACAGGAGCCTCCATGCTGAACATAATCCACACAATAGAGTTACTCATACAGGGAAGAACAACCTTTCCCCTTATTCCCCTATAATAAAAATCTGCCATGCAGTTTTTATATAAATTACTTATATTGTAAAACATATTTTAACTACCCATTAATGGCTCCTCCAGCATAAAACCCACAGTGCATGTCCTGAAAACTCTGCACACCTCCAGCTCAACCAAACTAAAAGCACTGCGGTGGATTTCCGGGGGGGGGGGCAGTAATGATGGATGTGCACATTCCCACAGATGAAATACGTTCCAGGAAAAAAATACATCCTTTCTATTAATAGGCCTTATTGTATGATGGCGAGATGTCAAGACATCCGCAGCCATCGCATGCATGAGGGAGACATTATGGGCTGGGTGGGTGGGTGGGGGAGATTCAGATGCCATTACAGCGGTGGCGGCTGCAGCACGCTAACAGTTTGCTCACAAACATAGATGCACCAATAAACGCACATGTGTGTGCATCGACACACAAACACACACACACTGAACCACAAATACACCCCTATTATTTAGTCATTGACGTATAATGATGGTGAAGGCTCTTAGCTATAAAAACCTGTGTTAAAGTACACACACACACACAGACACACACAGACACACACACACTGGGGTAAATCTGGCTGCCAAAGCCTGCAGCAAAACTCATGAAGCTCTCTTTCTATGTCTCTCTACCTCTCTCTCTCTCTCTCTTTCCCTTGCAGTTTTACAACCCAGATCGGCTGCTCGAGAGCCAGCAGAAGCTCGCTAGTGTTTGATTCCAGCTGAGTGGGTGAGAGAGATTGAGAGAGGGAGGGAGGAGAAAGACATATAGTGTGTGTGTGTGTGTGTCTCTCTCTGTGTGTGTGTGTGTTTTCTTATGACAAGGACAACTGGAAGGCAAGCGAGCAGCCGAGCACACAGCTTGGTGTGTATGCAGCAGTCGTCCCGTGTCCTGTGCTACGCTGGACACGAGGAGGAGGAGGAGGAGAAATAAAGGAGAGAGTCAACAAAGTCCTGAGGAGACGGATGTGTGTGAAAGAGAGGAGGAAATGAAAGAAGGGGGTGAAAACAGCACAAACAATCACATTATATGTACATATGAGTGTGTGTATTTGTACAACCCCTGCTTGGAACAATAACACTGTGTGTGTGTGTCTCTGTGTGTGTGTGTGGTTGTGTGTGTGTGTGTGGTTGTGTGTGTGTGTCTCTGTGTGTGTGTGTGTGTGTGTCTCTGTGTGTGTGTGGTTGTGTGTGTGTGTGTCTCTGTGTGTGTGTGTGTGTGTGTGTGTGTGTCTCTGTGTGTGTGTGTGTGTGTGGTTGTGTGTGTGTCTCTGTGTGTGTGTGTGTGTGTGTGTGTGTGTGTGTGTCTCTGTGTGTGTGTGTGTGTGTGGTTGTGTGTGTGTGTGTCTCTGTGTGTGTGTGTGTTATCTCTCTCAGCTTGTGGCTCGTTTTCCGCAGACTCTCAGCTTCAGCTCTGACTAATGCTGCAGCCACACCAGAATTACTCACTATCATCACTCACACACACACACACACACACACACACACACACACACACACACACACACACACACACACACACACACACACACACACACACACACACACACACACACACACACACACACACACACACACACACCAAGTACCCTAACCAGTAGAAAATTTTCTACTATATTTTTAACTCTTGAGGGGAATCTGAGCTTTGCTAACAGGATTTAGCTTTAGCAACGTCAAATTGGAAGCAAAATTATTATATCAGAAAATCTGCTATTGATCAGCTGTTTACAATCACCACATAAACAACAACAGTTTAAATAGAGCAATGCAATAAATCTGAAGGTTTCTTTTTCCTTTTCCTTTCTACTGCAGTCTCAAAAGGATCCAACGTCAAATTCAGTCAGATGTTAAAACACTGAGCCTTCATGAACCAGGAGGACCCAGAGGTCTTTTCTGTTAGGGCTTATTAAGGTGGCTCCAGTAGCTCAGAACCATCTGGATCAGACCCAGAAGTTCTGGATGCTGTTCTGTGGAGCCATGAAACCAAACTGGAACTTTTGGGGCCTCTGGATCAGCGGTATGTCTGGAGGAGGAAGCATGAAGCTGATGCTGAAAAGAACAGCCTACCTACAGTGAAGCCTGGCGGTGGATCAGTGAGGCTCTGGGGCTGCTTTGCTTCCTGGACCACTGGAAACCTGCAGCCTGTAGAGGGTCAGATGGATTCCATCAAGGATCAGGAAATCCTAGAGGAAAACGTCTCCATCTGTGAGGAAGATGAAGCTCGGTCCTCATTGGACGTTTCCAAAAGGACAATGATCCCAAGCAGACCTCAGAGTCCACCAAGGCCTGGTTTCAGAAGAAGTCCTGGATCATTCTAGAGGCCGTCACAGTCGCCTGACTGGAATCCATGGAAAACCTCTGGTGGGATCTGAAGAAGGTGGTTGCAGCAGGTAAACCAGGAATATTCCAGAACTGGAGGCCTTTGTCCATGAGGAATGGGCTAAGATTCCTCAGGAACGCTGCCAGAAGCTGGTGTCTGGATCTGCATCAGGTTTGCAGCAGGTCATAGCAGCTAAAGGGTCTACAGAGAACTAGAGACGCTGGTCTTTAAGGGTTGGATCATTTAGAGACTGAGGAGTCAGGAAAAGGAGACTTTGAGGTTAGATTTGGGATTGACTTTCTATTTAGATTCGACGTGTTTAATTGTTTAAAGGTATATTAGATTTGACAAAACCTTTCAGGCCTTGTAGAAGCTGGAAACTAGAAAACACAGGCATCAAATGTCTTTATAAAGATGGAGAACAATAAAACAGGAGAAAAACAGAGTGAAGAGTGCATTAAAGACGGAGCTGCAGGCCAGATCAGAACACTGTTAAATCCATTGTGACAGAAATACAACAGAATAAAAAGACCAGACAATTAATCACACTTCATCCAAAGTGAAGTTCCCATCATTTCCTCTTGGATCCACATAAAAAGAACTCCTCCTCCTCCTCCTCCTCCTCCTCCTCCTCCTCCTCCTCCTCCTCCTCCTCCTCACGTTAAGATATCTGACTGACTTTCTTCTTCGTCGCTGCTCCCTGACAGGCTGACAGACATCCTTTAAGAATTGTTTTCTCCTCATCGCTCATCCTTCAGTCAGCAATTATCATCCTCTCTTTCTCTGATGCTGAGATCTCTACCCAGCTAACAAGCTAGAGCGCAGATGCAAACCATTAAATCTTAAAACACTTAGCTCAGGGATGGTGAGAGGTACCATATAGACGGGCCTGTTTTATAAGACGGAGGAGCTGCAGGGCGCTGCTGAGTGAAGGAGGTTGGTCACCGACGCAGAATCCACCCAGTTTGAGACGAGAGTTTTATTCCAAATTCAGGTTACGGGGCTTTTGAACCACTGCAAGAACAACGATGCTGCGACTTCTAATTGGCTACGACCACTTCCTAGTGAGTCCAGGTAAACACACCTTGAACACCTAAACAACCACTTGACCCGATTACCATGTAACTGCGTCAAGGAAGTAACTTAAATAGTAACTTAAGTAATATTACTGCGCTAATATTCCATCAGTTTCTTCAGGATTCTCAAGCTTTTTCCATGTTTTCTTCGAACATGAAAAAAAAGGTACCAAATTCTAGGTGACCGGTATTGGTTCCAAAGTAAACGGTACTCAAGACTGACACCAGGGGCATAAAACACCTGACTGCTGGATGAGGGAAGAGGGGCGGAAGGGAAGTGAACCATCCTGCAACATAAATGTCTTATTTGATAACAATGCCAGATTTGCAGAGACGTTTTGAGAGGACATGGAGGACGAGGCCTGAAACTATTGGCTGACAGGGTTGAGGGTGTGGTCATGATCATTGAATTAAAAGCTATACTAACCAAATATACTTTAATGTACACATTTGAAGTGGGATATGATCGAGACACGTGTATTATAAAAACATCGAAGACGTGATGACGTCATACACTCCAGGAATAGATCAACATCAGTGATAATCGACACATTGCTCTGTGTTGGATTTATTGGCCAATCAGAATCAAGTGTCCAGCATCTAAATATAACCTGCAGAACAAACCAAATATGGCGTTGGCTCACTAAGTCCCCCCCCCCCGCCCCGCCAGCATAGCGACTCTACTTTCCCTTTGGGTGACAACCAAGCATTCTGGAGGACATCGGTGTTCCCAAACCCTTTGGTTGCTAGGCTACAAGAGGAGGACTGAAGGAGACAAAAACGGATCAACTTTTACTTCTAGGAAACCTACAAATCAGCTCTTTTTTTCCACCTCTTTCTTACTTTCATGTTGGAGGTTAGTGAGTCAAACGGTGGCTGTTTGGCTGCCACTAAAAGGTCACAGAAATGACCCTGAAATCCAACACTGACATGAAGAGATCAGTGTGACGAACAGCCAAACGGCTTTCTGGTCAAGTCAGAGCTAAAAGTAAGAAACACTAAATTATGAATGAATCCACGAGAAGGTATAATTTGGAACATATGATTCAGAAAGCCTCGCCTGCTGTACGTTTAATTACATAGCAACATGGCAACCATCGCCCTGGTGCCAATGGTGCAAGCTTACAGTGAGGCTGACTCATATGTTCTGGTGTGTTTTTATCTTTCAGGCTGCCTCCTCCTCCCTCCTGCTCTCTAATACCATTTTTTCCACTGCTGCCCTGCCAGCTAACAGCTATGGAGCTGCAGGGGCTTATAGGGTGAGCCTTTTTTTTTCTTTTTTTAATGCAGGACAGCAGAGAGGCAGAAAGAGTGATGAACAATACTTTTATTATTAGAGGAGAAAGTTCTGAAAAGGTTTTGGAAGGTGAACTTCACAGAGAATGGAAATAGGGCTAAATAACAGAAAGATAGCTGCGGTTTGTGGAGAGAGAAAAAAAAAAGAAGCTTGTTGAAAGCTAATCCGCTGGAAAAAAAGACAGAAGGCTTGTCGATGTGGAGGAGAAAGGATGAACAACAGTGAAAAAAAGGGTTGGAAATTCAGTAGAAAGGAGGAGGAGATGCTGATGGATAGAGAGGAGAGGAAAAGGAATCAGAGGGGAGGAGAAGAGAAAGTGAGTTTTCCCACCAAAATGTCCCCGGGGGGGCGGGGGGGCTCTACAACAGCGAGCTTCTGTCTCCATTCATCATGAGGGGAGCGACTCAAACAGCCAGTCGATGTGTTCTGACACACAAACACAAAGATGTGATGTCAGCACACAGCTCCAGTGTTTATGGACTGTTTGTAAGCCGGTGTTTTTGCTTCGGGCTCATTTTACATGCAGAAACACAAAGAGCGGGGGGGCGGGGGCGGGCGTGATTAAGAGCATAATTACAAACCGGTTAGCTGCCAGTATCTGTCTGTTTAATCTGCATGCAAATTCAACATATCCACAAAGGAAAATGCTACATATGCTTTTAGGAACACATGTCCACACAGTCGAACCCGCGTCGCTGGACTCGCTGCTCCCTACAATTAAAGTACAAAAGAACTTTCAGCGAGCGTCAGTCACTTCCTGGAATGAAAAGGGGGGGTGAAAAGAGAAATGAAGGGCGCAAGCTCGCCTGCCAGCCAGCCCATTAGCCAATCAGCTAATTACACTGGTAGTTGTGGTAATGAGGCTATAGAGTGCTCATCTGTTGGCCACTTCCATTAATAATGATACAACCACTGCAGGGTGTTCCAATCCCAGCAGCAACCTGCATACAGATGCCAGAGCTGCAAAGGTGTCACCTTTTCAAACGGCGGTCGCTGCAGTGAATTATCACAGCGCTGCTGTAGCGCCGACCAATACTTTTTATTTCCCAATACTCAATTAAATTTAGTTATGGTTGTGCCACGTTATTCATTAACCAATATTTGTTATATATATTAAAAAAGGCAGTTTTTTGTCGCTACTGTCGCCAAGTGCTTGCTCATGGTGGATTGTTGGGTCTCCATAATGAAGAGTCGGTCTAGACCTGCTCTTTTATTAAAGTGCCTTGATATAACTTTTGTTGTGATTATATAAATAAATTTAATTAATTAAATGAGGCTTAATTAATTAATAGGTTTGCATAATTTTTAAATTACGGAACCTTTTTTCCCCTGTTGTTTGAATTAATGAGATAATTAATCTCGTAATTCTGAGATACGTTTTCATGAAAAAATAAAATTATGGTCTGATTGTCTGAATTAACAACATAAGTATCTCATTAATTTAGCAAAACTGGCCAGAATTTTATTTTTTCTTTAAAACTTTTCCCTGAATTCTTCGATAATTATCTTGTTTTTCAGAAAAACAAACATTTTCATGAAAAAATTAAATTCTGGTCTCTTTTTCTGAATTAATGAGATAATTGTGTCATTAATTCAGAAAAACCGGGTAAATATTTTTTCTCAACTGAATGCGATGCACTTCCATAGAAAATGTTTTCAGAAACAGGTTTTAATGAGCTGTTCAGCTGGAACATGAGATCGTTTGTGACCAGGCTGCCTTTATTTATTATTTTTCTGCTTTGCCACTTCATTACAGTTTTGTAGCTCGAGTCGGTCGCATCCAGAGGCCTTTTGGAAATCCAGAATGAATTGAGGGGGATGGGACTAATATGCATTTGTGAATTTATCAGTACCTTTTAGGTACAAACAACTTCACATAACCAAAAAATATAAAATGAGCAAAGTCATCAATAAACTATGAATTATCTGAGGCAGATGATACCAAGAATATGAGGCCAACCGTCCTTGTTGAGGAAACATTAAGGTCAGAATCAAGTCTATAAAATCACATTTTCATAACATAACATATGATAAGATAAAAGCATTATGGGTCCATCACATTTGGCCAGAAGCAGATCTCTTCGGTATCGTTTCATACCCATCCTGCTGATTACTAATTAAATAAAATGTCAAATAAAATAACACGTATCTGTGAAACTTTATTTCCTGTCTCTGTTTTCAGGTTTGTTCAGTCGCCCTGCAGCCTCCAGAAAGCTCCATCTCCTCCTCTGAGGTTTGACGTCCTGCCCACCCAGCTGAGACAGCTCTACGCGCCGTGAATGGATAATCGGTTATGTATTCACCGACGGAGCCCAAACTGCACAGCGAAAGGTGAACGGGCAGGCGGGCTGTCACGGAGCTCTCAGACTCTGGCAGATTTTCATAAGAAAAGGCCTTTAGCATGAGTCCAACGGCAAGCTCAAAAATTGATTTGGCCTTTCGCTCCACAACCTCGAGGGCGGATCTTCAGAATACCTGGGGGGGGGGGGGACTTACTTCTAAAGAGACGGGGGGGACGAAGGGGGGAGAGTGTTGAAAATTTGTGAGCAGGAGTGGAGGGGGAAGACGAAGCGGTGCTGAAATTAGAAATGGAGGGGGGAGTAAATAAACTCTCTGAAGTTGTACAGTACATATACTGAGCTGACAGTCCAAGAGCACAGAAGGAGGACGATGCTGAGTGTTTCTCAAGGACGGTCTGACAGGACTATGAATGGATCACAGAGTCCAGATCTAATCTATGACCTTCTGCTCACAGGAAACTTTCCAAAAGATGATGCTGCTTCTGAGCTCAGAATTTCATTCTCCATTCATGCTGCCCCCCTCCTGTATCTCTCTCCAGCCCCTCCTCCACCTCTCCTCCATCTCTCCTCCCATCTCTCCATTGCTCCTTCCACTATAACCTTTTTTTTTTTGGCTTCTTTGGCCACCCTGTCAACTCCTATTGGCTCTAATAGGAGGCCCCCTGGCTTACAGTGTGACAGCTATAATCAGGTTTGGACAAACAGCTTTGGCCTGTGGGACAAATGGAGAAGGGGGGAGGAAGGACGGGGGGGGGGGAGGATGAGCAGCAGGAGGAGGGAAAGGACAGGGTGAAAGAAGAGGAGGAGGTGAAGAAGAAGGAGAAACAGGTGAGGGTAGAAAGGAGAGGAATCAGAGAGAGTAATGGTGCGTTCACTGTGGTCACGTTTTCCAAGTTGCAAAGTCGTTTTTGTGGCTTTGGTGTGTTTGTGAGCTTTTAAGATGTAATATGAATGAAAACAGTTAAAAGCTAATCACATATTATAAATTACATGTGACCAAAAACTGATATTCAATACAGGAATTAAGGAAAAAGTTTCTAATCATCAACCAAAGTCGGCACATTTTCGTAGTGTCAGTGTTGTTCCAACTAGTGATACCATTCACCTGAATTTTCCAGATCGGGAACTAATTTCTCTGATTATTCCGACACTACATGAATGCATCATTAAAGAGAAAAAAGGCAAGGACCCAAGAAAAGAAGAGACGTGATGAAAGGAGAGGAGAGGAAAGAGGACTAACCTCCACAGCCATTTTCATTTCAATCTCTGCATTATTGGATAAACCCAGCAGCTGACCCTCTGCATCTTCTATCAGCTGTCACATGACATACACATCATGTTCTTTTTAAATTCCCAGACAAAACACACACGGCGCCTGTCGAGTGCAAAAAGAAGCCACGCTGAGTCAGCACCAATCAGCTGAACCTCTGCTCACAGCTTCGTTCAGTCGTCTGTAAACGGCACAAAAACATTCAGGAAAAATTAAACCTGCAACCCTGAAATTTAAAGTGTCTCACTTCCTTTTCCTAAATGCAGTTTTGACGGGGTTTTTTCACCACCGCCCGTCAGCCTCGTGTGTCGATGAAGCCGGGCTTCATTACCGAAGGTAAAAGTGTGAGAATATTTTCACGGCGCTCATCACTGGGGAACATGATGGATATGATCTGATGTGATTTGACGGGGGTGGAAGAGAGGAGCATGGGATGGAAGGATGAGGGAGGAGAAGAAGAAGAAGCAGAGAGGCAGGAATGTGATGGGGGAGATAAAGGGATAGTGAGAAGATGAGGAGGAGGAGGAGGAGACAAGATTGGTGTAATAAAGAAAAAAAAGTGAAATAGGGGAAGGAAAGGATGAAGTGGTGATAATGTAAAGACAGGAAGGGAGGGAGGATAGAATATTAAAGGTTAGCCTGGAGGAGCGAGAGATTGGAATGGATGAAGGGAGAGCGGGAGGAGGAGGGAGGCTGAGAGAGATAACATATGACGGTGAGAGTAAAGTATACGTAGACAAAGTGAACAATTAGTGAGACAAAGAGATGGAGAAGGAGGAGTTAAATCATTTAGAGCTGGAGGTAAAGTCAGAGCACAGAAGGAGGAGGAGAGGACAATAACTGACATTAGGAGAGGAGAGAGGAGGATGAATAGGAGGGATTTAGGCTGGGGAAGGGCGAGAAGGAGAGGAGAGGGAGGAGAGCGAGGAGAGGGAGGAGAGGGGAGGAGAGCGAGGAGAGCAAAAAGGCTCCGGTTCAGATATAAGGCGACATATATTACAGAAAATTGGCCATTGTGGAGAATGCAGTGCAATTAAAAAAAGGGCATATTGTCCTGAATGGCTTCAGTCTCGTCGCCTCGGGGGCAGGTTGTGAGTTCTTTCTCTGTCCTCGTTCTTAGCGGGATGGATCCTTGGATTGTTCCTGGAGTTCATCTGGAGTCACCTGACTCAGCTCAGCCTCTACGCTTCCAGGACTCGTTAATCTGCCTGTGATCGCTTCTTCTTCCTCATCATCATCATCATCATCTCTGACTGAACATATGAGCGCAGAAATGTGTCAAATCTCTTCTGTGGTATCTGGAGTCATGGTGATGTCGAGTCCTCTTTAAAGATACGCAAGACTTCCCCATTAAATGTCTAAAATGAACCCCATAAAGAGAGAAATCTGTGATTTTTGTTCCCATAACTTCGGAACCTAAATTCTGCTAAAGCGCTGAAGAAGACATGGAACTGGTTTTAAACATCCTTACAGCTCCTATGATGTCATCCTGGTCTCACAAAAGCTCCCAAGATCCCAAACTGATTTGAAAAGATTTTATTTGCACCTTTTAATAAGCAGAAATCCTCACTGCTAAAATAAAAGCGACGTCACAAACCAAAGTCTTACTTGGGTGTAAAAAAGCTCAGCTGTGCGTTCATCTGTTGTGTGTGACGATGCCTTCAGGTCGCAGCTAAACGCGGTTTGTTCCAGCTGCCGTTAAAACTGGTAAACAAGCTGTAGTAAATTATACAAGATCACTTTGAACCAGGTATTTATTTTATGATTATTTTTTATCATCAATTGATTCATAGTTTTTAGATTGCTTTGATTTTAGTGTCTGGTTGTGTAGCTTCAGCGTCTTTGTGTTTTTTTTTCTCTCATTTATTACATGTTTAACATTTCGGTTAGAACTGGAGCAGAGAATTTCCACTTGTCATGTTTTATAATGACATAATGGGGTTGAGTTTATAATGACTGAATTTTCATTTTTTGACTAATCTGTATCTTTTAATGATAAAGACTATATCTCCCATGAGCCCATGCTACGTCATTACATCATCAAACTGCCCCTTTTGTTTTCAGTGGGATTGAGAGACCCCTAGTGGCAGAAATGACTGTCTGTGAGTTTTAAGACATATTATTATTATTAATATTTTATCAGATTGATATTTCATAAATTTTACTAAACTTTTGAGGATTGCTTAAAAAAAGTTTTCTCCAGTCTGCTTCAGAAAATGACATCTGTTTGGGATTTGAGAGGCTCCAGCTCTAAAAGATGGTGTAATACTAGAATAGCACTGAGTGTTTCTGCCAAGATCGAAAAATCCTACATGTTTAATGGGTCCAGGATTTATTTTTTCAGAATACTGTTAACAAACAAACAAAACAAACCAACAAATAAAGAATAAAAAATGCCAAAAAGTCTATCTGGGTTTCTGTTATTGATCATAAGAGGAAGTTAGACCTCGATGGGTCTCACTGAGGCCAAATAAGGAAGACAAGGGTCATCATGGAGAATACAGACAGTAATGAAGAAAGTGGTGTTGCTGGGACTCACCTTGACTACATCACCCAGGTAAACATCCTCCATCTTGTTCGGCACCTTCATCTGGAAGATCCGACCCACCACTGCAGAGGAGTCTGGGAAGGCAGAGGGTGGAGCCGCGTTCTGCTGAGTCTGACTTCTCTCCGCTACGACGGCATCCATCGCCCGGATGCCTTCCGTCGCCTCCTGGAAGTCCTGAAGGAACGAGGAGCGCATGGAGGCCTCCAGCTCGTGTCCTCTGCCTACTCCTTCACCTTCTCCACCTGCTTCCATTAACACCACCTCCCCCAGCACGTCGATCTCCACCTCTGCACGGACCGGAGAAGGGTGCCAACCCGCCACGGCGAGCAGCAAGACCATTAGCAAGGCTCTAGTCCTGGGTAGTCTCACATCGAGGCCCCTGCTGGCCCCGGCGCCTCCCAAACTTGGTTTATTGTGCATTCTTTGCCTTTTGTCGGCCCGTCACTGATGCAGGAAAAAAAAACAAAAAACCAGGATGTCCAAGTGGGAGGGGGGCTCTTATGGGGGAGCATGCACCCCCCTACAGATAGAGCAAATCCCTCCTTTCAAATCTCCCTCCCTTCCCTCTCCTTCTTGCCTGGTGCCGGGCAAGAACCTTCCCTCCTCCTTTTGTTCCACCTCCTCTTGTCACTTTTGTCCTCTTTTTTTCCCCCCTCCCTTGGCTTTACTCTTCCTCTTCCCCCCCCCGCTCGGTCCTCTGTGCTCGTCTTCAGAGGTTTGGGGATCCCATTGTGCCGAGCAGCTTTAAGATCTGTGAGGAGACAGAGAGGAAAGACACGGTTAAGAGAAACCTGCAGCTTCCAACTCCTCCATATAGTCACAACAACCCAAATACCTCGACTTAAAGCATCTCGCACCAAATCAAAAGTCAATCCCCCCCCCGATAAGTTCTGCCCTTAAACCGATTCGTGCCACGCAAATCTCATTGTCAACAGGAACCCGTCATGAAGGGGACGTGGGAGGGGGATAATATCATCAAGGCTGCGGGGTAATCTGATTAGTTCTTACAACACTTCTGTCTCTCTTTTGCTCTCCTCTCACAAGTCTTTTTTATAAACTGCTCATTGTCGGGTTATTCGGTGAGTAAGAACTGAAAGAGCCAGAGGGAAGCGAGTGAAACAGATATGATGGAGGGAGATATTAGACGGCTGGGTAGACCGAAGGTGAGGTACGGCGGGACCTCGGATTGGCCGACAAAGCCGCACCAGCCCAAGCTTTCTTCTTCTTGGAAGCGCTAATGAATGCATGCCTTCTCTTTTGTGAGAGGGGGGTCAAACTGAGTATGTGTGTGTAGGTGTGGGTGTGTGTGTGTGTGTGTCTGTGTGTGTCTTTGTGTGTGTGTGTGTGTGTGTGTGTGTGTGTGTGTGTGTGTGTGTGTGTGTCTGTGTGTGTCTTTGTGTGTGTGTGTGTGTGTGTGTGTGTGTGTGTGGAGGGGGTGAGGAAAGAGTGTATGCGCCCAGTGTGTGTGTTTGTGTCCATTGTCAGTGTGGAGGGCTGAACTCAGAGGTTTGTTATTCATGCAGCTCTTTCATGGAGAGGAGAGGATCCCCTCCTGAGCGAGTGTGTCTGTCGCGACACAAATGATTTCCCCTGAGGGCTTTTCGTTAGAGAGAAAAGGGAAAGAAAGCAGGAAGAAAGAATGAAAGGGAATAGGACAGAAGACGCAGGGAAGGAGAGAGAGAGAGAGAGAGAGAGAGAGAGAGAGAGAGAGACCCCCCCCTCCCCCCCCACTGGGCCCTGCAGCAGATGCTGGCTGGAGAAAGTGAAATCACTGCAGGAATCCCTTGGAAACGACAACACAAGGCCTCCCAGGTAGCTTTGGACCGACTAGAAAGCATCTTTGTTGTTGCTACCTTGCGCCGCGCCATGCCGCCCCCCCCCCCCCCAATGCATGCATCACCTCCGGGCAAAACTTCTTTTAAAAAAAAAAAAAAAATCTGATGAGTTTCCCTGCTGCTCAATCTTTCATCCACAGAGTCGACTTCAGGAAGCGGAGGGAAAACTGCTTCATCTCAGACACGTCTTTCCTCGGCTTTATGAAAGTCAAGATTTTTACTCTTTAAAATCTATTTCTCATTGGTGCCACCTTGGAATTATTTCCACGCGCTATTTGGAAAGTATTACCTCTGGAAGTAGTCCAAGATGGCTGCCAGGACTAAACTGCATCCCTTTCATGTCGGCTCCCTTTAACTGCATTGCTGGGGGGGGCGACATCCCATATTTCCCCTTTTCTCCTTATTGCTTTTCCACTGTTGTTTAATCTGTCATTGTTTCTCTTTGTTTTTACTTATATTGCTTCTCATCATCTCTCTTGGTCTTAGGATATCTTTAAAATTGTGCAAGGCTTTGTTTTTCCAATCATTTCCTGCCCCCCCCCCCCCCCCTTCTTCTAGAGTCATGGCAAACCTTCTTTCTAAACTCTCTCAAAACTTCAAGGTTTTCTCCCTCCTCCTCTTCTTTCACCTCATCTACAGCCCAGCCTGTTCTATTCATTCCGTGACAATAGGGCTGACAATGGCAGGCGGGGGGGTGTCTTTAGAAGAGCCTGCAGAGTCAGTCTATGCTGCCGGATAAAGAAGAGCTGTCAGCCCAGAGAACGAGAGACACGCAGACGGAGACGTAAAGAAAGGCTGACAGAGAAATCTTTTGCTTAGACTGGGACAGAAACCTGTCATTACCTGGACGGCCGACAGCTCCCACCCCCACAAACACTCCATCCACAGATGGAGACTGTTGAGGGAAGAGGTGGAGGACATTTAGGAGAGGAGGAGAGGAAAAGAAAGGGTGATAAAGACCAGAGAAGAAGTGCCAGACAGAAAGAAGAGAAAAAAAAAAGAATGATCGCGGTTTTCTGTTTCTGGATCATGTTTTTAGAAAGAGACATAAAGCTCTACCTGCCCCGCCAGGAGCCTCCTGATTGGCTGAAAACATCAAAAGAAATGCTGTTCCACCACGATCATCACCCACAGCCACGGAGATCAGCCCGAGGAAGCTGGGGCCGGCCGGAGGGAGACTTGTGTTTGTTTGTGTGTCCGCCAGAACCCGTTCACCAGGCGCCATGGCGACACCTTTGTTAAGAACAAGCACTTAATGTGTGTGTGACTCTCCTCCCATTGGCTGGGGTCTGTCAGAGCCTCTCACTGCCCTGCAATTACTTGCCGAGAAAGTGCTGAGATTTATGGCGATGAAGGAATGATTGTCCCGAAGACTTTCCCACATGTTGATCATATTTAGGCTTGTGTGGGCTGAAGGATGGGAAGGAAGAAAGCCACTCACGTCTTAGCTTGGTGTTTATTTTAGGTTCTGGGACGAACTGAGCTGCACAAGCATTTATTTAGGAATATGTTTTCTTTTAGTCAGCGTGACTTTGTCCTGAATCAAACTGAAGACGGTAAATCTTGGTCACGTTGGTCTCAGACTTCAGGAGATTCAGGTCCTTTAAATGCTGCTCCTTCCGACAATCGGAGGAGGAATCAGCACCGATGTTGAGTCCAGGTTATCTGGTAATCCGATCAGTGGCGGATCTAGAATTTTTCTAAATCAGGGGCCATAGAGGGGCGGGGCCAACTTTATGTCCAAAAGTCATGCACATGTCCTTATTCAGTAAGATGTATACACAGAATATTTCACCAGTCATTCATTGTTTGCTGTTGGCTCCATAGCTTTTAGCAAAGACTCACATAATTGAATATATTATGCAAATTGTGCCTTTTTCAAGCACATTGTGTTCATCAAAAATGTTTGGCAATAATTGAATTTTAAACTAGGATGCATAAATAAATATAAAACATACGACACTTTTTTCCAATTATGTAATACATAAAATAATTTTCAAAAAAACTATTTTTTACATTAATACTTATAAAAATACTTATATGCTATATTACAGCATATACAACAGTTTAGAAGAGAAAAACTTGACACAGTCAAGTATTCAAGTTGTAAAAAAAAGTGACAAGTGACAGGACAGGGGCACTTCAGGGGCCAATGAGATTTCAGCTGGGGCCAGTGCCCCTCTGGCCCCGCCCCTGAATCAGATCCAGTCTTAAATCTACCAAACAGCTTGCTGACTCATCAGGTTTGTTTTTTTAGGGATTCAAAATCTGGACTACATCAGAACGGGACCACAATAGCCAATGAGAGACGTCCCAGAGCAGCTGACGGTGCTGCCAAGAAACGGCAGACTCTCTAGCCCTTGAGGCTAATGTTAGCTGGTAGGTTTCTTAACCACTGGAAAAAGGCAATACAAAAAAACCCATTTGATTCAAAACATTTACAAACTGAACTTCCACATCTTACAGTCAATTCTACTTGGATTTAAAACTAAAAAGACAGGAAAAAACAACAAATATAGGTAAATTAAAGTGTCAGAGGTTTAAACAGTAATCAGTAATTTAAGGTTTTTTTTCCTGATAGCCAATCCTGAAATGATACCCTGTTAGTGTTAATGTGAGCTCACTGAAGAACAGACACATGCTGACCACGTCTAGAACTATTGTCTCATCCAGACTCATTTAAGCTTCTGCTTTTGCTTTTCCTGCAAAGCTCTACGACGGCGTGTTGTTGGGTCACGTCAGCCTCCGCTGTGTTTACGTCTCCTTCCCCATCAGATCGTATCCTGTGTTTAATGCACCATTATTTTCTTCTCAAAGGGAGATAAAAGAATAAAATCTGTGACGTTTCTCCTGTGATGAGTGCTACCAGAACTTAAAACTCCTGTTTTCTGAGCTCGTCTTCAGCCGAGCAGCACAGGCAGAAACAAACCTTCTAATAATTGGCTTCATGTTGTATTTCCTTCACAAAAACCAGGGGGGAAGATGAAGATGAGGGTTTACTGGTCTGATCAAACACAAAGGCAGTTTCTTCAGTCCAGAGTTTCAACATTCATCTTTGACGTTTCTGCAGCAGGACTTTGTAAATTATAGTCAAAGCGACTCTAAAGCTGTTTTTTTGAAGTATGATGACTATTTTTCTTGTAACACAAAAGGTAAAAAAAAAGAATAATGGAGGTTAACTTATCTTTAAAACCACAACAGCTGCTAAAAGAAATCCATCAATGCTGCGAAAAACAAGTATGAAGACTTTGAAAGGTGTTGAATGTCAGACTGTCGTCCAATAAGACAACATGCATCCTTTTTTCTATATGTTTGTGTTTTATCCGTCTTTTGACTGGATTCCTGCTGCTGCTTAGTGATAAAAATAAAAATGCAGACCAGACACAGAGTCTCCCCTGAATCCCAGACTTTACTATCAGGTATCGAGGACGTCTTTATAAAGAAACAGTTAACTGGGCCGTCTCGTCTTTTAACACTCCTCTTCCTCCGTCAGGTATCGAATGGACTTGGACGGGGGAAGTGGGGGAGAGGGCAGAGGAGAGATGATGGGGGGGGCAGGAGGGGAACGGAGGGAGGTGATCTGGGGATGAGTCACAGGGCCTAAAGGAGAGAGGGAACGGGAGGTTTGAGGTATTTGTCATAACTTCCAGACCACAAGGTGAAATCTAAAGTTAGCAGGACGGGGGGGGGCTGCACCTCTTTCATCCTCACACCGTTTGGTGTAGCTGTTTAAAGATAGATGAAGTGTGTTTTATTCTCCTCCAACATTTCCAGGTCTAATAAAAAGGTCTGAACCTGTTGGCAGGAGTGACTTCATACCCGTCGCCTGTGTTTCCACAGCAAATAAACATCTGCTCTGATTACAGATGATTCATTTATAATCTCCCCTTTATTTATGAATCATTTAAGAAATGTTAGAATATTTTGTTTCAAAGCCTTTCAAATGTCAGCATCTGCAGCGTTTTCCTGTTTTAAGATGATGTAAATTGATATTTTTTTGGACAATATTTTCTGGCTAATCTGTTGAAATACATGTTATGAATTTAAAAAAAGAAAAAAAAATTCCAGATTACTTTTAGAAGCTGTGATCTTTCATTTACAGGATGCCTCTCTACAGAAAACACTTTTCACCTTTAACTGCAAAGTGATGACAGACTCCCCTTTCGTTTGGGGGGGGGGGGGAGGGGGGATAAAGAGACATGAGAAACTCTTTAAAGTCGTCTCTGGGGTGTGATGAAAAGGAGGTGATGGGATGGAGGATGAGGACAGGAGCAGGAAAAATTTCCAAAGGTAAAGTTTCTCAAAAAGGCTTTGATTCCCTCCTATGGAGGAAAATGAAGGTAATATTGAATTCAGATACTAAACACACTCATAAACACTGAATCCAACAGCTGACAGCTGCTAAAGCCTTCAAACGACTTCACAGCTGAGATCCGGTCTGTAGCTGCAAGACTGAAGACAGGAAGGAACTAAACACTAAGAAATGCATCAGTCAAGGCGAAAATGTTATAAATGTTATGTAGATTTGTCTGTTTTTCATCATTTTAATGACCGGCACTGATGATTTTTTCCCCCATTATCTCCTAATCCACCCATATTTTCACAATAACAAGTTATAAAATTGTGAAAAACTAGTTTCCAGAGCTCAAAGTGACGTCTTAAAAAAGAAACTTCTTCAATCCAACAAAAGGTCCAAAACCCAAAGATTCTTCATTTAACGATCATAAACGACACAGAAAAGCAGCAAATTGTGACATTTAATAAACTGAAACCTGCAACCGTTTGAACTTCTGCTGGAAAAAAAAAGACTGAAAATAACTCGCTGTGTGTTTTATCATCAAAACTGTTGGCAACTAATTTCCTCCTGATTGACTCGCAGCCTCTCAAACAGGATGTCACCTTTGGATTTCACTTCCCCTTCAAACTGTGATGGTCACTTTCATCATCTTCTGACATCTTATTGGCAAAACCATTAATTGACTAACTGACAAAATCAGAGGCAGTTTAATCGATAGTTAAATTAATTGAAGCCCTAAAAAAAACGTGTGAACATGATCAGAAACCAAAGTTTTATGTCTCTGGTACTTAATGAGGGTTTGAAAAAGGAGGCAAACTTTAATTACTCTCTACTCTGATTTCTCACGTAGATTACAGCAGTTGTTTTAGAGGGAATTATAATGATTTCTGTTAAAATCTGGTTGAACATTATGCAAACTAGCATTCATTATTTTTCTGTACTGTTTGCAGCGAGCAGAGCTGATTATGGATCTAATTTACATAAATGTGTGGTGTCTTTATTTAACTAAATAATCCTGATCATCAAATATTAACTATATACAATAAAAAATAATTTAAAAAAAAAATAATTATATATATATATATATATATATATATATATATATATATATATATAAACATTCTTTACGTCTCTCCCTCCATGCCTGTTTCACTGCTGCACTCTTTCTTATTGGTGGAAAAAAGAAAAAAAGGAGAAAACACCCTCCTTCACAAAGCGCCGCACTAGATGAGACTTTATCTCGTGGAACCCTGGCATGCTATCTAAAACCCCACACTGGTCACTCCTCCACGCCTCCTCTCGGCCATCCTCCTCCCTCTCTCCTCCTGTCACCTTTCAATCCTCCGAAGTCACAGCTGATGCGTCTATTATTAGCGCAGACGGGATGAGAACCAGGAGGAGGAGGAGAGACTTTCTAAAACGGTGACATTCCTGAGGAGGCTTCCAGACCGACAGGTCACACCGACGCCACGCGGGACATTTGAACTACTCCACACATTCAGACTCAGAGGAATCACCGATGGTTCCTCCTGCAGCCATGATCATTATCCAGATCATAACTCCTGATTACACTGAGCTCACCTTTAGAATCAGGTTTAGACACGTTTTAGGTCTTTAGCTCTCATCCCCAGTGATCTGCAGTGAGACAGGGTGAGATTATGCTTCTGGTGTGAGACTCATTGTTCTTCTGTAGTTTGTGTGGAAGACAGACAGAATGATGGTGTGTAAAATATGCTAGACGTCATTATTGGCTCCTTATGGATGAATTTACAAACCTCAGCAAATGAACAATGTGAGAATCAGCTGCAGCTGGAACAACATGATCCAGCTACAGTTTAGTGCAATACACCGGAAATACAATCCACCATCAGTCTGTCGCTGGGACAATGTCAGTAGTTACTACGGCAAGCAGGCGGCCATATAACATAAGGAAGTGGGAGGAGCTACATGTGTCAGGCCTACAGTGAAGCAGCTCCCAATGAGACGCTGAATTATAAACCAGAGAGGAGAGGAGATAAGGAGAGGAGACAAGGAGAAGAGAGGAGAGGAGAGGAGATAAGGAGAGGAGACTAGGAGAGGAGAAGAGGGATGAGAGGAGACAAGGAGAGGAGATAAGGAGAGGCAACAAAGGGAGGAGACAAGGAGAGGAGAGGAGACAAGGGGAGAAGAAGAGAGATGAGAGGAGATAAGGAGATGAGACAAGGAGAGGAATGGAGACAAGGAGAGGAGGCAAGAGGAGATGAGACAAAAAGATGAGAGGAAACAAGGAGGGGAGATAAGGAGAGAAGATGAGACAAGGAGAGGAGACAAGAGGAGGAGACAATCAGAGGAGATGAGACGAGGGGAGAAGAAGAGAAATGAGAGGAGACAAGGAGAGGAGATAAGGAGAGAAGAGGAGACAAGGAGAGGAGACAAGGAGAGGAGACAAGGAGAGGAGACAAGGTATCAGAACCACTAATAAAAGTATGAAATGTTAAATTAACTCCTCTCCAGCTTTATAAGCAGTAAAGATAAACTCTGATTTGAATTAAGAGCAAATTAATTTGACAATAAAAGAAACAAAGCAGATAAAATGCTGACTCATGGCAGAGGGAGTTCAGAGAGGAGCTGAGAGCAGAACTAAAGAGGAGCGCTGTGGGACTCCTGCAGGAGAACAACAAACATGGATGATCCGGAGGAGGGAGAAGAACCTGCGACAAAAACACTGAACTCAAATCAAACTCCAGCTGACAGAAATAACAGGAAGTTCCGGCCACTCCTCGGCCGCGCCCGCTCTGATAGGCCTGTTTCTAAAGTGACGGACAGCTGGGAGCAGATGTGAACTTGACTCATAAAACAGGGAGTTGTGGGAAAGCCGGTGGCGGAAAAACACGACAGGAGGACAAGAGAGCACCAAACATCACCTCACAGCAGAGTCAGGGCGGGGCTCAGATGGACATAGGTTCAGACCAACACCACCCATCCGGCAGATCTCCGTCCTGCTGCCTGATGTGATGCACATGTATGTGTGTCAGTTTACATACAGTCATGGTTATAATGGAGCTGATATATCTGCACATTAAAGGGTTAAAACCATTCATTACTTCTGTTTTATGACTTATCGATTACTTATGACTTATGTTATATAAGTCATGACTTTTTTCTTTGTAACTGAAGTTGTTTTTAGACATAATATATATGTTGTTCCACTGTTTAACCAACATTTATCAACAATAATATACTGTAGTTTAATTCATTTGGACAATAAAATCTGTTGTGTATTTTTACAGTTTATTGCATGTCATTTGTTGGTATTGTTATTTACTGTAATTTGACGGTATCCATGAGGAAATCACATCATTGAGGTGTGGATGCCTTGTTCAGCTCCAGATGTGCAGAGACACCATCGACAGAACGTGACCTGACATTCTCTAGGTGGGGCGGGTCTTCCGGACCTCCCAGCCTTCCCTAAACACACCAGGGAGGTTTGTTTTCATGCAGCCCGCGGCGACGGGGACGCCATCTATTATCTCCAAAAACAAGATCCTTATCAACCAAAGAATCCTTCCGTCGAAAACAAGATTGTTTTACCACAAAAATCATCATCGAGCAGCTTGTCAGCGTTAAAAATATCCTCTTCTTTGTTGTTTCATCTGCCAGATGAAAAGAACAGAACAACTTCCTGCTGTCTGAAAATATTGTTTGTATTAATGTGTAGCTTTTACAAAGGATCTTTTTGTCCCCCCCCCCCCCTCCCAAAGGGCTCAAGGTGCTTTAAGTTCCTCGAAATGAAGATTTAATTTGAGGGGAGGCAAAAAAAAAAAAAAAAAAAAAGTGAGCCTGAATCATGGGAATTGCAGTTCTTTTGCGAACGCAGCCAAACACACGTCCACTTTGATTAGAGTTGTGTTTTGGAACGTTGAGGCATCAGCGCTTTCACTCGCTTATAAGAGATAGTCGTGTGTGTGTGTGTGTGTGTGTGTGTGTGTGTGTGTGTGTGTGTGTGTAGGCTAACAGCTCATAAGGGGAACGCGCCGCTATGCTTCGCGCATCTCGGCAGGCTAATTATAACACTGCAACTGCTGCAAAAATGAAACATGAAAGAATTAACAATCGGAGGGAGGAAGAGAGGCAGGAGAGAGAAAACAAGAGAGAGATGAAAAAAAGAGGAGGGAGGAGGAAATACAATGATGGTTAGAGAGAACGTGTTGGAGGGAGAAGTAATTACATTTCAGTCCAATTAAAGAGCTGAAGTTGTGTCTCTCTCTCTCTCTCTCTCTCTCTCTCTCTCTCTCTCTCTCTCTCTCTCTCTCTCGGTTTCTTCAGCTGAAACCTAAAGATGTGTTTTTCACATATCTGATCTGCATAGTTCCAGATCTGGATGTGCTGTCAGAGAGTGTGTGGGGGGGCCCGGTCCTGCCGGGACCACCAACTAAGACTTGACATACACTGACAGTTGGCAGCAGCTGGTCACATGTGTGTGTTTGAATATATATGTGTGTGTGTGTGTGATAGACAGCTGGAGACAGTTGCTGGTGTGACAGAAGGCGACAGCCGGGCAACATGAGACCTTCTACATGCTCCACCAAACACAAACACACACACACACTTTCTACCCCTTCTCTCACACACACACACACACACACACACACACACACTCTTTCTACCCCTTCACTCACACACACACACACACACACACACACACACACACACACACACACACACACACACACACACACACACACACACACACACACACACACACACACACACACACACACACACACAGCGCTGCAGACCTGCTAATCTGTGCCCTTTAATCTGAGGGTGGCTTCATCCCTCAACCTTCCCTCCCAGGTGCCATCTAATCCCCCCTCCTCTCTTTCGCTTTGACAGCTCTGAGAGGGGTGAATAAGCTAAAAGTGACTGTTTTTAGACCTAAATACAGAAGAGGTTAAAGTCAGTGATGGTAAAGGATGCATGTGGAGAGCAGGGCTAATAGTTCAGTCTTCTATGATATGCAAATCTGCAAGTGCAAACACTAAATGTGTGAACATATTTCCAAAAGTATTAGAATGATGTCAAAATAAGGTTGTGCATCACTGAAGCAGTGTCTCCCCTATGGGGTTTATTGGTTGGGGTTGCCTTTATTTTGACAGGACAGCTGAAAATTTGTGACAGGAAATGGGGAGAGAGAGTGGGGGGGGGGGGGGGGGGGGTGTACATGTGGCTAAAGGGCCGTGCATGGGAATCGAACCCACGGCCACACACTTGAACCACTGTGCTATCTGCTACCCTTTGGGCCTTTGGGGAAGTTTTTATTACATGTAACGCACCGACTTTGTCCGGGTCGTCTGGGCTCACTGTCACTCAACCTGTCTGCTGTACTTCGCTCTGTGTGTCTGTGTGTGAAGCATGGATAAGCCACGCCCTCGGTAGGAACACCAGAGCAGAGCAGAGCAGAGTCGAGCCACTGATCAGGACAGCGAAATCTCATTGAAATTGAGAAATAACTTGTAAAACAGGCCTTTGATTCAGATCTGCTTCCAAATTTCATAGATTTTCCGCAACACGCTTCCATCAAGTTTCCATCAATTATCTCGCTGATAATCAAACTAATGAAAACAATCTCAAAATAGACGTATTGTTTAGAACAAATCATCTGACCGTCATCATTCCACAAACCAAACCTCCTCAAACACGCTGCTATTATTGTGAGATGGAGCTGCGACATTTTTAAAATCCTGAATCATTTGATGACAGCAGGTGTCAGAGTGTTTACAAACAGAACAGCTGACTCATTTATACGCTCTGACATTCATACTTATTTTAAATGGTGTTTTATATGTAAAAGATTCACGTATTTCTACATAATGTTGATGATTTCATTCATGCTTGATGTAACATTTGGCACCAAAATGGATTTTTTTTCCTTCACAAACTCCTTAAATTGGTGACCTTCAACCGATCAATGAAGCCAGAATGTGGACAGAATGTGAACAAAAATCACTCTAAGATATATATGATTACAGACACAGGTAAAAACTGGAAAAGTCATGTTTGTGAAAGTCAAACCAAACGAGACCAAACATCTTCCTGGGTTACAAACCAAAACCCTCCTCCAGGTGTTTGGGGTTTGATTTAGCTTCCTGCCAGGCTCCATTTAGCTCCATAATGCAAACACATCTCTTGTCTCCTCCAAGATAAACAGGACTGATCTGGGTCAGCTGTGTGCAGGTACACCTCTGATCGGTTCTTCTGGGAGGACACACCACTGCAGTGACCTGGATACTGCAACAACACAACGCTAAGATGCACGTTCCATCCCATCCGTGCGCTGTGTCGTTTGTCTCCACTACATCCTGGTCTGCCGTGCGTCTCTTCACATCACATGTTCGTCTGCTGACATGTATCCGTGTTGTGTGTTTGTGTCGGTCTGTGGATTTGTATCCCTGAGTGTGTGTGTGATGGCTTTGCAGTGATAGCCATCTCCTCCCATCCCCAGCTGATGCAGGTCATCAATTCTCATCTGTGTGTCTCTGCTATCTGGCTTTCACTGCTGAGGTATAAATACGCAACCAGGCTGCAAGATCTCCTGATGAGCCGGTCAGAGAGGAGAGAAACAGTCGGTCACGCTGCAAACAGCACAGAACACCAGCCGGCAAGCGTTCATTTCAACCTTAGCTTGTCTTATTTATCTACAGGCTTTTAGCAGAGACGCTAAATGCCAATAGGGATTATGTCAGTATAGCCCCATTTCTCTGTTTCCGTTAGGTAAAAAGTACCTGGTACTACTGGTTCTAAAAAGGACTACAAAAGTAGCATCAGGTACTTTAACCGAAGGGAAAACTAAAAAAAATGTAGAGTCGAGTCGAGCCGGAACCACGGAGTAGAAGTCTGGCTACACGTTTCAAACCTGGACAAAGACAATTCCAAGTCACCTCCAGACACGCCTCTAAAAGCCATAGCTAATGTTAGCATGTCTGCTGCCAGCACTTTGCTCGTTCGTGGAAAAGTCGAACCGCCGGCGTCGATAAATTCGTGACATCATATTAGCAGCTCCTCTGTCTCTGGATCACTTTTATACCCAAGAAAACTTAAAAAACAAGATGATTCACAGTCAAATCCACACAAATCTACTTTCCACTCAAGTCCACCACCGTCTTACTACCAGATTAGAAATCAATAACGGCATTTCTTTCTTGATTCCGTCCACTAAAAAAGTCAGATCAATCACACGGTGAGACAGTCGGCTTGTAAAGCAACTCAATCATCCTGTCAGCCCTTAGTGTGACTGAGGCATTCATGAACAGTTGTACTGTCAGTGATACAGCCAGGCAGCAAGCTGTTCACTTTCTCTGCCAGTCAGTCCAGCTTGTTTTTCTTCTTTTTTTACCCAGAATGCACGTAATTCACTCCAGCCGGTCGGTCATTCAGCCGGTCAGTATCTCTGATCTACCTTCTACCTCCCTCTCCCTCCACGGTCACTGCAGACGTCTCAGCACCGAGGCTCCGTTCTTTATCTCTATGATAATAGCAGGCCGTGGCTGAAAGCCTTACGGACCGAGCAATGTGACCTCCAACTACCTGGCAGGGTTTTGAAGCTACCACCGCTCGGGTTTCACACCAGTCTAAAGATGTGGGAAGTGTGAAACCGCCTCGCTGAGCCAAACCTTATCGCTAGAGTTTATTTTCCCACCTCTGTGATGAACGCTTCTTAAAGCTCCACCGAAAATGGAGTTGAATAAATACCATTACAAACTTGAAACTGCGCCAAACTCCAACTTCGGTCTAAGCGCCTGTGAAACACGACCAGACACGACACGGCAACAATTACATGTTGTTAACAATGACTGAGTTTTTTGAGAATAGTGCAGATTATTTGTCTTTGACAGAACAAAGGAAATGTCTTATTTTACAAGAACAAGAAGAAAAAAGATTTGTGTGAAGATGTTCTGTTGTGTGAAAAAGGTAAGTAATTATATCTTTCTTCATGACACCCGTCTAGATTTATTCAACATTAATGCTCTTTTCTGTTAAGAGCAAAACAGCCTGTTTGATGCTAATCGGCCAATTAAAATATGATATTCTTCGCAGGTTTACAAAGTGTTCGGGTTTAGGTTGTACTGTGCAGCAGAAGGTTGTGTCAAGGCGACATTGCACTTGTGTTATCTCAAAAAAAAAATGCACACAAACTGATAAGAGTTGAGTCAAAGAAACTGATAACACTAAAGTGACCTGAAAACGAGGGAGAAGGAGAGCAAGTCGGCGATGGGAAAAGGCTGCAGGCGTGAGCCTGAATGTGTGGAATTAGAGGACAGGTCCATCCATAGTCAATCCAGACTAGCAGAAGTCAGATTAAATCAAGGATGGATGGAGAATAAGGTGGAAAAAAGGAGGAAAGATGCAAATGAAAGAGAGATTTACTGTTTGGCAACCGTGGGCAGTGTTGATGACTTTGAGTCTTGCTAGCATGACGTTAGCTTTCAGGTTTAGAGCATCTGAGATCTGAGCAGGGAAAAGTTTTGAATGAAAAACACATATATATGAATATAAATATAAATGAATGGTTGGATTGTTTTTCTTTGGTAAGTAAAGATTAAGACCTTTCAGGTGTCCATAATAAGAACTCAGCTGACTCCTTACTTAGCCTGTTAACATTAGAGCTTGGCTGAAATTCCCCATCATACATACATATATACATACATACATACATACATACATACATACATAGATACATGTATGGGTATAAATGTTGTCCAATAGCTGCAGGAAAATAAGTATTTTTTTGCAGAACATCATGCAGAAATATATACTTGGGGTTATGTAGAATTAACATATTGGTTCTCAGTAAAGCTAAACACTAAACTCTGAATTGAGGAAAGGCTCATTTATGGTCAATGTTAAAGACGGATCTGGAAATGGGCGGAGCCTTCCGTCTGCACTCTCCGCCCCTTTCGTCCATATTTCACGCAGAACAGCAGTGAAGTGAACTCGCTCTCTGTCTCTGGGTTAGCATGCTAACATTTACTAATCAGCCCTGAACACAAAGTCAGCTAACAAAAGATTAGAAATGTAAAACAGCAATTTGGTCAAAATCCAAAGTGGCAAAGTGCATTTTTATTTGATGATGTCACAGGATTCATCCTCTGTAAACACAAATATCTGTTCAAGAATTCTTCACTGGATAAAAATGCCAATAAGAAGCTAGAAAAGAGCTACATAAGTGGATGATGCATGGAGGTGGGGAGAAGTCGAGGCAGAGAAAATGAGTCAGGCGGTAAATAACGGTCAGAAAAGGTGAGCAGGAGGCATTTCTGTTAATCTGCTGCAGCACCAGGAGACTTCCTGCAGGTCTCAGGATAAAAACAGCACTTAGCATCCTGTAAACCAATGAGCCTGACACGTGGATATACTAAGCACACATGCACACGTATGTATATTTAACACATGCAAACAGACAGCGAGTCTAGAGGGATTGTAGGAGGCAGCGGTTTCTAATGGTGCTGCTCAGTGCGACAGCTAGCTCGCTCTTTTCCTTTGCCCTAATGACTTCTTCTATGCCTCCCCCTTCCCTCTCTCACTCTCTCCCTCTCTGGGGTAGGTGGGTGACAGTCTTTTAAAGTGCAGTCCTGTACTTTCTGATAGCACGGAGCAAACAATTAATGTGTTGGCTACGCCGCCGAGTCCGCCAGCGTCTCGGAATACCAACGAAGCGGAGGGAGAATGCTGTGGATAATTTACTGCAGTTCAAAGGAGAGTTTTCTCTCTTTCTCTCTCTGGAAACAAATGGAGTAAAAACAACAGAACAGACGTCTTGTCCTTCGTCTTTGCTTGAAAGTGAAGGGGGAAAACAAACCAGATGCTTATTAGCTTCTAGCGAGGATTTGCATTTCCTATTTCAGTTCTTTAGAGGGATGAAAAGGACCCATATTAGATGTGCTGTTTGTATAGAAATGGGCAGAATTTAGTTTCAATGCCTGCATGGTTGGTTAGTAATATTTTATTTGTCAGTCTGCAAAGAACACAAAGCTGGAAAACACAAAAGTTATGTTTCCTTTTTTGGCTGGGAGCGTTTGAGCCTCAGGATTCATAACATTCCTGCACGGCGCAGCTGATTACAGGCCGAGCTCTGCAGAGACTAAACACCTGGTTTGAGGTGAACTTCAAGAGAAACTGTGCAGCAAATCAACCTGAAGTCTCAGGACTTCAGCACAGCAGATGATGGCAGAGCCTCCGGCTGCTTATTCCCCCTCGCTGTTGTTTGTCTCTGAAGCAGAACTCATTTTAGGGGATATGAAAAAATGTTTTCTCTCAGGTTATTTCTGGTATTTCTGTGCTTTTTATTGACCCTATTTGTGCCGTTTCTGTGTTGTAAATCCACTTCTGAGAGGTCATATATTAATGTTTAAAGATGCGGAAGCCTGGAAATAGTTTCTGAATGTTGATATCCTGAAATCGATCAATCAGATATTTAAATAAATAGGATAAATATGGGTTTATTTATGAGAGCTCTGCTGGACCCTCATGAGATTCTAGAGAAAATTCCTGGACCTCCTTGTCAACTTTATTCCTACAGTACCTTAAACTGCACATCAATAAATTCAAGAGGTTTGGATCTCCAATAACTGAACTTTAAAGATTGACGACTATGAAATATTTTAAATATTGAGCTCTGGAATTATTTTCTATTTGTTACGGGCTGCTCAGGTATATTAACGGACAAATATTTGCCGATTAATTTCAACAGTTTTTGTATGTATTTCTTATCAATCCAAGAGAACGACATCATCCCTGATCGATTAACAGGTGGACGATCTCCCCTCGCTTCACCTCCAACATAAATCAATACACTGTTTTTGAGAGTACAGCATTTCAACAAATTATCGCAGTACTCAAGTCAATCAATATGTTCTTACATCGCTAACCCTAACCTTGATCCTAACCCTAACCTTAACCCTAATCCTAATCCTAACCCTAATCCTAACCCTAACCTTAACCCTAATCCTAACCCTAACCTTAACCCTAATCCTAATCCTAACCCTAATCCTAACCCTAACCTTAACCCTAATCCTAACCCTAACCCTAATCCTAACCCTAACCTTAACCCTAATCCTAACCTTAATCCTAACCCTAACTTTAACCCTAACCCTAATCCTAACCTTAAACTTAACCCTAACCTTAACCCTAATCCTAACCCTAACCTTAACCCTAATCCTAACCCTAATCCTAACCCTAACCTTAACCCTAATCCTAACCATAATCCTAACCCTAACCTTAACCCTAACCCTAATCCTAACCTTAAACTTAACCCTAATCCTAACCTTAATCCTAACCCTAACCTTAACCTTAACCCTAACCCTAATTCTAACCTTAACCCTAACCTTAACCCTAACCCTAATCCTAACCTTAAACTTAACCTTAACCCTAACCCTAATCCTAACCCTAACCCTAACCTTAACCCTAACCTTAACCCTAATCCTAACCTTAACCTTAACCTTAACCCTAACCTTAACCCTAACCTTAACCCTAACCTTAACCTTAACCTTAACCCTAACCTTAACCCTAACCTTAACCCTAACCTTAACCCTAACCTTAACCCTAACCTTAACCCTAACCTTAACCCTAATCCTAACCTTAACCTTAACCCTAATCCTAACCCTAACCTTAACCCTAACCTTTGAAAAATAAACCCTCAAAAATAAAGTCAAATCAATACATCTGAACTCATTCTATCTATAATCAGATTGAAAGGATGGATCTGCTGGATGTTTGAATGTGAGGCTGTGTTGACAATATTCTTATCTTCATGATACAGTTGGTCCGATATGAAGCTTCACCTGCTGGACTGTGAGCAGCTTCAGTCTGAGCTCCGTCTGCATCTCAGTCCATTTGCCCTTGAAGATTATCGTTTTATTAAATTGTGATGCTCTTTGAAGCTATGTAAACAATAACGCCCCCCCCCCTCCCCCCCTCTCTGAGGTCCAGAGCTGTGATTGGAGGTCGAACTGAACGCCTGAAGGACGTTCAGGAAGAGTAAACCGCTCTGTCGCTCCAGCTCTCCTCCCTTTACTCACCCTCTCTGCTTCCTGTGCTTTCTATTAACTCCACTCCCCTCTATCTCACCCACCTATCAATCAAGACACTGCACTACTACATCCCCCGACTCTCCCATTCCTCCTCTGCCCCCCCCCCCCCCATCCTGCACACATAAACACACTTTCTCAGAACTACGGCGTCTCCAGGACGTGAACCAGAACACATCTGCAGACATCTGCTCGCGTCCCTTTGAACGGCTGACCATCATGGAGAGACTGACAGATGAAAAGGTGGAGAGAATGGGTGGATGAATGTGTGAATAGATGGGTGGGTGGATGAATAGAGGATGGATGAATGGGTGACTCATTACATCCTGATCCCACACAAATGTGCCAATCGGTTTGGAAACGGGAATTTATCTCCCAGAGTGTTCAAATCCTGCAGCATCTATACTGTACCAGGTAAAGTAGTACTACAGAGTACTGCGACAGAGTACTGCGACAGAGTACTGCGACAGAGTACTGCGACAGAGTACTGCGACAGAGTACTGCGACAGAGTACTGCGACAGAGTACTGCGACAGAGTACTGTTAAAGAGTACTGTGACAGAGTACTGTTACAGAGTACTGCAACAGAGTAGTGCAACAGAGTACTGCGACAGAGTACTGCGACAGAGTACTGTTAAAGAGTACTGTGACAGAGTACTGTTACAGAGTACTGCAACAGAGTAGTGCAACAGAGTACTTCAACAAAGTACTTTAACAAAGTACTTTAACAGGGTACTTTAACAGGGTACTTTAACAGATTACTGTAACAGAGTACTTTGACAGAGTATTTCAACAGAGTACTGCAACAGAGTATTTTAACAGAGTACTGTAACAGAGTATTTCTAAAAGTCTGTATTTTAGCCTACCTGCTGTTTGTCAGCTGGAAAGTTAAAAATCACAATAAAGTTTGTTTACTTTCTTCAGATTCTGCTGCTGGATTAAAACTAAGCATCAGTTAATTAAATTGATCTTGGAAATGGAATAAAAGAATCAATAAACACTCGATCAGCATTTTGGTAATTAAGTAATTTTATCACTTAGAGCGTTGAAGATTAGGAGAATCAACATTATTGACAAATGAATAATCGTTACAGAAACCTATGAAGAAAATAATTGACTGGTTTCAGACACTCTAAAGGGAAGAATGGCTGCTGTGTATGTTTCAGTCTGCTGGTCAAACAAAACAAGCCAGTAGTATTCAAAGTGGGGTCCAGGGACCCCTGGGGGTCCTTAAGGTGCTTCCAAAGTATACACAGCTAAAAGGAAATACATTATTTTCAGTATATTTCCATCCACAAGGAACACAATGGTATAAAGTACGACTGTTTTAGTGAAGGGTGGTGAAAAACGGGCCTTTATTCTGTTTATCATTTTCCTGTTAAACTCGATTGTGAGGATATACACTCCCATTTATGGGCTCAATGGATGCGACCGCTGAGGCGACACCTGGTGTTAAAACCGACAGTCAATTAGTCAATTAACAGGAATATATTAGTTGTTTTCTTTGTCTTCTCTGAGAGCAAATTTAACATCTTTGGGTTTTAGATTGTGATCGACTTTTCTTTACTATTTTAGACACCAAAGACTAATTAATTAAATCAGAAATAATCAGCAGATTGATTGCTATAATCAACATTCAAAACAAATCAATAGATGTTGGTTGCAACCCTATATATACAACAACTACGTTTTAATTCTTGCACCTACTATTTAACTGTAACTAAAGTCTTAAGATCAACAATAAAAGCAATAAAAAAAAAGAAAAGATGCTTAATATGGAACCTCATTAATCATCGTCTCCTCAGTCTGTTGCTTCTTACTGCTGGAATGTGTCGCCGTCGGCTAAACCCTGCCGACTTGTCCCGACCTGGAGGAGGAGTGTAACCTGATGATGGAGGGAGTTTTTCACTGACAGACACCAGCAGATAAACATACAAGATCCTGCTTGAATGAGTGGCTGCATCAGACTCCAGTCAGACACAAAGACATCTATTGAGAATCCAGTGCAAATACACACACACACACAGACACACACACACACACACACAGACACACACACACACACAGACACACACACAGACACACACACAGACACACACACACACACACACACACACACAGACACACACACACACACAGACACACACAGACACACACACAGACACACACACACACACAGACACACACACAGACACACACACACACACAGACACACACACAGACACACACACACACACAGACACACACAGACACACACACAGACACACAGACACACACACAGACACACACAGACACAGACACACACACAGACATACACAGACACACACACACAGACACAGACACACAGACACACACACAGACACACACACACACACACACACACAGACACACACACACACACACACACAGACACACACACACACACACACACAGACACACACACAGACACACACAGACACACACACACAGACACAGACACACACACACAAACACACAGACACACACACACACAGACACACACACACACAGACACACACACACACACACACACACACACACACACACACACACACACACACACACAGACACACACACACAAACACACAGACACACACACACACACACACACACACACACACACACACACACACACACACACACACACACACACACACACACACACACACACACACACACACACACACACAGGACCTGGTGGTGTTTGACTGTTAGATTTAACATGTCAGCTTCTCTCATGTCTCATTTCCTCTGCCTGCTGTATTTGCCTCCCACCGACGGTTTAAGAGCTCTCAGCCAGGTGGAAGGGCTGAGCTGTTTGCCTGAGTCAACACACACAGACACACACACACACACACACACACACACACACACACACACACACACACACACACACACACACACACACACACACACACACACACACACACACACGAGGAAACGATGTCCCTTTCAAAACAGTGACAAACGTGAAAAATGTGAGCGTGAGTCGGCCTCCAGAGCGTCTCTTCTCCTCCGTCAGCCTCCTCCGGCTCTCCCTGCACTTTTTAAAATTGTAATAACAAAGCGTGCACGTCGACGCAAAAGCAGCGACATCGTGCGTCAGTTAACGTTTTCTCCTTCTGTCTCGCTTTAACGCATCACGCCAGGCGAAAACAGGCCCTTTATTCTAAAGCGTGTCGCCACCTTCAACCCAAGAGAGGGATTATATATGCAAGATTGTGCAGACCACGACGACTCCGCCCACATTCAGCAAACCAATCGAGTCTCCATGGTTACCCTCTGGCTGTTGTGGCGAAGCAGAATTCCTTCATGGATGACCAGGCAAACACGCCTGTTTACAAAGCTTAGAGAGAACTAAATATAACATCATTACAAGGCAAATTCTGAAGGGAAACTCTGAGGATGCTCTCTGGTCTTCATGTTTCCTTTTCTATGAATATGTGGTGAAATTCCTTCATGGTCAGACAAACTCAAACATACCCATACAGACGGCTGCTTTAGATTTGAAGGCTTTATCTTACATTTCGTGCTACATATGAGGCCCTGGTGTTACGCTCAGGTCTTCTCCCAGCATCACGGGTTGTGGCACAGCGGTGGAATTCCTCCACGGTTGACCAGGCAACTCAGAGCGTCATTTTGGCTCCATGTCCAGCAGTCAAAGCAGCCAAATCAAGGGGGCTAATAAAACTGTCCACCGATGAGCAGTTAATGCCCCAGAACTAATGACTGCACCGCCACCCCCGTTTTCTCTCACCCCAAACGGGTGGAGTGACACAAACACAGAGCTGTTTCTGGTAGAAACAGGAATTCTGGGAACTCTTTGGAGGCTGTATTGCTAAACATTTGTGTCAGGATATTGCAGAAAGTTGTGTATCCTACATGAGGAGTGTGGTGTTGCTGCCAGAGCTCCGGCCTCAGTATCAGCGACATACAGGTCCAGTTCAGCTCCACTGATAGCTCATAAAGGCCCTGACCAGCCCGCCGTACCGCCTCCCTCTGCAGCACGACACAGCCATGACAGCTGCAATTCTACGGGACAACACCACCAGGAACGACGCTCCAATCAGCACACGGCACGAACGTTGTCACGCTCCCCTTGAGCTCACAGTGTGCGTTTTATTTCACAAAGCATCTTCACTCTGGCGTTTGGTTACTATGGCTGCCTGTAATCTTACTGAACATTTCCAAGAAACTGAAAGTACATGTTGAATTTTTTTCGTTTTCTTTTTCATTAATGTCGTGCAGTGAAGGGCTGAATGATTCTTAAACAGTTTTTATAAGGATTCCCTGAAACTAGGGACTAAATAAGGACAACAACAACAAAAAAACATCAGGATTTCACAATAGTTGCATCCCTATAAACATGGTCTTCAATCTTTTCTACTGGTAGATGGATTCCAAATGTCACAAATGCAGATTTAAGAGTCACCTTAAGAATATAACACAATTCAAGCACATTTCACACTTGTAGACAAACATCCAGCCACACATGTCCAACCAGACTTCCTTTAATACAACACAGCTGTCTATCCTGCTTCTTTGGAAAAGTCCCACTGAATCTCCTGAGTTTCCTTCTGGGTAATGATGATGTCATAAAGCAGGAAATGTGCTGTGAGAAACACATTCTGTCTGAAATGGTTTTCTCTGACCAGGCAGCACATTTTCCTGAGGTGATGAGATTTTTCTAAGCTGACAGGAGTTGATTGGTTTGTTCCCTCACAGGACTGACACGGCTACAGGCCACTGTTTAAAGTGTTAAATTAACCATGATGGGGGGGGGAACCTTCCATCTGCACACCAGGACCTCTCCGTGACGCTGACCGGCTCCCAACAGGTGAGAGAAAACAGCAGCCGGAGCCTCGACAACAGCAGCTCTGATGGAAACCGACTGTAGAGGTTTAGAGATGGGAATCAGAGGAACGTTTAGGTACTGAATAATGAAAACACACGTTTCTGGGTTCTGAAACATGCTGACAGCTGAAGCAGCTTTTGAGGCTGTTGACTCATCAATACATTATGGATCAGGCCTCCGAAGTGCAAATGCAACCTCAAAAAGACTAAACAAATTCAACCCGAATTTAGGCGTACAGGAAAACAGGGATTCCAGGGGTTTCGAGCAAAAATAGGATTCAATAGTTGCTCCGGATTATTGGACTATTGTTCAACTTTTAACCCTAATTTCCTTCATCTGTTTTAAAGGACTGGACTTTTTGTTTCTGCTTCTTCTTCTTTTGCTAAACAGCCTGTAGGAATATCCCCGCCTCCCTCTGGTGGTAGCACTGTGTTACTACCAGGCGGAGGTAAAAATCAAGGAAAAACGGTTCATGACATCACGGTAGTTATGCACACAACTCGATTTTTAAAAAATAATTTCATGACTATTCTAATATTTGAAAATCAAGGCCCATCCCTGACCGATACTGTTGAATATTGCGATGTTTTCTCTTGTGAAACTTTATCGAGTCTCAAAAAAACATCGTACCGATTTTTGGTTTTGGGGCTGTGATTCATTTTGTGTTGGGTTTACAGCCCCGACAGCTTAGACAGCCGTGTTATAGTCCATCTTAGAGCAGAGCTGTGTGTTGGCAAGAACCTGGCAATTCGATACGTATCGCGATGCAGGGGTTACGATTCTATAGACTGTGACACTGTAAGCAAAGCGATACATTGTTTCATTAACCTGATACAGTGTGTCGATATAAAGGAAGAATAAATATCGTTGCAACATATTAAAATCACAGCTCCTGTGTCGTATCCACGTCTTGAACAACTTCCACCTCTCTGAATCTTCCACCTGATGCCATCAGTCTCTCTACTCTGTTGTTATCTGAGACTAAGAATAGCACCAGGAGTAGCCCACACCTCCTCCAGCCTGTGAGCCTCCTCTAACGCCCCGTGGCTGTTTTATTTTTGACTTTTTCGACTGACAGATGCGCCGCTTGTGCATCGACGAGTGGTGCCTCGCTCACGGCGAGAGCGTGACTCACAGCGACAGAATAGAAGCCAACTGTAGGCCGCAGATGCCTCATCCCACCACCCCCCCACCCCCGTTTTAGACCAGAGGGTGAGGAGAGAGAGAGAAAGTGCCTAAAGGATCTAAATCTCATCGCCCAGTGAGATAAAGACGACTTACTCCACAGCATTCAGACATTAAAATTTTTTTTTTTTTACCTTTTCTCCTAAAGCTTTTCAAATAGGAAAGAAAAAAAAGAACCATTGTGATCTCTAAGCCCAAATCCTTCCCTCCACTTGTATCTAAAGTTTGAAAGGCAGGGAGCCGAAGATTAGAGTCATCATGAGGAGAATAAACAACGCGTTTCAGAACGCAGGAATTCCATCCTGGTTTGGATGAGATTGATTTCTTAAAAAGGGAGGAGCTCACATGTAGACAGGAGACAGAGCCTCAGGGAGGCGTGGGGAGGAGGAAGAGGAGGAGGAGGAGGAAGAAATATGTTTGACTCAATCTGCTGCTACCTTCTGATGAAAATCTTGTTTGATTAAAACAAACCCAATAAAAAAAAATCAATTTCTAGCATTTGAACTCTTCAGGGAAAAAACAGCCGTGTTAGAGGAGTGATTTTAAAAAAAGTGTGAGTTTTTACTATATTAGAATTATAGAGAATTATTAGAATTATATTAGAAAATTATATTATCATATAGACGTATTAATTATTTACATATAAATTATATAAAATCATTATATTAGAGAAATAAACAGGCCACATATAAGAGTGGGAGAAAATAAGACTTTCTATTCTATAATACGACACGTAACCCTCCCCAAAAAGAAAGGCACAAAATATTTCAATTATGGGATGACGTAATCTATAAGTCCACTCGTTTCTTTTATGCGTTTCGCTGTCCTGATCAATGATTCTGCTCTGCTCTCCTCTGGTCTGGTCTGGTGTTCCTACCGAGGGGCGTGGCTTATCCATGCTTCACACACAGACACACTGAGGAGACTCGAGCTGAGGATGAAGTCTGGACGTCACATACAATAAAAACTTTCCCAAAGATGGACAAACGTTGACCCCAAAGTGCAAACCAGGCACCCTGCACCCCCACCCCCACCCCCCACCAACCAATACACCGAGGGGAAACACTGTGACTGCATTCTAAACTACTGCTAGTGCTGATATAACACTCGATAGCTGTGGTCTTCATGCAAAGAGTTACCAAAACATCGAAAAACTTGAGTATTGAGTATCGTATTGTTTCAAATACACAACCAGAACCGTATACTGGCCACAAATAAGACTGAGACTGAGTCCCATCAATAACAGATTCTGCAGCAGGCCTGTCCCGGGCCTCTTTAGTCCACCTCAGGTCAGTTTATTTCAAAAATGTATAAAGCCTCAAGCAAAGAGGGTTTCCTCCCAGAAACCAACCAGACCTCGTTTTCCTCCTCCAATATGCAGCAGGCCAAACACACAGAGTGTGTGTGTTTGTTACATACGGTGCAGCCGTGTTCAATACCTGCTAAGCTGATCATCACCTTGACAATATCAAGGAAACAACAGCGCCGTCGGCTTCTAGAGGTAATTTAAACCTCTTAAGCTGAGAGGCACATCTTTTTTTTTTTTACTGGAGACTGAGGAGCCTTTCAGAGGCGAGCTCTGCTGGTGTCGACTCGTTCCACACACAAACACGAGCGGGGGGGGGGGGGAACTACACAGGACACACACTCGCAAATGCCGACTGTTTACTTAACCCTTGACGGCGAGTACAGAGATCTCCTGTGTGAGAACGACAGAAAACAGTGAGGAGAAAACTGAAAACTGCACCTCCATTCATTGCAGAAGGAGAGATCAGGACATACAAAGTTGTTCCTCAGCTGTTTGTGTTACTACAACACGCCTACAACAGGAAGGGGAGGGGCTGCACAAATAAACAAACACACCAAGCAGATATGTGACAAAATATCAACACTTCCAATTATGTGTTGATTCTAACGAACAAAACTGATTTTTAATTCATGCATCTTTTATTTTCATGATTTTTTTTTGTTACCTCTAGAATCTTGCAAAAAACCTTTCATTTATTTGTATTTACAAACACAGAAAATCATTAATTCGTTTGCTCTGATTGCACGAAAAGTAGAGCCATGGTGAAAAAAAACATAACTGCAGATTTCACTGTTCTGACTGCATGAAACTAAACTTTTGATAGTTCTATCTATAGATACTAGTTCTAGATAGTTTTCTTAGAATAAAATAATATCAAACTACAAAAATGGACACAGACGTCTGAGCTACTGGAAAAAACTGCTGATGTGGATAAACCATAACTGTAACAGATAAAAACTGAGTCCTGATTTGCAGTTTCTTGAACCAAGATTGGTCGAACTCTTCTTCTTCTTTTGCTTTTTGTTAAGTCTAAACGCTGCTGCCTCTTGTGTTCAGACTTGAGTTCTGCACGAACATAACTGATGATAAAGACTTCACCAGTTTAAATGAGCCTAAAAATGCACAAAAAACAACAACAAACAAGCAAACTGAGGAAAACAATTATGATATAAACACCTTCAGGGCCCCTAAAAAAAGCTTTCATTAAATTCTGTCCATCAGTTTTTCTTTGAAACCTTTTCTCTTCATGAGCTTCATATTCACACCTTTCACACTGCAGAGGGCGACACTGACGACCAGCAGAACAGACTTAGCGTAAAATTCAAACACTTTCATGGCAGCCAAACCTATAAGCTGCAGCAAAGCCCCATCAAATGTTCATTTTAACTTTACGATTATTTATTTAATTATGGCTCATTTTGACTCCAGAAAACAACAAACAAAAATGACGACATTTCGAATGTGTAAAGATTTTTTTTGGTTTCCGTGAGCGACTGTGTTCTAAATCAAGAATCATGCATATCCCAAACTTTAAAAAACGTCACACATGTAAGTAATTCTTAACACTACAACTTGTGCACATGTCTGCACGTCTGCATGCACACACACTTAAGTGAGCAAATTAAAAACACACGCCCCTATCATCATCATCATCATCATCGTCGTCATCATCATCACCACCGGTGGCTCCTGACGCCTGAAGGCGAAACCAACCCCGTTCTCAGTGTGGAGGACTAAAGACGACCCGCATAGGAAACACAACTCCATCAACACGACGCCTGTTTACACACAAACAGCAGCGATGTGCTCAGCTGCAGGTCTGGCTGATCCACGTCGACTCCAGGGGGGACCCAGGCTGGGGCTTTGATTCATAACCATCGGGGGTTGTAAGAAAATAGGTGGACCTCTGGCCCCTGCTGCAGGTTTCAGACTGAGAGTTAACGGCCCCCATGGGACCAATCCAAGCCCCCCAAACGACCCATCACTGAAGAGTCGAGTCCTTTAATTCATCTACAGCCCAGAGGACAGAGCAGCTGAGTTCTCTGAAGAATAGGAATAAAACACTCCGTTAATATCTGATGTCAGTTTACTGTGAAATCACACAGAGGCACGCTGTTAGCCGCAATGCATCCTGGGAAAGATATAAAACGCTTCTACAGCAGGAAAGTACTGTAAACTTGACTGTAAACAGCAGAGCATCATGGGAAGGTGACAGAAAAGTGAGAGAACTTGGTGTATATCAGGGGTCTGTGTTGCTCCGCCTCCATGACGACAACAAAGGTAACAGCGCTACAGAGGGGGCTAGTAGTAGTAATAGTAGTAATAGTAAGACAGGATCATTATTATGTAACACAGGATACATACTGTAAATTCAACTACTGTGAAAATACAGTGATTTACTGGCAGATCTGGGACCAGCTTTGTGCTGTAAACTGACAAGGATCCATTAATGATCCATGAAGTCTTTTCTGGCAGGGCGAGCAGCATCTGGAGAGGCCAACCAGGCAAATGTTCGGGTCCCCTTTCCCCCCGCAAAGAATGAGGGGCGGGGCCCCAAAAATAACCACTTATATATTGATACGTTTAGCAGTGACAACTATAAACCTCTAAACCTCCCATGAACGCATCATATGGAGCACCGACACCCAGAAAACCCTGTTATGTTACATGTTGCCCCTCCTTTGTGTTACACTCAGATGTGTGTGTCTGTTATCTTTTTAAATAAATTATGACATTGATCGATGGGCTTCTCGGCCTGGGGACCCCCCCCCCAAAGTCTAGGATCACCTCACATTTCTATATTTCTAAAAAAAAACAGTAAGAAACCGTAAAGAAGCCAGAACTTGAGCAGACGAATCAGCTGATAGTTAGTTATTGTACATTTACAGTGAAAGGCTTCAGCGGCTGGACAGCAGCCAGACCTGAGCTGAATCTGCAGCAGGGCCTCAAAGGTCAGGCTGAAACAGCTCAGTGGTCAAACCTGAGCTAATGGGAAAACAGTCAAACATTCTGGGGACACCATGCAGCAGGTCAGGGACAGGATGTAAACCCTGTATCACGTCATAAACACAAAATGATTGTGGTATCCTGACTCCAAACACACTCACTCAGCTTTCTGCCTGACTTCTTCCTCTCCTTTTCACACAGCAGCCTCTCTCTCTCTCTCTCTCTCTCTCTTTTTGTGTTGTCCGGTCAAAGGAGACGCAGCCAGACCGCGGCAGGCTGTCAAACGTCTCCATGGCAAAGCAGACGTGAGAGGAATCACGACAGTGTGGTTCCTCACCTTCTAAAGGCCGTTTTTACCCACAAGCCCTGAAGGCATCAGCAGAGAACCGGACCCCTCTTATTTATCTATTTATTTTAGCCGTTATTATTCATAGAGACATTATAGAGACATTTATTTTAAGCACGTGTCCCCTGACAAGTCCCCCTCCCCCCCATACTGGACCCGCACCGGAACACACGCGCGTCACGCATAAAAACAGCGTCAAGAACAATCAGGTCACAGAGTCTCTCTGAGTCCACATTACAGGGACTGTGGAGTCTGGGGGGACCCTGTCCTTCCACAGGAGGCAAAAATAACAGAAATACAGTGAGTCCGAATGGAAGGGGGCCCTTCTCTCTGCTGGACCACAGCCGGGCTTTAAAATGCACCTGTTCGGGTCTGGAGCCAGAGGAATGAGCCTGGCGGGCTTCAGCTGTCCAAACGCAGGGCAGCGAGGGAGAGACAGAAGGGAGCGAGCAAAGGAGGTGAGGAAAGGAGGGCGGGTGAAAGCGGTAGCCGGGATAAGCAGCCCAGCAAGCCAGCTAATAACACGGTGATCGCCTAAAAATAACCCGCGACCACAGAGCTGCGCGAATCACGGTGCATAAACCTCGGGGAGCGGACCCGGATGTAACCTAACGCATTTCAAGCTGGTCCCAGTGTGAGAATGGGACTTGAACACGTTCATCATAGCCTGCGTCGCTCCTCACTCATTTTTTATCGGTATCTCCGTGAATGTCTGCTCCGGTCAGACTTTCCAGCAACACACCGACCCGAGAAAGAGCCGCTAAAATGCCACAAATTCTCCAAACAGGAGCAAATAAAGAAGCAGCGTGTAAAAAAAAAGAAACTGACCGTCAAATCTCCTCCAGGTTTATATCCCTCCCGGGGCTAAATCCTCCTCCGTCTTCTTCCTGCGATGGAAAACCGGTGGCGACGGGGGAGAGCCTGGATTTCCTCCTTCCTTTCTCAGTGAAGCGGACAAATACAGGCTCGCTGCTCGGTGTCAAATCTCCTCTTTCCTCCCTCCTCCCCCCCCTGACTGGCGACAGGCTGGTCCGAAGTTAGGAGGAATTTAAAAAGAGGAGCACCATGTGAACTTGAAACCAAACCAGCGACCAAAATCCTGAAGTAGAGCAGGACAAAATCTGGTGCGTAAAAAGCACGAAAGAAAGGTTTTTAAAAAAAAGAGGAAATCAGTGTTTGAATCCTCCTCCAGGGCTCCGCGGTGACCGCTGCCCCCGTTAACCGGGCCGGAGACGCTGCTGCTGCTGCTGCTGGCGGACCTCAAGCCTCCGCGGTTGGACACGTCCCGTTCTGGTGAGGTCCTCCCCACAAATGTCCGCTACAGAGCCTGAAGGATGAATTTCCACCCGGGAGGAGGAGAGAGAGAGCGAGAGAGAGAGAGAGAGGAGGAGGGCAGAGCCTCGCATTCTCTGAATTACTCCACCCCCAAACTGCCTCCCCCTCTCCTTTTTTGTCAATCCCTCAATCTCTTTCATTCATTTGTCTCCTTTTCTCTTCTTTCGTTCAGTCCCACACCGCGGGCTGGAACCCATAACCCATCTGTGTCTCTAAAGGCACAATCATGGGAACATTGATCAATACGTTTTCTCCAATGGAGCTGTGATGATGATATTGATCCGCAGTGTGAATGATCATCATTAAAGGTTTTCATCAGGGCTCTCCATGGAAGCGTTGAGAAGCAGCTACTTTTGCACGAATAACAATATTTGGTAGAAAAATCTTCACCAACTTTTTCCTCTCTAAATAAAAGAAATAATTAAGTTGCCTTTTCTCCATTTTGTGTCACCAAACGGATCAAACCAGCCTTTTAATCCGTCTTTGTGGGCTAAAAGCCTCATTTATTATTTTATTTATCTTTACTCATGTTGCCCTCATGGTCCCACCGACGGCACCTGGAGTGGTTTTTATATGAGCTCATGTTTTTTTAGCACTGCGTGAAATAAGGCTTTATGGGATATAAAAGCACAACTAAGTGTTCAATGAATTAATAGAATCCATTTTTATCTGTGGTAAAAGCCTTTTTTTATTTTGTGATGGGGCTCAGGGAGAACCTGAACCAGCACATGTGTAGTTCTCTCCTAGGTGTTTCAAACCCTAATGGCACCTTGTGGGTGGGAGCTGGTGGAGCTGGTGGAGCCGGTGGGGGGGCGGCCTGGACTGGAGGCCTTGTTGGAGCTGGTTGCATCCTCTGAATGCGTTGGTCCGGGACGTGGTCCTCAGGAGGTGCCCAACCTTCACCGAGTGTTTCGGCCTTTATCCTCAATGCTCTCTGGTTGGCAGGCCGGCAGTGGTGGTCAGGTCGCTGCCCCTCTCATCCAGGCCTGTTATGGTTTCAGCCTCATTTGCGAACACGAACAGAACAACAACAAAACAACAATGTCCGGTTTTGTTTGTGCTGCAGACTCTGGGGTGTTGATTTTTAAAGGTTACACCGCCGCCCACTCTGGATCTGCGTTCACGAGGCTCATTTAAAAAAACGCTGTTTTGTGAACACAGAACTTTAAAAAAAAACTAAAAAACACAAACGTTTCCATTTTTAGCAAATCCGTTGTCATGTACACAGAACCTAAAACTGTTAGCGGAACACATGACTGCAAACAAGAACAATCATGACTTCTGTTATGAGTCTTTGTTCCATGGAGGCTTTTTTACCTGTAAAACATTCCTCTGGGAGAAACATGACTGAACATATTCAATGACCAGCTTCCTCAGGAAGTAGCCAGAAAAGGTTTTTGGCTGATATTCAGTCCAGTAAGAATCGGTCGACTGATGTGTCATTTTTGGCTGTGGTCGACTTTGTAGTATTATCATACATCTAATGCACCAAGACTTTCTATGGTGATCTAGAATGGATCTCGGTAGAGGGCGACGCTCCGTCAAGGCTGAACATTCCTACATGTGTGTTTAGCTTGTCTGACCGATGCTCCACCCCTCGACAAAGTTTCATGGAAATCGGTTCTGTGGTTTCTGTGTAATTAGGGAAAATGTAGAAAACAGCTTATCTAGAAATGTCAAAGAAAGAACTACAGTCCTGGGTCAGGGTCAGGGTTTAGCTCCAGTCCTGCTGAAGGCTGTATTAAAAAAGCTCGAGGGTCATTGGTCCAAATCTCAGCGGTCATGAATGGTGAATGAGACACGATCCTCCCTCCAACAGCCTCTGAGTAGGTGGTAAAAGCTCGACACTTCGAGTGCAATTGTTCTGGTGAAGGTGGAGAGTAATAGTCTGATGGTAAATGATGCATGAACTACATTTATATAGAGCCTTTACCACAACAACGCTGCAAAGCACTTTACAACGTTATGCATTCACCCACGCTCACAAACACAGATTCATACACAGATGGCAGCAGAGTGGCCACGAAGGCATCACGAGCAGTTCGGAGTCATGTTCAAATGAAGGACATTTCAACAGGAGCTGGGAATCAAAACTGAAAGCACTGGAATGGAAAACGTTTCTCTCAGTGTGTCCGAGTCAATAAATACCTTCATCATTGTCATGTGTGTCAACAAAGGTCAACAGATCTACTTGTGTCACTCATTTAGGGAGTGAAATGTGAATCTTGAACCTGCTCTTTTAGATCTTCATTTATGTCTAATTGGGAGTCGAGTCCTCGTAGATGAAATCTCTCTGATCTCATATGGGGGGGGGTTAAAGGAAAGCAGAGTACAGAGATGTGAGCAGAGTGGATGTGTTTTAAAAGCCACTGAGAAAGGAAGATGTGTTTCTGTCATGCTATTAAAGCATCCATGCAGCTGAGGTGATGAGGAGGAGCGTGATATGATTTAGGGGGAAGAAAAAGTGAAACGTCTTGAAAATTGTTGTTTTGTCACAGAACTAGGTCATCTTTTAAAGTGTTATTAGAACTGACAGGAGACATTGTCGCTATTGTGTTGAAAAAAAAAGTACCATCACTCTTTGGGGCTGCAGACAATTGAAAATGTTTCATTAAATGTCACAAATGAAAAAATTGGACAATTTCATCCTCAATTATTTTTTTTTTTAAAAGCCCCAATTTTTGAGAGGGCCTCTTCTTTGGGACACTGGGTTGATGTGACAGGATACGTGACGGGATTGGTTGCCTTCAAACTTTCCATTTGCAAATAAAAATAAAACATTTCATAACTATGATAAAGCAAAATTACAAAGCATTTTGAACATTCAACCTGCAGTGCAGAACTCTTGTATCTGGCAGTGACAATAATGAAACACTGTCGACGTGGTTATGATAATGTGAAGTTATCCAAGTGTAAGTCTGGCTTAACTCTGACTTAACTCTAGTTTTAATTCTTCTCCAAGTCGTAGGAAAAGAAAAAGCTCGGGGACAGCTTCACACAATCACACATCTCAGATGCCTCATCACCTCCCCCCATATCACGACACCAGTCTAACCATACGTGACACCAAAGGAAATTAACTACATTTTTTAGAGAGAAAACTTTTAAATCAGTCAGATTTGACCGGAACAGAACAGGAGGATTAAAATGTCCACATAACCCTGAGAACAAATGAGGCAATCTACACAATAAATCTTCACAAAAATAGACATAGATTCCACCACAGTCCTATTTGCTGTAGGCGACTCTGTCTCTTTGCTGGTTGATGAAAAACGTATCGCTGCCAATGTGCCGGCGTGAGAAGGTCGCCATGAAATTCCAGATTTAAAAACTGAAGTATAAATGCAAAATCAAGAGATTTATCTCGCGGTGATAGGATTAATTAGCATTGTGTGAAGTTAGTTAGTTCATCTCTAAAGGTTAAAACTTGCATTTTATGACCAAAACATTGTCACAAAGACAAAACTTCAGCCATTGCTGACTTCTTACTGATACTCACAGACATCACAGGAAACAACACTGAGGTCTGAAGTGTACCTGACATCATGGACCACCAGATTAGTCCTGCTCCGCTGCAGCATCCAGGCACCATTAAAGCATCGCAGTGCACAGCAAAGACTAGCTGCCGGAGGAGGCGTTCATTCACTCCTAACATCTTCAGACAGACCAGATTTTACTGAAGAGGCTGGTCTTTCAATATTCATGATGGTACATGACAGAAGCGTCGATGAGAGGAGGAGGAGGAGTAAACCAATGCCACAGAGGGAGACAGGAGAGAGAGGGGGGGGAGGCAAGCGGAGAAGATGGAGAAGAGATATTCAGTCTGACAAAGACAAAGAAAGTGTGCAAACTGAGAGACGATGATACTACGACCTGCCAGACGTCTAGTCCAGAATCCTCGATCAGACAAGGCGATAATGGAGTTGTGCTGTGGAAGCAGCAGCTGGTTCTGAAGCCTTTTCCTGCTATAAAGTCACAATGCAGAGTTTTGTTTTATGGCTCCATCAATAGTCCTCAACATAAATACAACATATCACAGGTTTACGTTTATGTTAAAGCCTTCAGTTTGAATGATGTCAGCTTCATTTCAGCTGCTATGGAGAAACAGCCTACAGCAAATTAAAAATATTTCACGGTTGCAAAACAGCAGCAAATACATCGAAAACACACTCACAATCAAAAAGCAAACAGATTTATTATTATATCCACCAAGGAGGTATGTTTGCACCAGAGTCTGTCTGTTTGTTAGCAGGATTACGCAGAAACGACTGGGCGGATTTCCATTCAAGTTTTAGTCCAGATTAAAGGTTGAAAGCATGAATTTATTATATCTTTCCTTAACAAAGCAACAACTCGACTGAAATCTACTGAACTGATGCATGGGTCAGGCTAGTTTTTATAACTTTATTTATTACCAAGACATTTTCTCCATGAATCATTCTAAAAATCCAACTTATTGATGGTGTTGGCATCTATGAGTGTGTCACCATATCAAATTGTGAAGTTGTAAGGTATGGAGTCGACTTGGTGTTATTCTAGTTTCAAACAAGAAGTCATTAATTTTTCATTCTTTTTACAACATTTTGTGTTACTTTAGAGACAAACGAGCACATCGTCTTCAAGGAGAGACTGTAGAACAGGGTAAATGGTTCTAAACCCCACCTTAAGTGGCCTTTAAAAAAAAAAAAAGCAAAGCACTTTTTTGCACTCCGTAGTCGAAGTTCTTCTCTAGCAAAACTCAGCCCTCCATTTTTACCTGCATGAGGCTCAGAATCATCCGGTAATTCCTGTAATTCTTCATCCCCAGACAAACCAAACAGACATGAAGGAACTTGTGAAGACAAAGACCGACTCATGACACCTGAGACGGGAGCAGAAAGTCAACACAAAGCGAACACTACAGCCGATGATCCACTGGTGACTAACACGTACGATCTGTCTGCACAAGAGGACACAACTCTCCATAAATGTGACATTTCCTCATGCATCTTTTGTACTTATGATTCAACTAGGAGAGTTTCCAAGAGTTTGGAACACCTTAAATCTCAGTCATCGTCTCCACACAGAATGAATGGGACGTTTTCTTCTGGAGCCAAAATACCTTCATCCAACGTGAGACTCAACAGAACACCAGACAAAAGGCAGGTTGTACCGTCGACAGGCTGGAGACACAAACACAGTCGCCATGTGACATTAAAATGACAGATGCATTCAAAAAGACACACAATGCATGAACACATCTGTGTCTGGCTGCACGGCTCTTCCGTCTCCTGGTATGAATGAGGCGAAGGCGTTAGGAAAGCTACGGCCCCGTCTGTGCAGCTGTATCTAATGAAAAGTGACAACTGCCTTCTCCCGTAGAGCCTTCCTGTTTTGCTAGGCTTCAAATCCTATTTGCTTACCCCTCCACCACCACCACCACCACCATCACCTCCTCTCTCCATCTCTCTCCTCTGGAAAATATGTCACCAATATAGCCTTATCATATTTTGAATATCATGACTGTCCCTTAGCAAAAGGGGAAGAGAGGAAGGGATGATCTTAGACGCGCAATAATCTGAGAGATCGTCTGCATTGGCTATAAACCGAATGGAGAACGTTTAAGGAGGGCGAGCAGGAGGAGCGGCGAGGCGGGTTTGACAGTGCAATTTGAAAGGTAGCAAGTATTCAGAGCGCGTCAGATGATCTGATGAAAACTTTGCACTGCAGTCAATCAATCTGCAAGAAAGATAAACTGCTGCTGTGATATGATGACTCTCCATGAAGTCGATGAAGCCAAATAGCTTTCATACAAGACGGGTCGTATGAAACCAGGACACACTTTTTACACTAATCATTCTGCAGCAGCAGCATGTAGACTATACACACACATTTCCTGCATGTGATGTATGTGTGTTTGTGCGTTTCTGCTCCTGTGCCTATTAGGTATAGTGAGTTAAATTGGCAGTGCAGCATACAGTATGTGGGTTAGGGTGTCGTCCTCCTTGTTAATATTTCATCTCAGTGCTGGCAGAAAGAAATGGGGCAGAGAAGCACAGAGGGCCTAATGTAACAGCTCCAAAGAAGGGGGAAGTGTGTTCATGTGTTTTTGAGATCTTTGCATGTATAAAATAGAAAGTACAACGCAATCTGTCCTTGATGCATGCAGTACACTCCACACACAGGGTCCATGCAGATCATTCATGTGTCCTGGCACATGTGGGATTTATGCTATGTTTAACTTGTGCATATGCTTGCAAAGCTTTCTGCACTGCGATCAACACAAACTCAATCAGACACTTATTTATCTGAGATGCTGTCGTCGACATGTCGGCTGCACTTTGCACACGTACATAAGAAATACATGGCCGACATTTCAATCCCACTGCATCAGCAGGAAGTTAAATAAACCTGTTGGAAGGAAAGATATTTCTACTGCAACATATCAATAACCCTTGAATTCTACTGGTTGGGCGACAGACAGGGGAATAATTAAAATAATTAGCCTGTCAATTAAATTAAGATTGTACATCAAGGGAAAATCATAACCTGGATATCAAGTAATGTTACAGAAAGGTAACCCAGAAAAATCAATATTCAACACATCATTTCATTTCCATTAGATAGTAAATTAAATTCAACTCAATTAATAAAATAAAATAAGTCAAACAAGTTTCTATATTACAAAAATAAATCCTTTTAATATCCTTTTAAATCATTCAATCAAATTCAAAGTCCTGATGAAATAATAATAATAAATCAAACTGGATTAAATGACTCAACTACCCTCTATTTTTATTATAGGTTATTCAAAATGATATGATGGCTACTAATGACTCTTCATTCTGATTGGTTGGCAGGTCAGGTGTTTGTATTTAGAATGAATGTTACTAAAGTATCAATACTGTTTAGATTTGATAGCATCAAAAGTAGCAAAGCTATAAAAAAAAGACTGATCAGATCAGATTTTGCTGCACTGATATGATCATGACCTCCACCCAGGAGGTTATATGTTCATCTGAGATGGTTGTTTATTTATTTCTCAGCAGGATGAAGCAAAACTGAACAAATGTCCACAAAAGATGGGGCCAGAAAAGAACCAGTTCAATGTTGGTGCAGATCAAGATAAAGGAACGAACTTTCCTTGATATTGTGAGATGCGTCATTTTTCAACATTTTCACATAAACGACTGAAAAAGAAGAAGATCTTTAAAGATGCCGACGGCAGGAACAGCTTCTTCTTCTACTTCTTTTACTTCTGTCAGAGCAGAGCAGTAAAGAGTTAAATGTTCAATACGTCATTAACGTATGAGGTAAAGGTGTTTCCATCAAATATAGAAGCTTTAACTCTTGCAAAAACATGTAAAATTAAATTCTTATATTCTGTCCTGATTTAAATATTTTTATTTTAGAGATTTTTAAAACTCCCAGCTGAGCTTTGCAAAACTCTCTCTTCCCAGTTTTATCCAGATGTTGCCTGGCAACTCAAGCAATGGGAATTCTGAGATAGAGGTATATTAAATCCTGACATTTAAAACAGAGAAGCATGATCAAATAAGGCTGCATGCGGCTGAGGTTACACATGATGCATCCGTACAAAACGCACAATACGATGAATATTTACTATAGTTACTGTAAATATTATAAATCCTGTTGCCACAGACACAAAATGTCCTTGAGCTATTACAGCCAGACAGATAAAAAAAAAGAAGTAAAAGAGATTTTTTGTTTTTTTTCAAACTGAGAATGGCATGTTGGGTCACCGTGTTTCCATGGCGATGACACAAGCAAGTCAAGAGTGCTCGTGAACGTCGACGGAAATTTACTCTGACTTGACCTGATGAGGGGGGGGGGGAGAGAAATGTCTTTCATTCCCACACCACCCACTCCTTTCATGAATTGATTTATTTACATTGATTTATTTACTCTGGAACAGTCAGTTCAGTTCATTCATATCTGAATACTCCACGTTCTGCAGGCTGGTGTCTGAAGTGTTGAGCCAGGACAACAAAAGAAAGACATTTTTAAGGCTGATTCTGGGTTAAAAAAAGCAATCAGTGAGAAGAGTTCTGATTTAATCTGGTGTGAAATCACCAGATTAAATCATGATAGGCTCCTGATAAACAGTTGTTTTCATCTTCATTTATTAGAAGAATTGAATTTAGGCATTTTTGGACCTGTTTAGTTCTTAGTTCTTGTGTCTGAACTGTCGTTGCAGCTCTTTGAGGAACTTTTTTTTTTTAGCTCCTTTTCCAGAGTTTAGTCGCTGCCGGCTTTTATTTACTCACAGCTAAACTTTTATATCCTTCCTTGTAAGAAAAACTAAAGAACATTCGTATGTTTTCATTTCACTTCTGATAAATTATCAATACTATATTCACACAAACTAAAATAAAATCCTAGCTTTTTTGTCTAGAAGTAGTTTAAAATAATGAGTTTAGCCGTTTAGCTCCATTCACTCCCATTCATTTACTCCTTCGAGAGCCGGTCAGCTGACATCTCTTCAGCATTCCTATTGGCCGTACAAATACCAACAGGAAAAAGGCAGTTTAAGATACACGTGGTTCTCTGAGCGGTTCCTCTCAGAACCGATTGGTCAGAATATTCCTAATATTACAGAGACCAGAGAATTATCATGTAAGAGAGGAGCTCGTTACAGTGAAATAAGAGAAGTGAAAGCCGAGGGGAGAGGTAGAAGTTCCAGATAAGAGCGTATTATAGCCAGCAGAGGAGGGAGATATGGGAGAAGGGATGTGATTCAGAGGGGATGAGGAGACGTGACGCAGAGTTCTCAGCCTGGGGTGGATGATAACTCTGACTCTGTAGGCCTGGAGGTATCGCTCTGAGCTCTCTTAGCTTCTGTAGCCTTTTCACAAGTCACTTCTGCATTCTGTCTCACTACTGCCACAAAATCAGGCAGTTTCTCCTCTTCAAGCTATCAGATCGTTATTCAGGAGATGAGATACTGAACTCTGCACTTTTATGTCTGGCTTCTCTTCTCACACAGATCTTCAAGAGTCCTGCAGGCCATGGCTGTACAGCCTCTTCGTCTGGTAAAAGCTGAGGTGTTAGCTTGTGGTTTGAACAGAGAGGGTCTTTTTTGATGGATGAAGGCAGCAAGGGGACCAATGAAGGAATAACTGATGACACAACGCGCTCGTCTGAGTCGAGCCTTCAGAAAGAGACTTAGCTGTTAGCACTTAGCTCCGTCTAAAAGAAATGCTAAAATGATTTCTTCTTATCCAACGCTCACCATGCATCATGAGCTCAGGTTAGAGACCAAAGAATGAGATTACAGATAGAAGCGGCCTAAAAGGGGGAGGTCTTAGAGAAAGGGGGAGGGGTCTATCAAAAGAAGCCAGTCCAGGTGGCTCTAACATCTGGTTATGATGCTGCCTGGCCTCTCTCTCAACTGAGAGGCGACGCCTTTTTCTGTATCTCATCTAGTCTGGGAATGATTCAGGATGTTCCAGGAGGAGCTGGAAAATATACTGAAGGAGAGGAACGTCTGGAATCCTGGTTAACCTGCTGTCAACGAAACAACACCAATGGATGGATGGATGGATGGATGAATAGATGGATGGATGGACAGATGGATGAATATATGAATAGATGGATGGATGAATAGATGGATGGATGAACGGATGAATAGATGGATGGATGGATGAACAGATGGATGGATGAATAGATGGATGAATATATGAATAGATGGATGGATGAATAGATGGATGGATGAACGGATGAATAGATGGATGGATGAACAGGTGGATGGATGAACGGATGAATAGATGGATGGATGGATGAACAGATGGATGGATGAATAGATGGATGAATATATGAATACATGGATGGATGAATGAACGGATGGATGGATGAATAGATGGATGAACAGATGGATGGATGGATGAATGGATGGATGGACAGACAGACAGATTGATGGATGGACAGACAGATGGATGGATGGATGAATGGATGGACAGACAGATGGATGGATGAATAGATGAATGAATATATGAATAGATGGCTGGATGGATGAACGGATGGATGGACAGACAGATGATGGATGGATGGACTATCTTTTTTGTTATGATAGTAATTGACTTAATATTTTTTTCTATGAATCCAGATAAAACAATATTAATACTTTATGTCTAACATCTGTCTTCTGACTTACAGCCGTTGGTTCGTCTGGTAGATGTTTGTATTTGTATTTGTTTGTTTATGTTAAAAAGAAGGAGTATTGTTCTTTGTTTGTCTTTTCTTCAGACATGAAACTCAAACTGAGACGACATGAGTCTAAGTTAGATCCCTGGTTTAAAGCTCCTGCTGTTCTGACTTGTTTCATTCAGTGTAAATGTGGACTCCTGTCTGTTCTGAGAGAGAGCTGCAGATGTTCTGCCTCAGATCACAGGAGGAACATGTGGGATTAACACATGAGGAGATTGGTTCCACATGTTGGACCTCAGAGTGGATCCGTCTTTACTGCAGAGATGACAGAGATGCTGGTTTGTCCAGACACCATCAGCTGTTGTATTAATGCATGTCTGTGGTGCAGGTACCATGATGTCACCATACTGTACCTTTTTAATGTGTTCAATGAAAGCTTCTGTCATAATAACAAGTCAACACCAAAATAAATATTTATAGATGCTCCTCAGAGCCTTACAGATGCTTTCTCTCACTCCAGGATCATCTTTTTATAAATCACTGTTGGAAAAATTGACCCGTCCTCTGATTTGATACTGCAGTGATACGACCTGTGATTCAATGATATTAAAGCCATTTAAGTCCCCAATGTGGGTAAAAATCACATTTCTTTGATTGACCCTCGTGGGCCACCGTCACTGTGGATATCTAGCTCATTCCATCTAGTTAGGAACAAACTGCACAATTTATAATCTATGTATTTAGGAAAATTTATTGAAGCAGGATTTTACTGTTGTAGTTGGTTGAGGTGGAGCTCTTTTTTCTTTCTTATTTTTTATGTCGGTAGTGAGATTGTATAATTTTTTTACGCTCTAATATTTTGAGATTTTAGACCTTTTTTTCCCATATTTCTGTTGATTATTAAACTACTGGACACGTTTGAATGAAACTTATTTTTTGAGTGGATCTGGAAAAAAGGGAAAGATTCAAAAATTTTGTTTTCATTTCTTTTGTTTCCCTAATATTTAAGATACAAACCCAATAAATAGAGGTTATTGTAAATCAGTGATGATCTGGTGAGCTTTACTTTATTTCATTAAAAGCGAGGTATATCTGCTTAACCCTAAAACTAATGATTATTTTCATTATGGATTAATCTGCTTATTATTTTAAACATATATTAAAGTAAAAGCAGCAAATCTTCACATTTGAGAAGCAAAGACATTTTTGAAAATTTACTTTGCCCTGCAGTTGTTTTTTTTTTTTTCAGTTCATCAGCCATTAGCAGCAACACCAAGAAGTAACTTTGGACTCTGTGTTCATCTCATGGTCTTTATAAATGTGACACAATTAAAACTGTAGTGGTGCCTCATGTAATGGGGGCGTGACATGCCCTCATGATTGTTGTGTTGTCCAACACAAACCCAGCAAATCCACAGAAGTGTAACCTATAGAGGTTACTAAAGGTCAGGGTAGTAAAGTACAGAACCTCTGATTATCTTATGAAACTGTTTCTAAAACCTCCTTTAAGTCTCTCTTTAACTTTAATCCAGCATCATGTGTCCCAGGAGACGTCCTGTCTCTGTTTAGACCTGTAGAAGATACCAGGCTGTGCTGAGGCATGACCTGGGATTTTCATAACATACCACCCTGTCAGGGAATCAACGTGTAAAACTGATAAGAATCCAGGACGAGGTCTTTGGGGGGAGAAACAAAACAGATACCCTTTGGGTTAATTAGCAAATTAAAGAGCCAGAAAGCAGCAGGGTTTGAGACAATAGATACAAATGTCACTGGTTAATGACCCACCCTGTTTCTCTGAACACACAGACACACACACACACACACACACACACACACACACACACACACACACACACACACACACACACACACACACACACACACACACACACACACACACACACCCTGAGAGACACATTCCAGTATGTACACAGAAATAGAAGGATTCCCAAGAATGCACAAACACTTTTCTTTTTCTCAACACCTGTTACATGATCAATACCCATTTGCAGATGCAATAGGCTCCCAGATCCCTCCCCTCATTACAGCCCCTATAGAGACGACACTCTTTCATTCTGCTGCTTTACATTCAAATGAACAAACATGTCGTTCTTCGCTGACTTGTGTTTGTGCAGACCCGGCCCTCTGTCCTCGGGCCACACAGACCAGGTCACTAAGGTATTCAGTGACTAACAGAGGAACATGCGAAGTCACGCCATTGATCCATTGTTCCAGGTGAGGAGGGGTCCCATCTAAAATCAGCCCCTCAGGCCTTATTGGCTGAAGGAATGTGAAAACAGAAGACGTCTGCTTCGGGACTTCAGGGCGAACATTGATCGCCTCCACAGAGACACAGAGAGGGACAGTTCCTCTGCAAAATAACGGCCACATAATGGATCTCTTAACTCGTGGCCTGTCATTAGTGCTGAAGTTAATGAGGCGAGGGTCTTGACAGGGTGTGGTGTGTACATTTTGGTCTTATCTACATTTTTACATATTTTTACTGAATGTTCCAGATTCTCTGCTGGTTAGTCCAGTTAGTCTTGACTCAAAGTTAACCTCTTGGACAGTAATGTGACAAACTGTCAGCAGAAATTATTTGCCAAATGTGAAAAATACTTAAAAGAAGTGTAAAGAACAAACCGTGTCTGATAAGTTGTTGTTAGCAGGATGAAAAAACCCCGAACGGATGCAGAAGGAAACGGACGAGAGGCTCATGCTTGTGGCGGCCGGGATGTAAAATTTAATGGCTGACCTGCAACGTTAGCTAGCCTAGTTAGCTAACTAACATGCAAGTGCAAAAAAAGTGGACAGCAATAAATCTCTGGGAGTAACAGGTGAAAAAAATCGCGATAGTGCAGCAGTGTTGATGCTTTGTTAATACGTCTGCAGATGATGTCATGCATCAGAATCTACTGGGTGTGAATTCTTCCATCACTGGCTGAGTTCTATAAGACCAGACTACAAAAGAAAGGCCTGAAGGTTTCAAAAGGATCAGCTAACAGCCTTTTAAAGGCTCTGCCTTCTCATAAGAGACTTAAAAGTATTAAGACAAGAACAGCCAGACTCCAGAACAGTAGCTGTCCTCCAGATGTAGCATCGCAGGCTAAAGATGCTTTTACACTTATGCTCCAGTTACAGGCTCTGACTTAGGTTCTGAATCAGGCTTGATTTAATTAAATGGGATTGTTGGGCCTTGGCGGAGGTGTGCGCTCCACTGAGTGTCTTTCTAGTTAGTGAACAGGATTCTTTTTTTTGCATCTGCTTTCATAAAAAAGGCCTCCAGTGATCGCCTGAAGCAAAAAAGGTTCTGTAATAAAGCTGAACGTGTGCAGCTTAATGTAGTCAGTTTGTTGTCTTTTAGAAAGGAGCATTAAAGTTAATTTGATGGAACTCCTCAGAGGGTGTGGTGTTAAAACGCTTCTGATGGAGGAAACTTTTGAGATTTTTTTCCCCCCTCTCTTTATACGGTTATTAGATTTTTAAAATGTAATTTCCTAATCATGTCTTTACTCCTTCACAGATGGATGTATTGTTTTGTCGTCCCTCTGATGCTAACAATCAGGAGAGGCTTAAAAAGGAGGTGCTGAGAAAACCTCCCACTGCCTCTGTGGCCTCTCACAGCCTAAAGCACAGAGTTCATGTAGAAACTAATAACCGGAGACCCAATTACACTGAAGAGAGACCGTAATAAAGTCTGGTCTAGAACAGTTGGCCGCAAGCATAAAACATGGGTGGTATTTTTAGATAAGAATATCTAAAGAGACAAAGCCTTTAAGCAAAGGGAGGGAAGCTTCATAAACCTACTGGATTTATTCTTTTGGAGCATTTCATGGACTCGTCGTGTCGTTAAGCCACAGTGGCATGAAGTCAAAAAGTTATTCACCGATCCATCGAGTCCTGAGAGGCTTTAACACACATGTACACTTCATGAACACCTGAAATGATCCGGCTGATAAATACTGGAGGTTAGACGAGTTCTGTGAAATGAAGTTGTCCAAGTTTCATCCATGCTTCTTTTTATGGGCTCTTTTTAAAGGAGCAGCAAACCCAAAAAATGAAAAGTCAGAAACTGACTTCGATGAGTAGATTAGCGTAGATATGACTGATAAGACTTTCTGGACACGTAAGCAACAGGAAGTGGATTGTGTCTGGTCCAGTATGCACACTGTAGCTCATTGGGTCCATTCTGTTCCTTCTTTCTTGAGTTGTGTAACTCAAAGAAGGAGTGTGCAAAGGAGTGGTAGATTTATTCCTCTGCACACATGCATGCAGGTTAACCCTTGTCTTCTTTCCATCTCTGGGAGAAAAGGTGCAGGATTTCCCTGAACTGTGGAGGCGTGGCCTGCAGCACAGCTCAAACATTAATACAAATACTTTTTTATATGTAATGTATTACTGCAAGTGTTCAAGAAAAGTATTTTAATGAAAAAGTATTCAGTTTAATGCACCACAGAATACAATGAATGAAAGGTTTATTCACACCCACAGAGGGACTTTCCAGAGTTAGGGAGTAGGCTAAATGACCCATACTTACCCAAAGGAAGTAAACAGAGGCTGATCCGGCTTCTGAAGAGCCTTCATGACACAACCTGCCCTGCTTAGAAAGAAAAAGCTCCTATGAGTCATTGTAATGTTTGTGTTGATCCTGGATGCCTGTGTCATTTCCACTGAGGTGGGAACACATGTGAACAAGGCTTGTTGAGGATCAACAGGAACGTGAGAGAAGATTCCTGGTCCAGAAAACCTTTCTGGAGCTTCACAGTAAAACAGTATTTCAAACTGCTTCTTCTTCTCATTTCAAACTGGTTCTTCGTATTTCGTACTGGTGAGTCCAGTAAATCCTTCCGTTCCTCCCCAGTGGTTCAAAAACGATTTGAACTGCCTCCATTATTTGGGCACATTTTGAACAAAAAGATAAATATCCCAGCTATAACATAAATAATCATTCATTAATCACATAGTTAAGGTAAAAGTAACTGGTTGAAATCACTGTGATATTAATATTAAGTCCAAACTTCCAGCCCTACACTGAAACAAACCAGTCAAGGCAGAGGGCTGTGAACCCAGAGCCGGGGTCTGCTCTGAGGTCTCTGCCTGTTAAAAGTGGCAGCAGGAGCTTGTTAGTGGGGAACTTGGTGGGTCTCTGTAAAATAAAGACCTTTGAAAAGTACCATGAGATAATTTCAGCTAATTTGTTGTAATTTGGCTCAACAAAAATAAAAAGTAAACTAAAAAGTTGTCTTATTTTATCACAGACATGTTTCTGTTGTGTTTAATATTTAATGATAATTTAGATATTTAGTTCTATCTACATTATTTAGATAATATCTGCACTTGAACATGATTTGAGAGCTGAACTGATTGCCACAGTTGTGTGTTTCGGGGACACAACACTGCATCTAATTCATGCAAAGGATCCTGATGTGATTGGTTCTACAGACTGTTCTTTTTTGTTCCCTGTTACAATCCTGGAATCAATAAATGATGATTTTGGTTTAAAAAGAGCTTCCAGGGATCAAACCTCAGTCTCTTTTGGTGAAGTCATGGGTTCGACCCTCATCTCTTAATGACTGGTGCTGTTAGTGACAGCAGGCTGTATGCTAGCACTGAAACCTGAACAACCCCGTTGTTTCCCCTAACAACACAGACCATAATATGAGCAGCTGAGAGCCGAGGATGACCTCGGTTCACCCTTCATACTCGTCCAGCTCTGTTCAGCCTCAGGAGGTAAAACTCCACCTAATGATGAATCCCTGGCTCCACACCTCCAGGGAGAGATGACATTACACACTGAAAGAAAGGAGGCACTGATGACCGCAACTCCCAGCATCCTCCTCTCTGCAGCAGTCTGTACACATACAGACCGGCTGAATGAAAGCTGACATGGTCTATTTCTCTTTACGTCCATTTACTCCATTCTCCTCTCCTCAGCTCTCCTCTCTCCTCTCCTCTCTTCTCTCCTCTCCTCTCCTCTCCTCAGCTCTCCTCTCTCCTCTCCTCTCTTCTCTCCTCTCCTCTCCTCTCTTCTCTCCTCTCCTCTCCCACGCTGTTCCTCCCTCTCCGTCTCTGTTTTTGTATCTCTATTGTACCTCCTCTCTCTGTCACACACACCATCATCCCTGGAGGCTGGGTTGGGTGGATCAATGCTACTGGCCCCTACTGCCTGTGTGTGTGTGTGTGTGTGTGTGTGTGTGTGTGTGTGTGTGTGTGTGTGTGTGTGTGTGTGTGTGTGTGTGTATACGTGCACTGATCAATGGTGATTACCTGAAACCCTCTGCTCTTTGTAATTGCGGAGTGAGGAGTGATTGGCACTATGCCACAGGCTACAGCCATCAGGAATGCACACACACACACACACACACACACACACACACACACACACAAACACACACACACACACACACACACACACACACACACACACACACACACAAACACACACACACACACACACACACACACACACACACACACACACACACACACACACACACACACACACACACACACACACACACACACACAGACACACACACACACACACACAGGTTTTGTCTACGGCTGGTTGACTTCTATTGTTTGTGACTTGATGATGTGTGTGCTAACGCTCCACTGAACACCAGTTTAAACTGAACACACACATTGCAAACAGATGACAGCAGATCTTTCATTCCTTCATTCTGTCTGTTCGCTGCTTTTTAAAACATCTTCTGCCATTTAAAACCTTTTCTCTCTCACGATGCCATAAAAAACCAAATCAAATATCTTCCCCTCCTCTGTCTCTCTTTCTGTTTATCCCTCTCTCTCATTAGGAACTAAGCCATGTTGTGGTTCTCCTCTCTGTAGTCACAGACCAAAGGCAACAATCTGGAGGTCACTTACAGCCAATCCTCTTACACCCCCCCATCCCTGCTCAGCAGCTTGACTGCTTAAGCTTTGGCCAGTGAGCATGAGCGCCGGCTGGCAGCGGAACAATGCCACCACGGCTGCTTCCCCCTACAGCGTCGTCTTTCTGTTCTTCTGGTGGGCAGTGAGGCTAAATGAGGGTGTTTGGTGTCACATCTTTCACTTCCTGCTTTTATTTCACTTCATAACTCAGGATGTTTGTCTCCGTTTGGCCAGAAGCGTTGCTCTGCAAAGGCTTCGATTAAGTTGGAATTGAATTGTGAAAATAATTAACAACAAAAATCTGTCTGTTTTCAGAGAATTGTTCACAATTCAAACAGGCTCAGGATTTAATTTCTGAGTTTGTCTGTTTCTGGCTAATCTTGTGTGCAGATAAGGCGTGTCTGGATGGTTTCCTGGAACATTTTCAATGCTGAGATACTGAATTAATTACCTGCATCAGTGTGTATTTATTACAAGCAACACATGTGGGTATATTGTTAAAATCACACAAAAATAAAACATACTGTCCTCTCTAAAATGTCTAAAATGTTCATTTTTTTGCTGTGGATTGTGTCGATACATTCATTTAGAACATGAGGTGAACTTTGGATCAAAGAGTTAAAAAAAAAAAAATAGATTATATGGGAGCCTCATCTTTAAAAAAACCAAACTGATATTGTGCTGTACATTTTAATATAAAACATATTATGTTTTATGTATCTGTATTTAAAAAGTTAACTCAAAAAGATGCGTGAAATATGAGAAAACTCCCTCAGACTCCAGAGGGTTAAAGAAAACAAGATGATTATTAAAAGGTTAAATAGTATAGAAAAATATCTGAGATTTATGACAAACAATATGACAAAAATTGACTTTTAAATAGCTAATTATATAACGAAGCCAAGGATGAAAGAAGTGAATGTAAACTGGATGTAAACAGACATACAGTCATAAAAACAGATTTACATCACATTCAATTATGCAAGAATAAATATGAGAATGTGGGAGAGATTATTTTTTTTTTTTTTACTTCATTCCAGAGTAAAATTTTTAACTGAATTAAGCAGAAACAAACAACCAGTTGCTGAATCTGTATTGGAGTGAGAGCGAGAGAGAGAGAGAGAGGGAGAGAGAGAGAGGGAGAGAGAGAGAGAGAGAGAGAGAGAGCGAGGGAGAGAGAAGCTGACTGACTGCAGCTAATGAACTCATCTGGATGACTAGAATCCCTTTAAAGTCCTGTTGTTTACAGGAGAGTCGCTGCTGCTAAGGTTACGCTCAGAATGTAATCTGGCACAGTCGCCTGTTCATCTGCTTCTAACTGCAGTCAGGATGTGATCTGTGGGATTAATCTGGGAAGAAGTGGTGATTAAATCATTTCTCTCTCTCTCTGTGAGGCAAAAGGTTCTAGGATTATTTTAGCTGGAGAGAAAGTTAGAACTCATCACCCGATGAAGACGAGAACTTATAACAGACAAACCGATGCTGCTAACATCACCTCCCTGCTGGAGGTCATTACATTTGTATGGATTAATATTTCTCCTCAGCCTCATGGATATCCTCTCATTCAGCACCAACATGAATCAATCACAGCAGATTGATGAATTGATTCCGTGTATCAATAATATTATAATCTAATCAGAGGCAGCTGTGTGCTGGTGATCAGTTCCATCACTTCATCACATGGCCCTGATATGGATGTATGTTAATGCAATTTGCGCAGAGACGCTCCTGTGATTGTGTGCTGATTAAAGACGTCAACTTTTTATGATAAATCAAATAGAGACAAGCATTTATCATCAATCAATGCTCGTTACATTCTGCAGGTATATGACACATCCCCACTCATTTATGCACAATGGAGCTGTCTATCACCTGGTTCAACCCAGGGTTTCAGATTAACTTGATCCAGACTTATTTGTGTTGGTTTTTTCTTAGTTATTATGATAACATATAGAAGAGTTTGTAAAACAAATTAATAACTATTATATTAATAATATATTAATTCTATTCTATAATAATCCACAAATAAATATATCTATATATATATATAGATATATATATATAACATTATATAATATACGAGCAGGAGTGATTCATCCACAGCTTTTATTTTGAAGCAGGGGTGTCAAACTCAATTTAATTCCAGCCCATCTCAGTATTTTTATTGCTCCATATAAATGGATCTTCTTGGTATCACGTTATAAAATTGCCTCTGGATTCCATTATTATCCATTTTAGTAATAACTAAATAATTAATAAGCAGGTCTGAAAGCAGAGAAAAGAACGACAGACGTTCAACCTTTCAGCTCCGACTGCTTCAGCTGATTCCTCTGTCTTATTATTAACTTCTACGTAACGTTAGCTGACGATGCTAGCTGCATTTCTGACTCTTTGTTGCTTTTTTTTATTTTCAGATTCTCAGTTTCACAAAACATAAACATAAATTCACAAAAGCAGGGCTCTAAGACTGCTTAAAAGCCTTAGAAGTCTTTAATTACAGTAAAATAATAAGTAGTATGGTAACAGGAGGAATGAGGAGTTAAGGCAGCAGAGGAAACATTTCACATATGCAGATTAAGAAGCTGAAAGGAGAGCCGGTCCACAAAGAAGCGACTGCAGTCGCACCTTTGAAGAAGCAGCAGATGTGCACTGATGCAGACCCTGAGGCTCCACATTCCAGAGCTCTGGGCCAGCACCACTCAAAGTCCTGTCATCCATGGAGCAGAGCCTGCAGAGAGGAGCGGGGGAGCAGATGGGCATGGGTGTGTAGGGATGGAGAGGAGTGAACATGCAGGGAGGGGCCGGCGCTGTGCAGGGATTTGAAAGACAAGCAGGACTTTGTAATTCATGCTGTATTGAAGAGCAGCCAGTGCAGGTGCTGCAGGGAGGAGGCTCCTGGTGACAGACAACTGTCACAACTCTTACTGGAACTGAAACAGGACATTTAAAAGAATAAAACGAGACATCTGACAGAAAAAAGGCTTTGACTGTTGGTGGAAAGCAGATGGAGGAGTTTCAGTTAACAATCCTGTAAATTTCAGGATGTAAATCAGCCAAAGCTGCAGACAACAAACTCACAAGATGATGTGGAGCAGATTTAAATAACCTTATGTTAATAACATCAGGTTTCAGTCCAGGATGATTTGATGACACCTCTCTTTACCACAGCAACAGAAGACTACAAGTCCAAGAATTCCTCCAGCAACAGAAGCTTTTTTTCTTAAAGGAAAATTAACACTTAGTTGTAGTTTTTAGACGTAGAGAAACAGAGAGGCGGGGCTGCAAGTGGGCGGTAATTCAATATAACACAGTGATAAATAATATATGTAAAAATATATAAGATAGCAAAAGGTAATAAAAAGAAGACGACATCACATCCTAGGGTTAACATCACAAAATAGACTAAAACAAGGGAGTAAAAATAATAAAAGAAGATAGAAGAGAATAAAAAATAAAATAAAGGACAGTTAAAATAGAATGAAAATACAATTAAAAAAATAAAAGATGACATCTGTGTCCCAGGATAAGACCAATGAAACAGAAGGAATAAAACAGTAAAAAAAAAAGAAGAAAAATAAAAAGCTGGAAAGCTAAAAAAAACAAAGAAATAAGAGGATAAAAATAAAAATAAAAATAAATAAAATGAAGTAGATATCACCAGCTTCTCTGCCAGCATCACCAGCCTTTTCACTGTCAGCGTAGGAAACACTGTCTATAATTAGATTTCTGCTGTCTGCTGTATGAATAAGGCTGTTGGACAGCAGAGCACTGAAATGCATAGATTACTGAAACACATCAAGTAAAGTTGTATTCCCACCTCATGCTTTCAGCTCTACTCCACTCAGCTTCAGGAGTTTTCAGGAACGTTTCCGGAGGTCGTTTTTTCATAGAAATAGAACAAAAAATAAAAAGCCTTCGTTTACATAGTACAAAGACACACAACAGAATTAGGAGACGACAGTCCCTACCACTGATTTGAGTTGTATTTCATGTGACCTTTTAGTACCTGCTCAGTCCTCATGGAACCGCAATGGAGGAGGTACTAAAAAAGTAGAAGCAGGTACTTTTTACCTGATGGAGAACCAAACAATGTGAGCAGAGCTGAGCCGACACCATGCAGCGAAAATACGGCTCATAATTATTATGTTCTTCTATTTATATATGTGGTTTAATGTGCATATATTAATATTATATGTACAGTTATGCATAGTATGTACATGCTACTGTATGTTACATGTTACATGTTTTTATTGCACTATATATGAGTAGGATAGATAATAATTTTATATAATGTATGTCAGCATCACTGATGTTCGTTAACTTCACAGCAATAAAGAGTTAAATGAATTATTCATCAGTGAATGAACTGAAGGTTTTCCAGTAATTAATCTACTTTTTTATTCATCCCCATATGTTATAAAAACTTGTGCTTTTATATGGTTTAAAATAAATAAATACATTTTCTTCATTGTATTTCTTTTTCTCAGTTCTAGTTATTAATTACAGAACCATGAAGAAAACTTTTGAAATGTTTAGAGGTATTTTTTGAGAGCCCCTCAAGAATGTTCTCTGCCGTGATTATCAGCGCTCTCGTGATGCGTTTAGGTGCAAAGTGCAGCCTAATCAGCGCTGAATGCCCTCCTGGTTGTTTTTGTGATACACATGGGCCCGTGCCTCTCCAATCACCTGCTCTCATTAAGCATCCATTGTGCTGAGGCCGGGTTCAGGAGGTGCTTTGATAATTGACAACAGTTCAATCTAGATTTAAAACTGGAGAGAGAATGGGACCTGATTATCTTGTCCTCCTCCCCCTTTTTGCAATCTGCAGCGTCATTAGTTCTCCGCTCGTGTCACCACCTTTGTGTGGCACCTTGAAAAATAATGAACTAATTTAGCATGTATGTCAGTGTATGTGTGTTTAGGGTCTATAGTGTGTCTGTCACAGACACGATTCTTATTTTAAATTAAATGTGCAAACACAGAGATTGTTTGTCTTGTGTGTCCAAACGGGGAGAATCTGACACCCTGAAAATGAGACCAGGCTCGGAAGGAACTCATCAAATTTTGGTGCAGATCCTGGAATTTTTTATTATATTCCTCAAAAATGTGGCATTTTTCAACATTTTTACCAAATCATGCAAAAACCGCTCGTCTTTTTTTTTTTTTTTTTACAAAATCCCATGGAGGGGGGGAGCATGGGCCAAGAAAACTGAACACACATGTAGGATTGTTCTGCCTTTAGCAGAGGTGTGTGTAGTTGTAGTTTTAAATACATAGTATGTGCTTTACAGCTCACTAAATAATAACTGGGGGGGTTACGACGTCTCAGACCCTTTCAGTCCTGCAGGCCACCATAGCTTAAGCCCCCCAAACAAGGAGTGAGCTGGACAATATGGAGCCACACATGATGAGACACATTACAGGCCATAGATGGAGCAGTGAGGCTATTTTTACCCTGAGTGGAGATGTCTCTGGTGCTTTTCTCCATCTCTCAGCACAGAGGTTGAACTGCAGAGAGCACAGAGGCCTCGGTTTGCGAGGCTTTAGTCGATACAGGCCGACCCTGAAGAGAGTTTGAGTCTTGCTGGACCCACGGAGGGTCCCCTGAACTCCGAGAAGAAGTCCGTACATTTTCATAGAGGCTGGCATGCTTAAGAAAAAACAGTGTTTCCACCCACGCTGCAACAGCAACAACAAGCACAGAATATTAAGCAACTCCTAAATGAGATGTGTGTTTGAATATAAAGGTCATATTGTTTGTCTCACTGTTGTTGTTCATTTGCAGCCTCGCTTCTCCAGAAGCTATCAATGTGAAGCTAATAAAGGCTCCGGGAGAATTAGCCGTGGCCTGATTATCAGTGGCGAGCAGGAAGGTCAACTAAAAGGTATCTGTGTGTGTGTGGAGCTGGCTGAGAGTCCAAGTGAGTTATCATTAAGTGTTTGTGAGCTCATGAGCTGCAGCTTTATCAGACGCTAACAATATCTGAGCAGAGATAGAGCTTTTAGCCGACAGTAGGAAGGAACCCAGAGATAACGTATCAGTCACAGGGGGTTTAATGGCTGACAGATGCATGTGGTGTAAACTCCTGGAGAGCTTCAGTGCTGCACATGGACATATATACAAAAACCTTTAGACTGGCTACAACTCTAGGAACCCAAAGAGAACATTATACCTACAGCCAGGTACATGAACACCACCGTGAACAGAGGTGGAACAAAAACATACGGTTCACCACATAAATGACCATTCAGTCAATATCTACTCCACCTCCTGCAGAGGGAGAGTCGAGTGAAGGTTCTTAGTTCACAAAGATTAATAAAAGTCATGCCTCCACCAAGGCCAACCAATCCGACAGGTCAGTTAAGTTTGACCCATGACACATCCCCCCACAAAGGTTTGTAAAAATTAGATCAGTAGTTTTTGCATAGTTGTGGAAATTAAGGAAAATGTCAGAAAAACATCCAATCAACCAACCAACTAACCAACCAATCAACCGAGCAACCAACTAACCAACCAACCAACCAACCAACTAACCAACCAATCGACCGAGCAACCAACTAACCAACCAACCAACCAACCAGCCAATCAACCAACCAACTAACCAACCAACCAACCAGCCTATCAACCAATCAACCAACCAACCAACCAGCCAACCAACTAACCAACAAACCAGCCAATCAACCAACCAACCAACCAACCAACCAACAAGCCAACCAACCAGCCAACCAACCAACAAGCTAACCAAACAGCCAACCAACCAACCAACCAACCAACCAACCAACCAACCAACCAACCAACCGAACATACAGGCCAACCAACCAACCAACCAACCAACCGTACAGGGAACCAGCCAACCATACAACCAACCAGCCAACCAACCAAACAAAGCAACGATATTCACAGAGGGCAGGCATAAAACCCACAGGTCAGGGGTACAGGACAGGAAATCCAAAATCACAAAGTACGAAAACAAACCGGCAAACTGAGGAGGGAAGACGGAGACAGAGGTTTGATTAAACAGGGGAATCACAGAGGTGGGACAGAACATAGACAGGAAGTATAAAATAAAACATGACTCAACAAAAACCCCATACCATGACAATAACATTGTTTTCTTATTGATTAAAATGTAAAAATTATCACATCAAATTATCTAAATGTATCTTGCATATTACTATGAGCATATTTCTATATTTTTACTGGGGATACATCATTTTAAGTGTTTTAATGTTGTCATCTTTAGGAGAAATATGTCTTTGGTGGAACAGCTGACAACATGTCTGCATTGGTTTGAGTTGTGTGAATGCAGTGGAGGCTTCCTCTGTGCCATCAGCTGTGTCAGGCTGTCGAAATGATCATCTTCATTATCTTCATCAGGGCACCTCTGGCAAAACTCCAACAAACACTCCTCTGATTTACACATTTTAAAGTCAAAGCTACCAGCTAATAGCTATCAGTAAGGATTCATCAGGGACTTATCGGCAGCATATAACACTGGGAAAAAAAACCCATTAGGCATAAGAAAAACAAACAGAGGTAAAGTGGCTCTTAGCCAGCCTGTTATATACTGGTAACCATTATAGCACCCTGCATCTACACTCCATTAGCGAGGCTGTGGCTAAAGTAGCCTGGTCTCTCTAAGTGAAGTCAGGATTGTGTATCTACATATAGCTCATGTTTCCACTTCACTGCCTCGTCATTTTTATTACTAACATGTTGGTGTTGTTACTGTTTTCCACCCGTTAAACCTGTATTCTGACCCACCGGAGGGGAAAACAACCAGCACCAAAATAAACAACCAACGGCTGAAATTCTAATCGTTCATCGTCGCTGTCGTCTTCTATCATCTTCTATCGTCTTCTGTCGCTCTCTAAAGTCTTGTCTGATGAATGTGGCTCAACCTCACTTTTTGGCTTCAACTAGGCATCTATTCTCATAACAGACCCACATTACGTCTGTCGCTGCCAACCTCTTAGTAAGAAGCTCCACAAATAGCACGGGGACAGGATACAGACACAGCCTCTCTTACAGAGCCTGTATAGCAGAACAAAGGTGTAATAATGGGTGGGTTGTTGTTGTTGCGTTGTTGTGCAACCCACAGCGGTGGATCCATGTTTGCGAGGAATGAGCCGCAACTGGGAGATTTAAAAAGCAGCTAGTAGCAGTTAGCGGCTAACTCATATTGCTGTGTTCGCACCAAAAACACTGCAAAGTTTCTTTTGCTTTCCTCGTGCCGATGTCACTGCGAGCGACGCGACCGATACCAACAATGTTTATTTCACCCATTTCCTCCCGTCA
>CM075185.1:3728373-3808373 GCA_037577475.1 Chaunax sp. Z400
ACTGCAGGAGGTGCTATCACTGTAACTGTGTTTTTTTCCTGTGGATGTCTTCAGGATGGAAAGACGGATACGAACAAAGCCTTCTGCACGTCTTCTGCGGTCATTCTGCACGTAATCGGACACGTTTTCAGAAAGCTTACAGATACGAACAAGACGGACGAAACGCAGCAATACCACCGCTGAGAACATCGTTACCTCCGCTTTTAACGCTTTGTATTTACCAGGTGCATCATCACAACCTCCTCCGACCGTCGCCATATTTGTTGTTGTTGAAACTTTTGACACTTCACTGACTTCCTGTGGTTGTATCGACATAAAGGAAGTATGAAGGCATTGATTGACTAGTTTGCCCTAAAATTTAAAATCCAGTCATAATCTTCTCACCCCCATGTAAATGGAGGGTCAGGTAATGATGGGGACTGAAAACAAATATAAAATGACTCCTCACAGCTTGTATAGTGTGATGCAAATCTCCAAAGGACCCAAGATCCCAAATGGATTTGAAAAGATGTTATTTATACCCTTTTTAATGATGAAATCTTCACTGTAGCTTCTAAACTAAAAGCGTTAATGAGCACTTTTTCTAGATCAGAGCAATGTCAACTTGCAATCTCAGCATGGGGTGAATTCATAATGATTCATTATTCATACTTTCTTTCTCAGGTGAACTCTTTTAACTGAGCCTGGCAGATATCAGAGGGAATCAGTCACACAATTTCTGCAAATTGTGATTTGATTAAAAAATTAAAATAACATAAAAAATCAAATGAAATAAATATAATGTAGAAAATAAAATTTAAAAGAAAACCTTTCCATCACTTTCCCCAATCAGTCATTTGTGACTCCTATATGTCTGTGTTCAATAAGGACACCTCAGCAAACAGTGCAACAACAGGAAAAAAACACTTGTGCCTCATGTTTTCTGATTGTTTAAGACCTTCGGGTGTGAAATTTAATGGTTTATTGTGGGATGAACCCATAAATAAATAAACCCCACCATCACTCCCATTAACACCCAGCTACTGGGCTTCTCACCTCAGCAGATGGGACACTAAGGAGTGAAAGAAGAAGCATGGAAAGAATGGATATGATTGGCCGGATGGATGCACTGCAAAATACTGCGTAGCCTACTATCAAAATCTCTTCAGAACCTTTTCAGTAATTCTGCTAACAGACAAATAAAAATACAACCTCCTTTGCAGAGGTAATAAAAACTAGAATGGCGCTCAGTGGGGTACATATGAAACAATCCTATGTCTGTTTAGATCTACTGGTCTATGTCCCACCCCTCGACAAAGTTTTGTGAAAATTGGTTCATTAGTTTTTGTGTAATTAGGGAAATGTTGACGAACAGTTTTATGTTCTTGGATCTGCCCCTTTGCCCGGTTCCATCCTAAAAATTAATGGGTTCTTTCCTTTCACAAAGTTTTGTGGAAATCCGTCCAGTAATTTTAGTCTCATCCTAAGTCAGCCACTGGGGGTGCATAACCAAGTGCACTCCTGGTGCCAGTCCCAAGCCCAGATAAATGAGGATGGTTGCCTCAGAAAGATCCGGTGTGAAACTTCTTCCACATCTAATATGCAGTACGACCATCAAAATCCCATTCCAGGTCGGTCGAGGCCCGGGTTACCAACCGAGATGGAGACGGATGATCTGTGAGGCGACCCCTAACGGAAAAGCCGAAAGAAGAAGAAGAATTTTAGTCTAATCTTGCTGAAAAACCAACCAACGAATCAAAAAACAGACACGGATGATACCTGTAGAATTAAATTGATTCAACCATTCGACACAAAAACCTCATGGGGAATTTGTCAAATGCTCCCCCAAGCAAAGGTGTTACAGTATCTCAGGGTGCACGTGGACAGGCAGTGTTGTTGCAGCATCATGGTGAGCCAGAAGGCAAAGCTCTCAATTACCATTCGATCTGCATTCCACCCCTTATCTACTGTATGCTCATGAGCCCGGACAGAATGAGGTGGTGGATATAAGCAGCTGAAATGAGCTTCCACCAAGGCATGGCTTGTCTCAGGTTTAGAAATAAGGTGCGGAGCCCAGACATCCAGAGTGAGCTGTGAGTAGAGCCGCTGCTCCATGCTGAAACAAGCTAGCTGAGGGGGCTGGGATGTCTGCTTAGGACGCCTCCTGCATGCCTCTCTTTTTAGATTTCCCAGCCTTGTCCAACTGGGAGGAGACCCAGAGGGGTTGCATATCTCATTTGGCCTGGGAACTCCTCTGGATAACCCAGGATGAGCTGCAAAGTGTTGCTGGGGATAGGGATATATGGAATACCCTGCATAGCTGCAGCCACCGTGACCCAACCCTGAATAAGTGGAAGAAAACTGAGAGATGGAAAACAAACCTGATAGATATCATCAAATGGAGCAATACCACCAGAGACGTTTGGGGGCAGTGTAGCTACAATTCAAGCAAGGCACGACAAATGTGTACAGACACAATGAAGACGAAACAAGTGAGGTTGTGGGAAAAACTCCATCTTCAAGTCTTGATGTACTTAATGACCTCACAGACCACCGTAGAGAACTTTGTTACCTCTGGTTTTACTGCTTTGTATTTACTAGCTACATCATCACAACCTCCTACGACCGTCGCCATATTTGTTGTCAAAACTTTTGAAACCTCACTGCCCTCTTGTGGTTTTATCGATGTCGACGTAAAGAACGTACAGAAGTATGTAGATGTTGACGGATAGTTTACATACGTACGTATCCATCTACGTATGCAGAGGGAGCATAAATGAGCCTTTACTCTCGTGGTGCTGTTTAAAAGTCTACACTGTGTTGTATTGTGTTCTAAAGAATTGCGTCTCACTACTTAACTTGGTTTCAACTATCCCCTGAAGACGAAACACTGTCAAGCCCTTTTTCTCATCGCCCACTTGGCGTTATTAAGTCTTCCTATCCATCTCTCTCTTTGCTCTCCTCCCGAAAGTAAAATCAGACTCCTCTCCTCTTTTTTTTCCCCTTCAGTTTCTCCTGGAGTAGATTTTCTTACTGTCATCCAGTGCAGTGGACCGTCTGGGAGGCTGTAAGCTTGCTATATCACCACTGCTGCTGTAACTAATTGCAGATAGACTTGCTATTGATTTGCTTCCAGACATGAAGCAGATGTTTGTCTGCACTTTTTGCAAAAGCAGGAGGTAAATCCACAAAAGGAGAAAGAAGTTTAGAGGCTTTTCATGTTGGCTAGACGTATCTTTATTCATTCATTCTTTATTGTCTGTTTATGTTGCACAACAGAAAAAGAAATGTTAGATTCTTTGACAAGTCTTGACTTTTCCTTGCAAAACGGCAGAACCTTGAAAGTTGAACATTGTTACTGAAGCTCGGTTTTGCAAGAGAAATACATATTATCTTTAACTATGAATATTTAAATGGGCAATGAACCCTCTGGGTACAGGATATGCTAAACCGTTGTGATATGGACCTTCTGTTTGACAAGTCTGAAACCCATAGCCTATATTCATGACACAAACCCATACTTTAAACAATAGCTATAATAAAAAATGTTTTTATTCAAATATAACACTTCAACATGCATATAATTTTATCTTCAGAGTACAGACCACCCTGCCTGCAGTGCACCACAAACTTCTAATTCATTCCCATCTGCATTGAGCAATACTAACCAGATAATAAAATGGTATTTCCTGCCGGCACGCCCGGTGCCCATGATTTCATTTACATCTTGATTTATGGGCTCCAGAGAGAAAGAAAGAAAAACGAGAAAACTAACCCACACAGACCTTCTCTGAATCACTGAATGCACAATAGGCAAAGCTACATTAATGTGATGAGTTGGACAAATGCGTCGTGTTTGCATTTGCCCGCAGTAATTTCCCTGTGTCATTTTGTTTAAAACGTAAAGACGTGTCACCTCGCTGGTTGAGTGGATCGGCGCCGAGGCCTCAAAGGACCTGCATGCTGGGTAGTTGATTCCAGCTACATTCACTGCGTGCTCTTCATCTTTTTGGTATCTGGAAACTCTGAGAAGGACAAAAGGTTTGCAACCCGCTGCAGGGAAAGGAAAAAGATGTGATACTGTCGGCAGGAGAAAGATTTTACTGCACGGGGCGAGAAACAATTACATAAAAGGGAAACAGTGAGGAAGAAAGGGGAAGAGAATGGAAATGAGATGATTGTATAACACAGTGCTGGAAACTCAATCATCCCAGTTAAATTTGTAAAAGTGAAGAGTTTAGCATCTTGGAGACATAAAACCTTAAGACTAAATTACATGAAAAGCAGAAATGCATTGTTGAAATGATTAATGTGAACATTTTGTCACAAAAGAAGTTTTCACCGGACTGAAGCTCTGCTGAACCCTCACTGTGCCACAGACAGCTGGTCAACTTCTGTCCTGGAGGCGTTAAAGCCAGAACCCTGTTCAAATACAACAGCTGTAAAACAATAAACACGTGTAAAAGAAGGCAGGGAGGGAGGGAGAAGGAGGGCACATCGGGGCAGATGATGGAGGCTGACAGGGTTTTAGTCCACAGCACAAATACAGGCACACAAATAATGGTAGGATGAGGAGGGAGCAAGACGGCCAAAGGAAGCAAGGACAGAAGATGTCAGTGCCTCCAAAGTACTATTTTCTCTATCCATTCAGTGTAAGGAGTACATGACAGAGGAGGCGGGAGGATGTGAGGGAGGACAACACCTCAGAGTGCCGTTCTGCCACCGTTAGTTCAGACTGAGTGCCCTCGTAAAGAGGCCGAGAGGCTCGAGGACGTTTACGGTGCCAGCATTTTTAGAAACAGATGTTTTACTGGATCAGCCGGCCAGTAGGAGAACAGGAGGAGGAGGAGGAGGGACAGGTGATGAAGACTGGGAACTCATAGCCAGAGAAGAAGAAGAGAAGAAGAGGGAGATACTGAGGCTGCCAAAGAGTGAAGCCAAGAGAATTTACTTCCAGGTTTTATTTCATTCCCAGTTTGGAGCCACTGGAATAACAAACGTTCAAGTCAGAGGAGCCAAGTTGGAATTGTTAAGAAGTGCGGCTTGATTTTATTGTAGTGATTTATAAATTAACAAGAATAAGGCCCAAACACACTGAAAGCAATAATCGAAGCACCTCATTTGATGCACCTTGGCAGGGCTCTGCTCTCTCTCTTTATCTATCTTCTGCTTTTTCTTCCTTTTAACTCTCCCAAGCAGCAACTGCAGAGAGAAAACAGCTTCGGTTGCTCGGTCCTCATTTGACGCTCCAAAATCAAAAACAAGGTCGGAGAAGCTGCACGGAGTTAGTTTGACAATCCTCATTAATCTTTTAGTGCACGTTTGGCAACTGGAAACAAAAGTTGTTCTTCAAAAACACCCACATCAGTCGCATTCGCTGTGCTGGGCCTCAGGAGTCAATGGATGTGCTTTAGAAGCTCTGTGAAGCTGTAGTGTTCATTCAGTGTTAAAAGAATGCAAGTAGCTCAAGTACAATGTAGGAACATGTCTGAGTGTGGGCTTAATCATGTTCAGCCGGGGGTTTTTTAACCTAAAAATGACGAGTTAAACTTTCAGGCAGCTTTAGAAATCATGAAATTTGTCTGTCAGGAGAACAGTTAAGAAGTTGACCTCCTAAAGAGGCACAAAGTCCAAAAAGGAAGGAGGTCATCGTGGATGGATGGGTCAACAAAACGTCAACATGGGACACTGCTGTTCATTTCCTGTTCCTTAACAGTCAACCTTCACCCAGTAGTTGTTATTCCTCACTTATCCTCATTTGAACCCAAACCTTGTCCTATTTTGTCGTACGATTCGAAGGACTTGCTCTCAGGAGTCATTTTGGTCCAGGTGGGTTAAGGCCAACTGCTACAGTGTCATGTGTAAAACCGGAAACCTCAGGGGGGTCCAGTGAGGTGGGAAACTGGGTCGTAAAGGGACTCATAACTGGACACAAGAGGTCATTCTTGGTGACTGGTCTCAGTTTTATGAGTGTGTAAAGAATGAAGTCTTGCTTTGGCCCTGGGAGTCCTTCAGAAGACGTTAAAGATGTCGTATGTAGTTGGTCACATCAAGATAAACAGGAGTTCTAATTGTCCAGCCGGTGCCATTAAAGCATTGCAGATGAATGGATACACATATCTGAGGTGATACGATTACATGATCACACTTTGTTGTGTTTCGTTTTTATGGACGCACCAACGTTTCTCCTCAGTCGAGCTTCTTTTTTGTAATATTTTACCAACATATTTCTGTTCTGGTTTCTTGTGTCTTAATGGAATTTAAACCCACTCGTATGCTTGCTCTACTTTTCAGACCGTGTTTAAAAGTCATTTAGATCCTAATCTTTGAGACCCAGAGAAAGTCTTGAGTGTGACCCACCTCTCAACCAAGACCTCCACCCCTTCTGGGACTTCCTTGCTCTGTAAAATAGGTCATGTGTTGCAGTTGCTCCGATCGTCTCATATATAAGTGGTTTCGTTTCCATTGGAGGTACAGTTATGCCGAAGGACGGGCCTGAATGGCGGTATTTGATGCCCTGGGAATGAGGCCAGGCCCGATGGCTCTGACGGTTCAGGGAGCTGTAGCTTGAGGTGGACCAGAACAGAAAAACTGATGTGGAGGGGCTTCGTCACATATGGTACTGTTTGTTCTGCATCATTCATCATTATCCAACAGAATCAGTTGAACATTGAACCAAACAAACACAAGAGGATAAAGTCCTTTTAAACACAGACTTCAAAACAAAAGACGAGTCCTGTTGTTTTTTTACGAAACTGGAGAGAAACTGCATCCAGTGATCCAGAAGAGCTGTTTGTCCTGGATATTTAGGCCTCTTCATAAATAACAGGCTCTTTGTCTGTAGAAGCCTCACACTGCCTGGAGTAGAAGTGAATGGGCAGAGGGCAGATGGAGGTGTTTTACTGCTGGACTATTTTTAGCCAAGAATGCAATGTGACTAAGTAAACTACCAGGGAAACAAATTCAAACAGAACACAATATGTGTGCTTTACAAATCCGGCCGTGTGTCGCTCTAATAAAGATTTAAAGACGACAGAGTGAAACATGAGGGAAGACGAAAAGCACGAGGAAAATAACTCACAAATATCCATCGAACTGACCCGACTCTGCCGCGATGCTTTTCCTCTTTTGTCTTCATTTTCTAGACAGGTGTCGGTGTTTTGGCCGCCTGACTTTTCTGCATTCCTCAACGAAGGCGACAGAAGCATCAGGACATTGATTTCTGCTGGACATGATAAATGGACACTGTGGATTCAACCCACATAAATCATCCTAAACATCGGATTCATGAGTTGGCATCAGATAGCAATAGACAACAGTCAGGATCCGCTGACATACATCGACTCGTCTCCTCTCAGCTGTCAATCATGACATCACACCCCCTTTTTATAGCATCAAATAATCAATTAAATCCGGACTCATAAGAATCCCTGAGGGGCTGTTGGTCTGATCCCTTCTGACAGACGGACAGGTGACGTCCGCTGGACGATTGTACACGAGGCTGTAGCTGCAAACAGATCTGAGGACGGCTTTATGTTTGCAGACAGAAACGATAAACCATCTGTTTACTCTGTGTACCAGACTGCTTAGACTTTTCAGCCAACTGCAAGCAATGGTTTCAGGGCTTATAGAACACTTTTCATTTTGTCTTTTTATTTATGGTCCACACTACTCTGCAAATTCTTTTCAAGATGAGCCCAAATATGGTAAAATAAGGGAACAGAAGAGCGTCCTGCAAAACCAGATGCAGAACCAGGAGTTCTCTCGTTCTGGTAAGATTGCAAGAAAGGGCTTTTAAAAAAAAAAAAAAAATCTTTTCATGAATTTCTCTATACAAGTTAAGCTTTAGGTGTAAATGGGGAAAAAAAAGTGTTCGGGTCAAATCTGACTATTTTACAAGTTTTCTCTCTAAAAAAAATGGAGTAAATTTCATCTCTTTGTCATTGGGTCCCATGACTTTGTTCACACGACATGAATTTTTATACAATTTGGGGTATATTATTGAACTTGTTTACACCCTCGGTGTTCCAGTCAAAAATGACCAGCCATTAGATACGCCCCTTTATGGCTTCCATGGCAACGCCCATGGGACCCTATCCCCAATAGAATCTTTACCCCGTGGGAATAACACATGGTAATTGTGAAAAACAACTGCAACATTGTTTTTAATGATATTTAAACAACTTTCTCTCTCTCTGATATATGAAGCTTTTTTGAGGTCTAGGTGACAATATATGTATTATTATGGATTTATAGTCAGATAGAATAGAGCGGTCATTTTTGACTGGGAACACCAAACTAGTTGATTCATTGTATTTGAATTTGTTGTATTTTTTTAAATGATATATATGTTTAGAATTTTAATTTAATGTGTGTTTTTGCCATTTCTACTTCTACTTTTTGTAGGGACACTTGTTTTCTATGTAAGTAATTCAGTCTTTTGTGAATAAAATGTATTATATTTGGTATAATTGGATTTGTTCCCTGAGCGTTTTCTAGACTCTTTAGATTTTCTGCTGTGGGCTTTTGCTCTAATTTTTGATAACAGTAAACTGCAAATAAAGGTGTGTTTTAAACTTTTACATAATCCCTCTTCTCTCTCTATCATCACACTTTCACATTTATCTAAACACCCAAGGGAGCTCCAGTCTGAGATGAGGATTCCACCCTGTGTGTCTGGTAGTAGACTAACAGCAGGAACACATACAGTAGATATACTGACAGCACATTTCATACAGAGCAACCTTTAGAAAGTCGGTCCATGTCGGTGGTGTTCCAAAGGTCAGCAGCTCTATCACTGGATGCTTCCTGTCCTCAGTCAAAGGCCAAAAGTTCAGCTTTCTGTGGACAGACACCCTCCTTCCTGCCCTCATGCCATGGTGCTCAGCCCCTCAGGCTCATTAGTCATGTATATTTAAATGTGAACATATGCTACTCCTGTTTTATTTGCATTCTTAAGTCTCTGCAGGGAAGAGGAAGATACATTTGCATCCTCGCAACAGCCCACCAGAGATGGAAATAGCTGCAAAACCCCTTTTTAGAGCTGTGTAATAGACGTCATGGTCATTAAGGAAGGTACTAAAAGGTCAACGCCCGGCACACACGGAGCATCCTGCACAGCATAAATCAATGGCCGCCACGCTCAAAATAGCCAAGCTACTTTAGCGACTGGAACTTGTTTTTTTTTTTTTATTGCAGCTGCTATATTGAGGAGGTTCTGACGTTCCTGTCTTAAACAGCTGATGAGAGGATCACCAGAGGGGTGTGTCATGTTGACGACTACGTCACGGTAGTTTCACGCAGCGTCCATCTACCCTGAAGAGGAACCATCCTGTACTGGAAAAGAACCTGCAGAACATACCAAATACCAAGGCAGGTGGAGCCGGTACTATGTGGTACTACACTCTATGTGGTGGGAATGTGGTTTTAGTTATTCTGGGGTTGGAGGAGGAAATCACTCTGATCGGTTTCTACGTCCTCCTGAGGCCAAGTTGGTAAAAAAAAAGAATTAATTTGTCACAAAAAGTCTGACAAAAACTTTACTGATAATTCATCGATATCACAATGCTAGTTTTTTAGGGATTAAAGCCCAGATCCCCCCGTCATGCAGCCCCTCTTCACGGATTTCCCAGTATTCTATGTTGATGTCATCCGTCCTCATGTTCCCGACATGTCAAACTTACGGCTCATGTGTATTTGTGTTCACGCTTCTCCTGCAGGTGTAACACCCCCGATTCAAGCCAGGAAACTTCAGGCTGCTGTCAGACAGCCGTCCTGGTTTCTCCCCCGTGAAGAAAAGACATTCAGCAGCAAGTCCTGTGAGTTTTATGAATCCGTCAATCACTCGTAAAAATACAGAGTGAAACTCATGAGGGTTAAAAAAAACCTAAACCAGAGCTGAATCAGTATGTGGTACATGGTATACCTGGCAGTTATGTGGAGAAAAAGTCAAACAAATCATCATAAGAGCACATATTCATAAAGACGCCATCTGCTCTTCATTTCTTCCATCCGCTATTTTTATCCTGAATTCTTCTCCTCTTAAAAAAAAATCATAAAATATGACTTTTCTTCCGTCTCATAGATGAACAGATGGGTCGCGATGGATACCAGTTAACGGCCGAAGCAACACAGTCTTTAACAGAATATGTTTGGTTAACACGTTCTCCTAATGTCTTCATACACATTAATAAAGTGGAATAATTATTATTTTCCTTCTTATAATTTGCATTTCTCATTCGACTCACTCAACACCTTGGTTTCCCCTGCAGACATGATTAAGAGCTCAGACAAAAATAATTTAAAGGATCTACTTAATTAAACTAAAGATTTCAGCTGCCATCAAAGACTGGTGCTAGTTCTTCCACATATTATACGTGAGGAACGGGGGCTGCAGCTGTCCTGAGGTAATTTATGCACATGCAGGCCAGGTTTATCGATCAAAGAAGAGATGAAGAAAGACACAAACATTCAGACCACAGCAGAGACACTTTCTCCACTCCGTCTCCGCTTTGATCAGAAAACGCTTCACCTCCTCGACGCATTTTCTACCGAAGCAGAAACATCTGCAGGACGAAGGATGGAGCGATGTCAACAGTTTCTCACAGATCAGACTAAACTAGATGCAGGAGGAGAGATAAAGTGACATGGAGGATAAAACAGGGTAAACATGTAGATATACAGTCACCTGCCACCAGGTATTATTCATAGCTGCTTGGTGGAAGATAATAAAAGTTATTTACTAGTTTCTTTTTATCTGAGCCGACTAATTTCTAGACTGGAACCAACTTATTTTAAGATTTCCAAAGTACCGACTCGACTCACCTTTTTTATGTTTCCATTAGCTAACAAGTACCTGGTTCTACAGTTTTAGGACCTCCTCCTCTGTTGCGGTTCCAAGAAAGCCGAGCAGGTACTAAAATGGTCACATGAAACGTTACAGCCCACTGATTGGTCAATGGCCACCACACTTCAAACAGCGAAGCTACTTTAGCGATCGTAATTTTTATTTGTTGCAGCCGCTATATTGAGGACTCGCCCCACCGTTTGGGGGCTACGACAGGGAAAGCTCGGTCGCCCCCTGGCCCTCAGGTTTGTCTCAGGGATGACGAGTCAGCCGGCCTCTGTGACCTCGTGGGGGTTTAAGGTTGTAAGATGGTGCTGAACCGTTCAAAGATTTAAAAACAATAAAAGGATCCTAAAACGTACAGAGAGCCAGTGAAGGGAGGCCAGAAAGGAGGAAATGTCTTCATGGCCTCTATAGTATTGACCTTTGGTCGACCACCGATGTGTCTTTAAAGAGTTTCAAATGTGCTTCTTTGTTTTTCTTCACACCCAAACAAAAGATTCCTCACATCTGAATCCTCGTCAGAGATGATCGATGATCCCTCGGTTTCAACATCAGTCTGTGCTCTGCAGTTGGGTATTTTTCCTGATGTTGGTATTTCAGTGTCTGCTGCCAAACACACGGAGCACAGATGGGTGGAGGTTCATGACGTAGCACAGAGGGAGCTGCTGCTGTTTGTTCTCAGGGAGGCTTCACACCTGACCTCTGTCAGTTAAAACAAACTCGTTTGTGAAAGCTGTCGATTGAACCTTGGTGTGGATCAAACAACGGCGCCAACATCTTTTGAAAGGTGGGTCTTGATCTGCTTACAAGTGGATTCTCATTTTGTTGTTGTGAAAGAAAGGGAACCAACTATGAGGTTTCTGACAGAAGCTATGCGAATTTGAGCCAGTTCTCACACCCGGGGTGTTGTTTTGACACATCTCTCAGCATCTCATCCAGACGCAGGAGGTACCTTGACTTGAATAGAGATAAAGGTCGGGGTTGATTCGTGGGTAACACGGACTTCAGTCAGGAGGGCGGAGCTTGCATCCCGTGTAAAAGTAAAAACACGTCAACATAATGTTTGTGCCTAAACCTGACCAAAGCGCCGTTTCATGTTAAGATGTTCGATGTGCATCAGCTGCAGATGTCAAAAGGGCACCGAGTCCATCAGTATTCGATGTGTGACAAAGTGTCTACATGTGACGAGCTGCTATGAGACTGTTGGTGATTTTTTTTCTTCACATGATCAAACTGACAGTCCGCCTCCTCATTGTGAACTCCACCGTGCAACCATGGTAACAGGTATGTTCGTCACCGTGGGTGTTTTCTGTGATCAATGGGTCAAAAGCTGCTTCTATTCTTCTCTGTGTTCATTAAAAAGTGTGCGACAGTGATCCAACACTAACATCAACGCGCCTCAATCACGCCTCTGTAATCCGTCGTCTCTGTTAGTCGTTACTCCCTCAGTTGATTTGCTCTCTAATTATACTAATAATGCTGAGAATCAGTTGTTCTTTGTGAGCTCGTTGTCATTCCGTGGAGAAAAGACAAATCAGACACATTCAATTGGTGCATAAACTTCTGTCAGTCACAAGATTCCCCCAACGAGGTTCCTAATTATGAGCTGATGATGTAGGATGAAAATCACCACAGCTGTCCAATCAACAAGTTACATGTCAGTCTGCATAAATTCACATTTACTGCTTGGTTGGTTTGTAAGAAGCCAGAATGAAGAGGGACCAAACCAAAACGCAACAATTTAAAACTCTTTTCTTTTTCCTTCCAGAGCAAATGAACCAAACGACACGGCCTTAAACATCAATCTGCTTCCTGTCTGGTGGATTTATCAACTATAGAGGAAACTAATATTTGGAGTAATTACACAACAATTATAGAATAATGCTGCAAATGTCAGTAAACAATTAGAATTAATCACTCTACGTATTTAAGTCAGCATCAAAAATGAATTATTGTGCAAAAATAAAGCAGGAACTGATTTCAACATTTACACCACCTGAAAGAAGACACCATTGGAGTGATGGTAAATAAATTTACAAAGACAGGAAACAACGCAGTATCTGTGCCACCCTAAATGACTGACAGGACATATATTTAATCAACCTTTATCTTTAATTACTTACATTAATGTTTAAATACACGTTAAAGGTGAAAACAATTGTTTTCCATTCTAAAATAAAAGTAAATACGGCATTCATGAGGCTTTAAAAGGTGCAATAATCCACAAATATTTGTCCAGAGAATGATATCAGTCTGTGTTAGTATAGAAATCATCTTAGGAGGGTCAACAGGATTAACTTGAGTATTAAAAATTACTTTGGTCCACCTAAAACTGAAATCATGGCACTGCAGCTGCAATGATTTGGACACCAGCAGACTTCATCAGCAGGACCACCACAGCTGCAGTTGGGATACCATAGCTGGGATCACATGATGAATGATGTCAGATCTGACAGCCCATGTGATTTTTATGTGATTCCATTTCTCTCTTTAGTTCCTGAGATTCCATCTCGCGTCTCTTTGTCGTCACTGCAGGATCGCTGGGTTTTATAAATGTGGGCTTTCTCCTGTAAATTACCTCATGACCTGCTTCGTATCTATGTAAACATTCCCATCATACCGATCAGTGTTGACACAACGCACACACACTCATGCACACAGTAGCTAGACACATGAACACAGACACACTGACTGGCCTTATCTCGCCCTGGGCCTCCAGGGTCCACGTGCCGGTGTGCACCAGGTCTGGGTAAATAAGGTTGCTTCCACATGGAGGGAGGCAGACATTATATGACGATAGACTCTAAACCGATGGTGGATTCAGACGGTATTCTAACCAGAGTCCAGATGTAAGATGAAATGAAATGTGAGCATACATGTCTGAAAAAATGTTTGTAACTTAAATGTGAACTTCTGATTTTATGAGGAATAAAGTCCCAGTAAGACGTTTCAAAATGGTGTTTGTCATGCTAATGTAAGATTTTCTATAACTCCACAAATTCACTATTATTTTAAAAGATGCCAAAGCATTCGGCTTCTATTTTAAGCTCTATTCAAATGAATGAGAGACGAAGGCAGTGATGAAACGAGTTCTCAGAGTTTCTTTGTTATGGAAAGTTATTAATAGCAAAGTGAATCATATCTGATACATGACTTTTTGAGACCAATACATCATCAGTGTGACAATTAATTCCCTGAAAAACCTAATGTATACAATCAGATACATGCAGTACACAGATAATCCACCAGAGGGCAGAATACATGCTACAGAGGACCTTCAAGTCATCTAAAAAGCTCGTCATTCAGGGACATACAGGTGGTTTTGTGTGGATATTTTTTTAAAATTGAGATTATGTATAATTACTTTATATTTTGTAACCTATCTTATAGTAAAAATGTTTGTATCAAATTAGATACAGCAGGTTTATCAGATATCTGTAAGTCAGTAAAATGTCATTTTATTGAATTTCATGCATTATGCATAAGACAAAGAAACATACACCCTTTTGATTATTTAAGTAAACCAATTAAAGTTTTAAATGACATAATTAGATACATTTCATGTAGAAATCAAGATATTTACTTATTTGGTTATGGACGGACGTGTCTGTTTACTTATAAATGGGCCTTTACTAAATCACAACAATGAAAAATATGGTTTTACAGGTTTACATCAAACACTTGCTTCTCAACTGAACTACATGTTCCTCACAAACACAGAGCTGATTAGACTGTGGACCAACTTATGTTCTCCGTCAGCCTCTCTCCTGGTGGGTGTCGCCTCGGCCCTTTGTTTCTTCAAGGTACCGACGCTCTATGTCTTCCTCCATCTCTCAGCCTCCGCCTCTCTACCCTAATCAGCTCCGGTCCACACCAGTTGAACTCCCACTCCCTGTTTATTTTTACATCTCTGATGGTGTCGCTCATCAGTAACCCGACCTGTCCAGCCAGCAGCTGTCTGCCAGTCAGAGACGACTCAGTCCTGTCCTAATATGTCGCCTGGCAGGTCAGTATTATTAGAACTACAGTAACAGTGGCAGCAAACAGGGTTACAGCGTTCAAGGCTATCCAAGTGTCGACTAACATGCAAATTATAATAACAGTAAAACGGCATGTTGTAATATTTGCTCAAATGCACTTTATTGGCTCTGCAAACGTTTAGATTTGTGCAGTGATACGGGGTAATGGATGGTTTGTGCAGCAGCTGATTGCTTCTGCATTATGTAAATATGAATGAAATATTGATTGGTGGTAATATTTCACCACTGGAGAGATGCTGTCATAAAACGGGGCTGTTTATGCTGCAGAAATAGAGAAATAATTCAGAAATTAGAGTGACGTGATTAGAGAAGACAAGATAAACCCTCCGGTTTGTGACATAGTGTAGCTGCACTTGGTTTTGGTTTGTCCATTTTTAAACAGTGTGGCAGCCGGCTGGAAACAAACAATCTAGTATTACAGTTAAAGAGTAGAAAAAATATGATTTATTATAGCTGATGAAGGATCATGGCTCAGATTTGATCAGCTCCCCTGAGTTTTCTCCAATATTTTCCTCCGTTTTCACAACATGGCGTCATATTGCTTCATGTCTGCTTTGTTAGAGGTATCTGGGTGTTTTTGGTGAGACGCCCCTCTGTTGATCTGACTTCTACCCTTTGTGTCTGTGGAGGTTTAGGCATAAAACAATGTAGAGGTTCAGACAACAGCTCTAGAGATGGGAGGGTCAAGTTTAACATTGTTCATTTGCACATAATGCCCACAACAGCTGGTTGAAAATAGGTGAAGTTTCCCTTTAAAAGAGGACATAAATGATTTAAAAACTCTGCAGACCACTGAATAGCTAATGTGGGGAATATCGTGCACAGCACAAACACATGCCGCCATTTTTAAACTGCCATAACTATTTAATAGCATTTTTAAAATGCAAAGAAAAGCCGTTGCCGTGTAAACGAGACCCAAGGCTTCGCCATCCTTCCTGCACCACAGACATAATATCGCCATAACTCCACAGATAGACACTAACAGTAACACTAACAGGTATGAACTGCACACAGATGCAAAGTGTGACACATTCACACAACACAGGCTGAAATAAAAGGCCTCTGCAGTGAGACTTAATGAACACTGCAGTCATGCTAATCTCTAAACCGCTGCCTCCATCCCTCCATTCATTTCCTGTCTTCTTAATTCCCTCGTTCACTTTCGCTTTCTGTCCTCTTTGACGCATCTCTCCATTCACTCCTCTTTATTTCCCTCTTTCCTCTCCTCTCCCTTATAGACAAGCGCTCCTCAGAGGCCTCTGAAACACAGAGTCAGCTGTTCAGGACATACAGTGTGTGTAAACATGTGTGTGTCTGCAGGTTTATGTGTATTAAAGCCACGTAGCTGTTAATGGTTTGTAGCTAATATACAAACCATGGAATGAGAAAAGGCTTAACAAAGAGAGACGAGGAGACGCGTAGAGGACGCTGATGAACAGGTGCATGGACAGAACACAGAGGGGAGTAAATGAGAAAAGGAGAGTAGGAGGAGAAAAGAACATTAATGACAAGTGATTCATCTGAAAGGAGCAGAGAGGGGTCAGTTGTGATGCGTGCTAACAGGACTCGTCAAGGGCTTCATACATATTAAAAGTCAACGGTGACAAAAGCAGCGTCGCATGTAGAGCTGTTGTTTTCTGTTCAAATGGAAAAGGAGGAGGAAAGGAGGACAAGCGCTGACCCAGGATCAGGTTTTTCACTCGTGTTTAATCACTATTGTCATGAAAGAATTAACTGCATAACTGGACCAGCAGCTCGTCGTGGTGCTTAGATCGAGACGAGAACTTTAGAACGATCAGGTGATTTACATCACAATGTTCAAATCACAACTCACATCTTTTCTCACTGGATTTTCTGGTTTAGACCCAATTTTTAGGTCCAATTTTTTATCTTTTTTATGTTTTCTACAGTATGACTTTAGACTCTCGTACAATGTATTTCAGTCTAATTTGGACTAATTCTCTTTCTTTATTTGTTTTTATGCCTTAACTGTTTTTATTTGCTTATTTGTGTTGTGTTTCAAATGTGTTCTACACAGAAATTGACTTGACTTGTACAGAAGTAAAACCTCCAGCCCTGAAACAACAGACATGTTTCTAAAATACTTGAACTGAGACAAAGACAGGAAGTGAAAATCAAAACATGAGGAGAGAAAGTCACAAAACGAAAACCCCAAACCAAGACAATACATTCAAGTTGAATGGGAACACATACTGTACCTTCCTCTTGCTGGCCCCTCCTCTGCCTCCTGCTCCTCCTCTATATATTATATATTAGTCAGTCACATGAGATAACTGGACAGAAACGTCGCCCTTCTCCTCTATTCTTGTTATTTTTTTCCCCACAGGAAGCAGCAGTCTGAGCTCAGTCTGTCTCATCCTCCTGGAAAAGACTCAACATTCAGCTTTAATCTCTCTAAAAATCAGCACCAGTGGTTGGTACTGGAGCCAATATTGCTCTTAAAGCTCTCAGTGTAACGCTGGCATTAATCAGCAGTGAGTGTTGACAGCTGGAGGGATTCGGTGCTGGGTGTGAATGGCTAACAGTCTGGGGAGACATCAGTCTCTGTGATGGGGCTCCTATTACGATAAAACATGTTAAATAGCACTGATGACCAAATAAATGAGGCCATTACCCATTGATTTTAGTTGTATTATTTCTGAGAGCTGAGTATAGGAGGGGAGCAATATGGCTCCTGATAAATTTAAGATCGGAGCTTTAAATTTTAATTAACAGTGAAGCAACATTGCTGTTGGTGTGACGAGCTTTTCTGTTCCAAACCACCTAAAAATGTAAAATCACTCATTTTCTACTCATGTGGATGGAAAGTCGGGTGAAGACCTGCTTTAAACATAAACTGAAAGTCAAAATGAAGATTTAGCCCCAATTGCATTTCTAATTTTCACCCCTACCCTTTGCCTCACCCCATGAAACAGAGTTACAAGGGGTAGTGGTTGAAATACTCCCCCATGAAATGGGACAAACTTACAGTAGTCATTATAACAGACGCCTGTGGGCTGTGTCCCATCCTGCCAGGGTACACGGATATAAGAGGAGCGGCAACGTGCAGCAACTTCACTGGCTGACTTCAATTTCAGGTGTCATAAGTCGTCAAAGTGCAGCACTGTGATGCACAAATCAGCCTTAAAACAATGTTAGAACTTTAGCTACTTAGCTAGAGGCAGCAGACACACACACACACACACACACACACACACACACACACACACACAGACACACACACACACACACACACACACACACACACACACACACACACACACACACACACACACACACACACACACACACACACACACACACAGATTTTTTTTTGTGTTTGTTATAAAGAAAATGTCTAAAATACATGTACTTATTTGAAACGGCAATAAACTAAGATGACCTGATGATTATCAGAATTTTAAAAACTTTGTTTACGAAGAAAAGCATTCATTCAAACATTCGCCACGATCTTGCCGATGATTTGCAAGGCATTCTGGGAGATATCCCCTTCCTAGCACTTCTCCCTTCCCCTCTCTTCCCTTACAGTATGTGTGAAAGCACGTCTTTTGTTTATTGGTGACGGCGGCCTGCTAACTTCCTGTAATTCGTCTGAAAGTCCGAACCGTCCAAAAAAAGAGCAGAACCGAACCATGGTCCTGTTTGATCCGGACTGAGACCACCTCTTTTTGTCGGACCAAAGACCGAGTCTTTGATCCGGACCTAGAGTCCAGACCAAATGAGGTCGGAGTGAAAGAACCCACAGAACTGGATCGGACTCATTCAGACATTCTTAGTGGGTAGAAAAACTGATTCGATGAATAGTTAGACCAGTATATCCAGTTAAATGTTGATCATAAAAAAAGCTGAGTTACTCTACATCACAGCCAGTTTCAGTTATTTAAACATTTATTTTCTGGTGAGGACGCTCACCTTTCACTGTTTCTGTCCTCATATTTACAAGTTAGAACAAAATATTGTTTCTATGGTTCACTGATTGTACCTCTTCCTCCTCCTCCTCCTCCTCCCCGACACAGAATACACTGTTAAGAATCTATTCTTCAAGGACGCCTGATTGTCTCAGGAAACTAGGACTTGGTTTAGATTGAAACACAGAACAGACATTACAACACGCTGTAGTTTGAGTATTTTTTCCACCTCCACAATAACGCCTCCATTCTCCTCCCTTCAACCACCGTTTTTCCTCCTCAACAATCAAACATGTTTTCTTGAAAGCACAAAGTTCACATAAACGTTTTTCGAAGTTCGCTGTTCATAAATTGGCTGCTGTTAGTATCAAAGATTGTTGGAGAGAAAATAATGGAGGACCATTACAGTTCCAGGTCAGTTCCAGATCATCCAACAGAATGATCCTGGCCAGAGAGGAGCAGAACTCCTCCTCCTTTCTCCTCCTCTCTATTGTACAGTTTAGTAAAGGTGACTCTGCCTTTATTTCTCTTCATGTTTTCACCCTTAATTATCGATGCTGTCTGTCTGTCTGAGATGGGAGGACGACAGAGGGAGGGATGGCGAGGGAAAAATGAAGGGATCATGCGGCGCGAGGAAGGGAGGAGAACGGGTAAGATACGAATGGAGAGAGGAGGAGGAAGAGGAGGAGGGAAAGACGCTCAGACGTGTCAGAGGAAGGAGCATGTAATTAATAATCAGTGGGACGTGTGTGTTGTTGTGTGTGTTAAATACAGCTTCACAGACGGCTAACTGGTCCCAGGTATTACTGGAGACACACAGGGAACCAATTATCACAAATAATCCCTGGGTGACTGTAATATTGGTGGAAGGTAGATCCTCTTGTCAGATTTGCCCAAAGCATCAACAACATTTCACCATGGCAACCAGTGGAGGAGCAATGGAAGATATCTAAAGCCGTAACAGATGGATTATTTTGGGATCTGAGGACAACACAAAAAATAAACATAAGAAAGATACATTTTTTATTTGTGGTGTAATTATGGAAATAAAAGTTGTTGTTCAGTCTGATGCACAGTATTGGTTTATACTCTGATTACTTTGAACGCATCTGTCTCCTCCTCTTCATCTCAGGTTGTTTGCATGTTGATGCTGCCTTGGCTCGACCCGGTTTAATCCGGTATGTCAGCATGGATTTGCACCTCCATCACGACAGGGCTACCCCCCTGAAGGCGTCTTTGAGTGACAACTGTCTCGAGGCTACAAGAAGCAGTGGGATGATTCTGGGCTGTGACTCGGACTGTAAAACATTCTTTTTGTTTTTGCTGCGAGGCGGGTTCAGAAGGTGAGCTGTTGTCTGCTCGTATCTCCCTGGTTCTGCCTCCATACTGTACTACTGTAGAATAATCACCAACACATCTCTGCTGATTCGGCTTTAAGCTCTTCCACTCTGCCCCTTATTTTGGTGCCACAACACCCAGAATAACACGCCCAAATGTAGCCTCTGAACCACTCTGATGAGATTTATTAATGAATGACGTTTATGACCCTAAAGATTCTGTTGAAAGTGTCAGAAACGCTCCAGGTCAGGGTCACTAAGACTGTGGACCGAATCCGGACCACAAAGCCTTTTGACATAATGGGAGAAAAGATACACTATTTTTTTTTTTTTAGCTTTTTGGGTATTTTAAACAGGCATAATGCCGTCCTATTGGGTCCTCATGCTGCTATGTTGCTATAATAGGCTGCTAACATAAACCTCTACATACGCTGTACGCTAGCTCGTCTATACAGACAGGACTTCATCTGGTTTTGCTATGATTGGCGATGATGTCATGTAATACCGGTGCTCTGTCCACCTCAGTGACGTGGATGTTTCTTTTGCAGGTACATTAGAGCCTGGTTCCATTTATGAGCCAGTCTTAGACAGTAAGGGAATCAATAAGGGCTCACCACTGATTTTAAAAACAAACAAAAAGAAAAACACAAAGAGTACACTTGGCTTTATATCGGATTTTTTTTAATGCCTTTTTCTATTTCTTGCTCCCTGCCCTGAAAATAAATCTGAAAAAAAAAGGAATCCCTGTCCAATCTCAGAAAACTTGGAGTATTTTTTGTCTCACTGTTCTGACCTTGGCTGCTGAGAGAAAACAAAAACAGAAACACCTTCAGAAATAGACCTTCTGCCATGAACTCAGCAAAAGGTTGGAAATACACCCTGGTGGAAAGTTCCTGCACAACTCTCAGACCGTCACACTTTCATTTGACTAAAAAGCAGGACTTTGCACTTTTTTTGTGTGTGTGTGTGTGTGTGTGTGTGTGTGTGTGTGTGAGAGAGTGTGTGTTGTAGCTGAAGAGTAATGCCCTCTATCTCTGGAGGAAAAGTGAATATCTCTCCGGTTATATTCAGTCTGCTCAACACTTCTCACGGCTTCCCTCTCCTTCCTGTTTCTCACACACACACACACACACACACACACACACACACACACACACACACACACACACACACACACACACACACACACACACACACACACACACACACACACACACACACACACACACACACACACACACACACACACACACACACACACACACACACACACACGTCCAGCTGAAACATGGTGTTAGCCTGAGGCGGAGGCTGCTGTAGCCTGGTGATGGTGAGGCTGAATTAGACCAACCAGTGGAGAGTTGAGATGCTCCGTTGCTTCTGGACGGAACATACGGAGGAGGTCTTCCTGCACCGAAAGCCTGAGTTTGTTTTTACACAAGGTTCATATTTTTGTTCCATTTGATCCACTCAGTTCTGCTTTTCACTATCTCTGCAAGCAAAGACCTGAACATAAAATGTCATCGTCCATCCAATGTCGGTGTGCGTTCAATAATTTGGCAGGTAGCCTTCTGTCGTCATTTGATCGAAGAATATTTAAAACAAAATTATTTAAGTCAAGTCAGTTTTATTTATGTAGCGCCAAATCACAACAAAAGTTATATCAAGACAGTTTCCAAGAAGAGCAGGTTTAGACCGACTCTTTATCCTACAGAGACCCAACAACCCTCCATGAGAAGAACATGGAGACAGTGGAGAGGAAAAACCGCCTTGAACAGGAAGAAACCACAAGAAGATCCAAGACTCAAGGTGGGCGGAGCCTCTGCTTTGACTGGTTGGGGTGAGATTTAGTCACTGGTTTGATAACACAGCCCCGTCTTCAAGTCTTTTACTTGAGACTGGTTTGAATTAGCAAATGAAAAGGTCATTGTGTCGTCACTGAGAGGTAAGGAGGAGAAGATCTCAAGCAGCTTTAAGCGGGTTGGCGACTCCTTTTGGGAGAAACCAATAAGGTGAGTAGAGCACCCGGTATTCCAACGAGTGATCTATCACTGTCTTTATTGGGATCTATTTTTCCATGCAGTAGCATGAAGATAGTTCAACAATGTTGCAGGCAAGGCTAAAGCAGCCTCTAGTCTGGTCCAAGTTTCTGCTTAGTTACAGCCACTTTGAACCCAGTTTAGAAAAGTCCACATAGCTGATAATATCTATATATCATAATATCTGCTGGTGTAACTTCCTGTAATTGGTCCAAATATCTGCACCATCCAAAAGATGTTTTCACACTAGAAACAAACAGACCTGTGGTTCAGTCTGGTCCCGAGCGAGAACATGTCTTTTAGTTTGACCAAAACCCAGCTTTCTGGTCCGGGACCGTGTTTGGGATCAAACCGAAGCACCAAACGGGTTAGGGGTTAAAGCAATCTAAAAGAAGGAGTCTGGATGCCATCAGTTCAACATGAACAATTCCACATCATGCATACAGTGAAAAAGAAGAAAGTGTGTTTGAGGCTCCTCATGAAAAAAAATGTATATTAATTGTTTTGGTTGTTGCCGGAAGCCTTTAACAAACACTTGTTCTTTTTTTTTTGCGTGAATCTAATTTGATAAACTTTAATTCCACTTTAGTTCTTCCTTTGGCTTCACGGTCTCAAAACGTATTACATCATACATCTTCAGATACCCGAGGTTCATATGCAACACTCAGAGACGCCTCCTACTGTAGAGACGTCCCGTCTCAGCCTGACGGACGACAAATGACAGAATAACCAGATCTCACAGTTAACTATTATACATTATACATTTGACTTTTAAGGCATGTCAAGAAAACAGCAATAAATTATTTAAAGACTATTGCAACCAGACTTTTTCTCCCTCCCTGCGACACAGAGGCTTGTGCATACATTTGTTAGTATTAGCAGGGTTGATTATGCATTATGCGTTGCTTTAAGCTCTCACCCATAAATTAATTACATCACTACAAAGTAAAGAACTCACATCGATCCTGCCCTGCAGATGTTTTTCTCTTGGTTTGAGAGTGTTTCTCAGATTTTCTATGAATCTATTAATAGATCTGTCGCCAAAACATACAGAACGTGTCTTTGATAAACAAAATGTTTGCTGCTTGTTCTTCAAAACCAAAGACTGTCTTTTTTAAGTATTTCTTTTAATCTCTATAGTAGAGAGGCATCTCGTCTGACTGGGAAATACAGATGTTCACCCCTCTACCTCAATCTGCAGCATATTTTAATAGATTTTTGCCTCAATGCTCCTCAAAGTTTTGTGTAAGTCAGTTGAAAAGTTTTTGCATAATTAGGGAAAAAATGTTGAAACGAGTAAAAAACATCCTGGGACTGTAACGGGGCCTTTGTAGACCAATACTCCACCCTTCCACCAGGATTAATGGACATCTTTTTGAGTTTTTGTGTAACCCTGCTAACAAATGATCAAACTAGAATCGCAACTAAACAACCCTGTCTGTTTAGTTTCCATCCTTCCATCATGTTTTCATGTAATCCTGCTAATAAACAAACCAACAAACACAGAAACAATCTTCTTACAGAGGGATATAATCAAGCAACATTCGTTTGTAGCATTAAATTTAAAAAAAAGGTTGACATCAGGCATCTCAGTGGGGAGAATATATGTAACTATAATGTTTATGTAAAATGTGTTACTACAGGAATATAAAACAGGATGGAGGGGAAAATGAGGTAATAATGCTTATCAAAGCTTCCCCAGATAAATAAATGTTATTAAGTGCATCCCCTGCTACCACAGGAAAATGAGAAAAATAAAACAAAGTGCAGCTCGTTAAGCTTTCATCTGGAACACGCCTCCTAATCTGCTGCACTCGGATACACGTGAGGTCATAAAATCTGATTCGCTCCCACTTCTCTACTGAGAGCCACTAATTCCCAATTTTACTCTTCCTGTCCAGACCAGCATTTTTTTTTCTTTAATTGAGATTCTCACACACACACACACACACACACACACACACACACACACACACACACACACACACACACACACAGCGTGTTGTCCTGCTCTGTCATCATCAGAGAAACGTGATTGGTGAGCTGGAGATGAGACGGTGGTGTAGAATTACAATAAGGGAGCGACGCCATAACCTCGCATACAGGTGGTGGAGGAGGGGGGCGGGGCTTTAATAGAAGACAGTGGATTGGATCATAGCTGGATTAGCATTATGGGGGAACATGTATGGAAAAGGAGGGAGAGTCTGAAGGAAGCAGGAGACGTTTCCTCTGATTACTGTAAGGCTCATCATCATCAGCATCATCATCATCATCATCAGTCAGACAGACGAGGAAGAAACCGAACCTGTCCTCAGACTCACAGCTGCTTCAAATACACAAAGGATCAGACATGACAGTAGAACCAACATCTGTCAACACCATCGTCTCCATCTTTTCCACCCTGTTGTCACACAATAGAGCTGAGTCAGCAGAAAAACACTCCAGTCTCTGACCCATCCCTGCTCCTGGACTCAGACTAGTCAGAGCAGCTATAGAACTTAATTACAGCATTTATTCCAGGCATTATGATGACTTGCATTAAATACATCTATAGCAGCGTTGGTCTCACCAGGAGCCATAATGATACCAACAAAGCTCCGTTACACACAACACAGACCCGTCATCCGTCTGCAGGTCTGCTGCTTCTGTGGTCGTGTAATTATAACATCATTCTAAGTGTTCCTTTCATGTAACTGTTGTTGTTTGTTGCTGCTTGGTTAAAATCTAACGTGTGTCACAATACCTGTTATTTAATTTGATCATCAACAGGACTTGGATTGTTAAGAATTTGTGTTTGATCGTCTTCTTTTCAGTAAATCTTTGGTGTGTTTTTCAGTGGGATCTGAACCTCAGCTTCACACACTTTACAAAGAGGGACTGAAACACACTGAAAACAAACAGTGACTCACAAAAGCACTGACAATAAATACACAAGTTGATACGATAAATACAAGAGGGTCCAAGTTCAGAGGGTGATTTACAGACTGTGACTTGCTGTAAATTTACTTTACCAGTTTTTTAGTATATTTATTATCAAAATATATGGAACGGGAATACAAAAAGAAAAGAAGCATCTTTTAAATAGTGTCAAATAATTCCTATCAAAACCCAGAATTCATAGTAAATGATTCAGGTGATTGTGATCTGCATGGTTGAGAGTTAACCAATCAGAGAAGGGTTGGATGTTACTGATCCTGAGTCTGATTTAATCTCTATATGATGAATGCTTGTGTCTAACAGACATGGAGACTCGAGACTCAAGTCAACGTCCTCAAGATCTGAGACTTGAGCTGGACTCAAGATTTATGAACTATCTTTAGATTCTGTCTTCTGCCAGATACGTTAGTCTAGTAGGTCTCTGTGATTACACAGAATACTTAACACCATTACATTTGGAGTGTGTTTGGAGTGTGTATGGAGTGTGTTTGGGTTTGTATGGGTGTGTATGGAATGTGTTTGGAGGTGTTTGGAGTGTGTCGGCATAAAAAGATGGATTCAGGATTTTTTTTCCACTTTTTTGAACAATGCAAGACAAAACTTTTTTTTGACTGTTTTTGTCATTTAGGCTTAAACTACTTGATGGTTTAACGTGTCTCAAAGAGGGAGACGTTGATTTTTTTTATCAGATCTGGATCAATGGGTGGATTCATGTTTGTTTGTTTTTGTTTGTTTTTCACTTTAGCATTTGAGAAAACTTGAGGGCAGCCATTAAAAAAAATTTAAAGAGAAGTTATGTTAAAATTTTCACAAAACCTTTATCAGAGATAGACATGGGGGATTTTTCTAACTAAAATTAGAAAAGCATCCACTCAGCAGAACAGGAAATGCTGACTCAAGCTGTTTTCCTATGACAAAAGTTAAAGACGGATCAGTTCTAGGTGTGTCCTCACGATGCAGGAAGCTAAATACAGGTGTTTTATATAGAAATGTATGTAAACCTGTGGGGAGATAGGAGCCTATAGAGGAATGCTCTGGTTTTTATTTTTCTCTGTGTTTAATCTGTGAATACATCCCTGTCTTCTCCTGGCTGTAGGGTTCATCAGTCTGCAGCAGGGAAGCGTTTTAATTTGAAAAAATGATACATTTCTCCATGTTTATTGATCCCACCTGGTTCTCTCTCCTCACATCATCACAGGAGACATGTAGATGGAGCTGGAGTCGCACCAGACCGCAGAGCGGTTTCTCAGCAACATATGAAGTAAAGGCAGCTTTGTAGAATAATGTCACACCGACCAGATAAGAGAGCGTAAAGACAACAGCTCTGCACTGTTTGACAGACTCCCCACTGAATTTTGTGGTGAGTTATTCAAGTTACAAAATGCTCAGAATCAGAGGGGGAGAAATAGAAGATATTGTAAGAAGACTTGTTTGCAGTAAAAGGCCTTGATTCCACAGGGAAAAGCTGCATCACGTTCTGGCTGTGATGTGGTTTTGTTCTGTCCTGCAGGCAATGTAATTACTATTTTCCTCATTAATACTGGTAATGTTAACTTTTATGATCTGACCTCACTCTTACACACATGCAGAGTTGTGCAGCAGCTCTCATCATCATCATCAGTTAAATCTGTGTGTGTGTGTGTGTGTGTGTGTGTGTGTGTGTGTGTGTGTGTGTGTGTGTGTGTGTGTATTTGTGCTCACATGCAGTCAAATGGAGTTGTTAATGGGACAGAGGACTGGGAGCCAGTGACCACAGACCTGTCCCTCAGCAACAAGAGTGTTGCAGCTTAAATAGCAATGCAGCAGGTGCACATGGGTTTTAAAGGGAATAGGAGACGACACTGATTTAATTCATGTTACCCCCAGAACACACCTGGGATTCAATAAGAGACTAAAACATCCACTTCCTGTACAACGTCTTCTATGTAACTAACAACAAGAGCTAATCCCACAATCCTCAACATAATTATTATTCCAGCAGCACCAGTCCCATCTCAGTCCTACTATTATATATCCTAAAATATCTGCATCTCTATCTACAATAGAAATAACACTTAAGGATCATTTAGCTTCCTCTATCCATAACACATACACACAGTATTTCAACCATACTTCTGTTTGAGCTGAAGAAATTCCTTTTTTCTAGTAACTCTGGAATTTATTCTGCTGTAGTAAAATATAGCCTTTTGGTCATGGTTATCATAAATATACAATGCTACGCTAAGAAAGAAATAATCCTTTAAAAGATTCCCGAATCCAGATCCTGATCCGGATCATCACCATAATCAGCTCTAGGATATTCTAGGGTCCATCTTTGGTGAAAATTTCATGCAAATCTGTCCATTTGTTTTTGTGTAATCCTGCAAACAAACAGACAGACAAACAAAACAAACCAGGGTGTTGTACGCACCTTAAATCCACTTGTGTCATGTACTTTAGACCATGCACTAAATCAGTCTTGGGATTGTTGATGATCCACAGACATCAGTCACCTCATCCCCTTCCTCTCAACAAGCTTGCTGACCTCGGCTTTAAGAAAGGTTAATAATTTCACTGCCCTCTTACCTGGTTCCAAGTTTTGTTTACACCTTTTGTCACGTATGTGTTTAATAATTAAAAACCATTAATTACCTTCTTGTAATATCGAGTTTCTTTGTCACATCCTGCAGAATCGGCTGCAGGAAGAACTTGATGGTCAACGTGGTGGCGGCGGCCATCTTGCCTGGGAAGAGAACAGTGTCATTTATCAAACTGCAGAAAAACCACAGCCATGAACTCTCCCTACCGAAGATACACAGAATAAATAATCTATTATCCCATAGATTACCACTTTCATCGCCTAGTGCTGTTTATTTTTAGTGTCTCTCATTATCATTTCCTGCACTCACAGTACGTGAAAATCCAAGTCACTTTTTTCCCCCCTCTCCGTCTCGCCACAGTGCCACTGCTGCTCCTCCTGCTGCCAGCGCTACGTTCTACACTTCTACACTGGAAGAACTAGGGCAGGCAGCTCCTTAATTACTTCATTAATTTTAATCTGATCCAATTAATTACATTTTCTCAAGCTCTCCCTGCTCTTCAATCTAGTAAGTTGGAAGTTCCCTCCGAGGCCAAGTGCTGCTGCGAGAGACCTTGCATGTCCTCTGGTGCGTTAAAAAAAGAAAGTGAAAAAAAAGAAGTCTGCCGCCCCTCCCCCTGCTGAATCAATTATTTTTCTCCCCTGGCAAAACAAAGACCCCCATTCCCTTGTTATTCTGTAATTATACAGCCCGGTGCTCTGTCCAATTTTGTGCCTTGACAGCACTTAAGTAGCTTGTAAGTTTAACCCGTCTCAACCTCCAGTCTGAGTCAGTACCGCTTCATGGCTCTGCCTTCTATCAGGACACACACAAGGGCTGAATTATGCTGCGTGGGCAAATTATTAGTTGGTGATGGCTTGAAATTTGGTAGCCTGTGGGAACGCCGCAGCGTCGTGCTGCTAAATTGCTGAGTTATTCGCTGTCATTTTCTAATCAGCATTAAATTTATTGGATATACAGGGTAATTATCGGGCTTGACAGTCACTTTTGCATTCATCAGCCTCAGTAATCTGGTGAACGTTCGGAGCATATTGATACTTGTATGGTGTTCTTTGGGTTATGAGTGTGTAACAGAGCGTAGGTGGCGTTACATGAGTTTAAAAACTCTACCTTTGGGTACAAATCTGTCCTCAGACCCTTTGGAATAGAATAGAATAGAATAATATAATAAAGTCACAGTATGGACAGTCTGGATGACAAATGATAGTATTAAAAGTGTATGAAGGAAGGATCCGGGAGGCTCCAGTCGGCAACTTCAGGTGCTACAAAACAGACCTGAAGCCAGATTACAGACAATCGTTAAGTCTGAGATCTTATTTAGTCTCAGTTTAGGATGACATGTAGAACTTTTGCAATTTCAGAAACATATTTTCTAAATGCGTGAAGGAAACAAGAGAGGCGTTCTGTAGAGCCTATCCCTCCGCCAAGGCTGAACAATATGACCCATGCTTCACCCCTTCATAAACCGTCATGGCAATGGGTCAGTAGTTTTTGCATAATTAGGGGAAATGTCACCCTAACAATGTCAAGAAAGTAGATAGATATTTAGATACTTTTTTGCTGCTTTAATTGTTGTTTAATAGTGTTATTTAAGTAGTAGCTTTGGTAGCATGTCTGGTAGCACCACAAGCTACTTTACGGCATTAATAGTCAGTGGAATATCTCTGCTACATGAACCAGATCTACATGAACCAGATCTACATGAACCAGATCTACATGAACCAGATGCACATCTGTCTGTCAGAAACGAAGGTCCTCCTGGTCCTCCTTTAGATGTTCATCAGATTTCATTTCAAAAACGTCTGTAGACTCCAGGAGACTTCAATCATCAATCAATGCAATCAGTCGTAAATCCTAAACTGTCCAATCAGCATTAATTAGCAGAATGCTAGCAGTTTGTGGGCAAAATCTCCTTCCTTGTAAGAAAAATGAAAGAACATTAGTATGTTTTCATTTCACTTCTGATGTATAATCAATACTATCTTCTATCTTGTCTAGAAGTAGGTGAAAATAATGATTTTAGCCGTTTAGCTCCATTCCCTCTACAGCGCCCTCTGGGTGAACTACAGCTGATTTCAGAACAGCAGATTTAACAGGGACTGAACAGGCTGTATGTGGGAAGGCTGAGGAAATCTGCTGTTGTTTTTGTGTAATCCTGTTTCAAACCAACCAACCAGCTGATGCAAGTGAGAACGTTACGTCATTGGCTGACGTAAAAACATCCTAATGTGAGGATTAGAATTTATCTCTTGTAGGACTGTCCAAACTGAAGAATTTCCTAAATTAGGATGGCAACAGCCTTTTCCTAGAATAAAATATGTGCTGTGCGATAGGATGTGATGCATTTAGTGCCTGGTCTGTGTTATATGTGAGTACTGACTGCAGCTCTCTGCTCTGCACTGGCTTTGCTTTAAAAACCACCTGCAGGGAAAAGCTACCAGCCTAAACGGTGCATAAATTCCCCTTATCCCTTCTGCATAAGGCCACAGCCATTACACATGAAGACCTGATAGTAAGAAACACACAAGCAAACTCACACTAAGTGATCGCTAAGTAATTGGAATCCGTGTACCAATCACGTTACTGCCAACTGCTTCAGTGGAGCTACAAACTCCCCCACTACCGCCTCCATCAGCAGCTCCAGATGTCAGCGGTTACTCCTGCATCCTTCGCTGCACTCGAACCGTCTTGGTCTGACGGTATGGATACAACTGAGGTCGTAGTGAATGAAGCACAGGCAAAATGTAAAATATGTTTCATGCATCTGTGATGTGGACTTTAAATGACAGCTTAACGAGCCTGTAACATCTCTCTGTCATCAGTCCATCACAAAAAGGTTTGAATCCCAGCTCCGGCTGTGCCTCCCGGTGTTTGTCGTCCCTTGTGTCTCCTGCCTCCTGGGTGCAGCTTCATGATTCCTGGCACCTGGGTGATCTCCAGAGTCTTCCTGCATCCACTCCTCAGTCCCAGTACATGCAGCCCGTCTTCTCTCCCACTCCTCACCTGATTGTTACCCCTGCCCCTGTGATACGGAGTCTCTCTGCCCTGCAGTATCTCGTTACTATAGATTTTATATCCTCGTGCTGTTTTCCCCTGGGGTTTTTCCTGACTGGTGTTTGCTGTTGTGCCCAGATCACCTGTGCCAGTTTTCCAGCTCATGCCACGGCAGCCAACTGCCTCAAGCTCCAGCCAAACTCCGGATTTCCAAACTTTACTGTCTGCCTGCTTCCAGCCATCCTTCACCAAGTTACAACAAAGTCTTTTCTCCATTTCATCCGCTAATGTTTTTGCTTTTGGGCCTCACTGAAAACCAAACCTGACAGCATCTCCATTTTTTTCAGCTTGTTTCCTAATATTTCTCTGTTCCTTAAATACCTACTCTCTAAATTGTTTTTTATTTAGTCTTAGTCCTGTGTCAAAACTCCTTATTTGTTTGTATATTCATGTTGGGACATTCCTCGCTGTTGCACCAGCTGACTTTTACAACTAATTTCAAATTAAACTGGCTGCTACTTGGATGTTTGTGTTGCTTTTACTTTTGCTAGTAAGTTTATACATATAATTTTTAAATATCAAAAAGATTTTTATGACAAAATAACATTTTCCTAGTTTTACATTGGTTGTACCTCCTGACATTAAAAGTGTACCAGCCTATGAGTTGAAACAAATTTTTTTTTATTATCAATATTTGAAAGAGAAGAACAAACCTTTTCATTCAGCCATATAAAGGTCACTTGGGGTCCCCTGGCTGATGCAATATCCTGTTTACCATTATAACCTCTTCCCTTCACAATAAAAGTCTGAGTTTTATGGTTGTGCCACCCTGACATTTGAGAACACATAAATTGCCGGACAAAAGTTTTTCAGTCATTTCAACAGCTTGAAAACTGGGGGTATCTGTAAACATTTGGTTCATTTGAAAAGATTTAAAACATAAAATCATGTCATAGTATTTTATTTTGAATTAATATCATTAAAATACCATTTTTAATAGTTTTCTTAGACGGTTGCATCACCGGACATTTTGGGGGGTTTGAGATGCCAAAACATAAAGTAACATATATTATTTGAAAATGTAGTCAAACTAAACATGTTTTATAGGATAAAGCGATATTTGCCTTGATTTAATTAAATTATTTTAAAAGGAAACGGTTCACTCGGACACAAAAATATGCATGTCACATCACTGACCTGTATCATATTTAGGGTTATTATTAACATATCAGTCAAAAATACAGCCATACAGTCCCAACTATTGGTTTCTCCTCAGACACAGATGGAACCCTTTAGCAAAAAAGCTGCATTATAATAACAACAATGAATGATATCTTTAGCTGAACCCACTCTAAAGTTGAATGGGTTCTTCCTTTCTACATGCCCAACTCATGACATTACATGACAACAATTAAATCAATTCCTCCACCTGAGGCACCTGTTCCAGATCTGCTGTGCTCCGTCCCACAAAAATACAAACCCACATTAAGGCTCCGGTTCCCGTTCCAGAGACAACCTTGTCTTAATGACATCAGGTACTTAGCATGAATTAATGCCATCAGGTCATTTTGTCGGCCACATGAGTTTTATGAAGCGAGTGAGTAAACTACCCCTAATAAAACTGAGGGCAACTAAACATAGTTTAACAGAGGCACTAAATTACCGAGACAAGCCAACGATCATCCCAAACAGGTTGGAGTTATATGAGACCTGGCGACGGACGAGTCGACCAATGAGGGAGGACGAGGGTTATGTTTGAATAATAATGTCCTATTAAGATGAGGACAAAGAGAGGGCATGAGGAGAAGAAAAATATTACACAACTATGCAAAAGGATATTTTATGAAAGACATCATCAGTTTTAGAAGACTAAATTCTCTTTGATGGAGCTCGAGGAAATTTTTTAAAAGTCAACCTGAGGAAAAACGTCACTCTGCCCCCCCGGTGTTAATGTCTGGACATCGAGCTGAAATGAAAAAAATGTCTTTTTAACCATTTTATTTTCATCCATGGTCATATTGTGACCCTAATTATCAATATATCCCAAAAATTACAAGAAATCAGGTTTTTTTGGTCAAAATCTGATCATGTTAAACAAAATATATGTGGTCCAGCTTAGGTAAGTGTTCATACTTAAGCTTAACCCAATCAAGGATCAATTTCATGTCAGAAGGTGGAGCTAATGTTTGTGGAGGCGGGGCTTCACTGTTTACTGTACAGAAAATCTAACTTTATTAACTGATTTTGGTGAAACTAAATCATATTTCATGAGAAAATAATTCCTGCTTTTCCCTGTTTTTTTTTTTCCTGTTGTTTCAGATGACTTTACTTGTTGCTAATGTCACTGCTAACTGCTGCTAACTATACTGGACTCAGGAACCAGTCAACATCACTGGACTTAAACCAAACAGTTCAGATCCAGTTCAGAGGTGGTTTACGAGTTAGCTGCTGTCAGACAGTGACCTCAGGCTCGGTTAGCATTGATGCTAATGTAAGCCAGTCCAGGAGACAAACCAACCAAGAAAACCATCTTGGTGCTGTATTTCCTGTTATTGTTTTGCTTAATCCAATAAAAAACAACAACAACAAAGAATAGCAGATAATTTGGCGTTTTACATGAAGACATCTGGACATTTCTGTGTTTTTTAGGTGAAATAATTTTACAAATGTGCCTATAATGAACTTTTTGTAAATTCAAAACACATTTTTATATTAAAATGTCTCATGGTTTTTAATGCTCCTGGTGAAAATATAAAACATACATAAACAGATATAAAATCTTTTGTTTTTAATCAGCTGATGCATCTCTCAAGCATAACATTCATAGCTGTAAGAAGAATGAATTAGAATGTATCTTTACAGCATGTAGCTGAAGCTAGGAACTTATAGTAAGATTGTAGTATTATGTGTCAACAATCATGAATCACTATAATTACAGATGCCCTTATAATAAAGTGCTGCAGATAAGAAAGCAAAAGTCCATTACTGAAGGAGTGTAGGGGGAGAGAGTCTGCTGATTCCAGCAAACACTGTCAGTTTGCTGTATTACAAGTTTGAAATAAATGATCAAAAAACAGTCCAAAAAAATCACATTAGAGTAACAGAAAAGAGAACAGCAGCAAGTACAGAAGAAAAAGCCTTAAGGGACTCTTATCACTGGAGTCCAGGAAGCAAACAGAAAAACTCGACTCTCAATAAAGCTGATGAACCAAACTGTGAGCTCAGATATACTCCTGGTTGGTGTTAAAACAAAGGGATGTTTTTCTCTCTGAAAGATCTGTCCTAAAAATAAAAGTAACATCACTATTATGTGCTGCTGAGATACACTGTAAAAATATAGAAATGTACAGTTCATAGATATTTTACACAGCATTTTGTCTTTTCCTCTGCTAAACTTCACTAAAGGACGTCTGGACCAAATAGAAAAATAAATCCATAAAGAGAGAACAAATGCCAGTAAACACAATAACAGGTGCCCTTTAGATTTATCATTGTGGCCAGAAATAAAAGCAGGAGTTTGGACTCACTTTGCTTTGTGATCAATAATCATCACCAAAAAATACCAAAGAAAATACCAAAGAACAGTGGTTTGTAAAAATCAGAAAAAGTCTTTGATGAATGGGCTGAAGCTCTGTATTTAAAGTCACATCTTCATCAGAGCATGTAGAACCAAGAACCACCTCACAGATAACGTTGGTGTCATCTGCCAGGCCATCAGTAGCACTGACAGAGCTTTTAGTTGATGCAGGGGCGGATCCAGGGGCGGGGCCAGAGGGGCACTGGCCCCAGCTGAAATCTGATTGGCCCCTGAAGTGCCCCTGTCCTGTCACTTGTCTGTCTTTCTTTTTCTGTTTGTTTACAACTTGAATACTTGACTGTGTCTAAACTGTTGTGTATGCTGTAATATAGTATTTTCTTATGTGTAAATTTTAAAAAAATTATTTTATGTATTACATAATTGGAAAAAAGTGCTGTATGTTTTATATTTATTTATGCACCCCAGTTTAAAATTCAATAATTGCTAAAGTCCAAAATGTGCTTGAAAAAGTCACATAATATATCAATAATGTGTGTCTTTACTAAAAGCTGTGGAGCCAACAGCAAACAATGAATGACTGGTGAAATATTCTGTGTGTACATCTTACTGAATAAGGAAATGTGCATGAATGTTGGACATATAGTTGGCCCCTCTGTAAAAATGTGGCCCCTCTATGGCCCCTGATGTAGAAAAATTCTAGATCCGCCACTGAGTTGAAGGTTCTATTTCCTGGTTCTGACTGAACTGTTAAGTCATAATGTAGGAGCAACTTTGATGCAACAAAGAGGATGTGTTGTATTTTATGGCTCAAAGCATTTAAACATGTAGATAACTGTATATATAACAAGGTGATTTAATCCCAGCAGAAGATGTTTTCTGTATTTGCTGGTGTTTTATCTGTTTGCCTGTGTTTTCTTATGTTGCAGCCACCGTATAAATGGGCCTTTACTGACCACAAAGCAAAGTCTGACCGCTCTTTAGGTCTTAAGAAGAAAAAGAAAGTTTCATTAAGATGGCAAATGCAGAAAGTTCTACAGATTTACCTAAAAAAACAAACAACCAACCGAACCAGTGAAAAATGCAAGGATGGATGTCAGCTGCACTTATACTCACTGTTACCCAAACATTAACATTCCCAGTTCCAGACACTTCATCCAGATCCGCCCAACATGAACTGAGTTGAGAAGTCAGTCATCAGCCAAGGGGAGTTGTTGTCGGGAGTTTTGCACACAAACACACACTTTCCCTCTTTTAACAGCAACACTCTGCTGCCACAATGAGAGTCTCTCACTTTCCCTTCCAGACCCTGATTTCCCAGGCCTGTTAAAAGATTTAAACTGGCAGCCATCCGGTAACAAGCCCAGCTCTCTCACAATTAACCCCAAACACACTGTGATATGCATAACAAACAGCTGGAGCCACCTGTCTCGCTTATCAACCTGCTTTTTTTTTTTTCCTCCCCCCTTTCGCTGGAGAGACTGAGTTGAGGGAGGAAAACCTTGACTGCAGAGACGACTCCCGGCGCTCCTGCCCTTGCATATCCGTCACGTTCCATTTCTCCTTTTTATTCAATCATAGTGTCAACCCACCAGTCAATCAGCTCCTCTCCCTGCTAATAACAAATGATGGAAACATCACACTGGTAGTTGAGGGATTTCTGCATTCCTTCACAAACCTTCGCGGTGACATTTTTAATGATATTCATGCAGTTATTGGGGGAACTATTAAATAAACGCAGATGAGGAAGCGTGTGGGAGAAGGATTATGCATTTCAAATTGTCCTCGGTGCAACATAATAAGTGTATCCGACACCTTGAGGAGGAAACTGATTGCCTCTGTTCATGTGGGCGATATTTTCCATGTCGACCACAGCGCGGGAAATAATTACAAAAAAAACTATCTTCCTCCACACCCAATTGGTTCCTCCGAGTCGCCCGTGTTAAATGTGTCAGCGGATATATATATATATACATCTGAGAGAGAATGATGCAGTGTACGAGTTTGTGTCGGGAGAAAGAGATGAAACAGGGAAAAATACAAACTGTATTAGCTTGTTTGCTTTTATGACAGTGTACGGGTCACTCAGCTGTGTGACTTTATCCAAAAACACAAACATTACAAGAGGCTTTCGTCAACGTTAAAGAGTCGATTCATCCAATTACATAAGCAAGACTTTTTCTCATTTCTTCTCCCAGATTTTGAGATACCCGTCCGTTAGATTTAAGCCTCCACCAAAGCTGAATACACGTTAATATTTAATGCCACTATATTTAAAAATAAAAAAAAATAATATCATCCCCGCTAAGCTCATTTTACTGTTTGTTTTTGAAAGGGTTCCTGCACATTTTTGGCATCAATATAGTAATTATATCAGTGCCCGTTCTGAGTCGACCATAGGGTCTCCTTCTAGTTGCTCAAGGGAGGACCCCGGATGCCCGAACCACCTCAGCTGGCTCCATTTGAAACAAAGGAGCCACGGCTGTGCCTCTCTGGATGTACAAGCTCCTCACCCTGTGTGTGAAGGCCCATTTATGCTCTACGTTAAAGATGGATGCGGACGGAGCCTCCCTTACGAACTCTGTATTCATTTCGTGAGTATTTGGGCACGTTTTCAGAGAGCTTACAGATACGGACAAGATGGACGAAATGGATCACAGAGGGCAAATCAATCAGAGCAAAGCACGACAAATGCAAAAAAACACTACGAAGAAGAAAAAAGTTAAGTGAAAAGGTGTAAAAAAACTCTCCATCCTCAAGTCTCGATGTACCTGATGGCCTCACAGACCATCAAGTACATCGTTACCTCCACTTTTGCCACTTTGTATTTACTAGGTACATCATCACAACCTCCTCCGACTGTCGTCACCGACCCTCCTGTGGTTGTATCGATGTCGACGTTGACAGACAGACCGTTACAGACGGACGTATCCGTTTCCGTATGTAGAGGGAGCATAAATGGGCCTTGAGGTTGAGGCCAGCCTCCCTCCAGAGGAAACTCATCTTGGCTGCTTGTCTCTACAATCTCATTAGCTCACTACCCAGAGCTCATGACCATAGGTGAATGTTTGAATGTAGATTGACTTGTAAATCAAAAGCTTTGCCTTCCGGCGCAGCTCCCTCTTCACTCAAAGTACTGCTGATGCTGCACATAACCATCTGCCCATTACACGCTCCATTTTCCTGTCACTCAGGAACAAAACCCCGAGATACTTAAACTAAACTTTACTCTCCTCTTGTTTGAAGTTACACTAATCATTCTGCTGTTTTACAGTTTTTCTCAAGTATTTCCTTCCTTTTCTTCTGATCTACTAAAACGAACTTTGGACACATCATTAGATCATTTGCTGCTGCTGGTTAGTAACAATTCACAGCTATTTGGGGTTAAGTATCTTGCCCAAGGACACTTCGACATGTAGACTGCAGGGGGCTGGGGATGGAACCACCGACCTTCTGACAAGTGGATAATTTTTGATTTTTGTTCAAATGACTAAGGATAAACAAGTGTAACTTGGCATGAAAGAGTAGATAAAAATCCTCTGGCTCTCCAGGACCCCAAACACAACATCATGATTGAATTAATACATTGAAAAAACATATTATGTGGGTCATCGGCCAATTTAGGACGCAATAATGAAGTAATAAAGTACCAAAACCACCACAGCTAATTTTGCATTTGGTTCTGCTTTGTTGCATCCTTTGTATTAAAGTCATCAATCATAAAGGCTCCTTCTGAAGGTTAGCCGCGTTAGCTCTCGGGACGCTTGTCAGTCCTCGTTAACGCCCAACATGTGCTGCGTTTGCTCCAACCCTGGTTTAAGGGTTCAAGCTGGCGGTCAGGGTGGCCGGACGGCCGCAGAAACTAGCTGGACATTAAGTTAAGCACCTTGGTCAGGGGCATCTCATCAGCAGCTCAATCAATATCGTTATAGATCAGTATTATTAAGCCTTCACTGCTGCACTCTAGGAAGGGGCGGCCACACAAATGGAATGCTCTGCAAAGGTAATAGAGCATGCACTTCATATACAGTATCATTACCATTCTATTTGGTAAGCTATTGTTTCAACCTAATGGTCCCTATTGATGGGAAAACAAAGAATTTTGTTCTTCGATGACGGTGACAAACACTATGTGTTGTTATGGACACGCAACAGAGGGCAACATCCATGTGAACCCACCAGGAAGGGCGCAGCACCTCCACCGTCTGCACACAAAGGGAAAAAGGTGGAGTTTTGCATGTATCTTTTCTTTTACGCTTAATTAGAGTGAGCTGGTTGGTTAATTGTTTGGCTGATACCAGTAGAGGAGGAGGAGGAGGAGGTGGTGGTGGAGGAGGAGGAGGAGGAGGAGTGGGCACTTGATTCATGACAGGGAACCGCAAGTTTGAAGGGTGTCGACAGATAAGACTGCAAGGGTAATTAACAGAAAGAGAGAGGGATGATGAGAGAATGGAGAGAGATGGGAGAGAACTGCCAAGCAGAATAAATGTCATAAAACTGTCCCAGGATCTTATAATGACTTCAAAAAGAAAGGCAGAAAATGAAGAGCTGGTGTGGAAGGAGGGAGATAAAGCCAGAGAGGGGATGAGAGCGAGAGCAGCAGAGAGGACAGTGATTAAGGGCATAATTCCATTTTATTACGCGGTGATGCTTCAGGCCAGGATGCCAACTGGGCATGAGCGCCGCTGAATCCATGGACAATTAACTTCCACGCCAAAGAAAAACCCAAAATACAAGCTTTGATTCTGGTCAAGGTCAGCAATGGAGGTGCAAATAAGCATTCTCTTAGCAGCAACAACCACAGGAAAGGCCGGAGGTGGAGGTGGACTTTAAATGGCCCTCAAAGCTAACATGGTTTTCTAAGAGGGCATCTTCTTAGGCTCCAGAGCATCTATGTGGTAATTAACTGGTTTTAATGTGATTAATTACAGACTTGTTTGGTAAAATGTGCCACTAAACCACAATTAAAAGCTGAGACAGTCAGGGTCCGAAGTTTTTATTATTTATTTATTTTATTTTATGTGATCCTGTGTCAAAAAGTGCTTTAAGTTTTCGTTGATGTCAAACTTCCATCATTCAAATCCTGAAATAAATTTGGGTTATATATATGTGTATATATACACATATATGTGTATATGTAACCTCTCCTGACACATTTACTAAAAAAATGTCTCTATTTGGATTTTTATATGGTTTTATGTGTGTACAAATAAATCAAATAAAAATAAAAATAAATAAATGAGGTTTTCACCTTTTTTGGGTGGCTACAGAGGACTAATAGATGGATTTCCATCACGTACATCTGAGGGGCGGATGCAGGAGTTTTTCATCACTTTGCTTACCTTTTTTTTTTTGCCATTTCCCATAACTATACAAAATTTGTGGATTTGTGGAGGGAGGTCCAAAGCAAGTAGACTCAGAGTCACAATGCTCTTTCCTAATGATGATAAGAACAGAAAGGACTGGATGAAAGGGAGATTGTGGAGAAAAGAAATCCAAAACTCAAGGACAACCTTGAGTTCTTTTCCCAAAACAAGGACAGAGGAAACAAAGTACCTTCCTCTCTCCTTCCACCTTGATGTCTGTCCCTGGGGACATCGTCTGTTGTCTTTTGGTTGTGTTGTGATCTTTGACCCAGACCGGCTCAGGTCACAGAGACCTCTGGGATTCCATATTACGGCGTCTGGCCCTGAACACAAAGGTGGGGGCTGCACATTCCTCAGTGAAGGTCAAGGGAGCGGCGCTATTTGCGTCTAATTTTATCGCTGTGTCTGTTGGCGGGTCCTTAGTCTCGTCTCTCTATAAAGTGCAATCTTTGGACCGAGTGACCCTGGACCTTTAATTTCAATAGCTCCTTCTCACTATATGAGCATTCACATAACCTGGAACCTTTCATTACTGTGGGCGTTCCCTCTATCGCTTTAAATTCTTTGTTTTCCCCCCTTTTTCTCCATCCATCCTCCTCCTTGGGGATGCACCGCTTTGACCTAAAACCCTTCATTACCACGAGAACTCTCCTCCGCTCATCTTCCTAAACCTCTCCCCTCTCTCTTCACTGTTTTTCAATGAGAGTTCTAACTAATCTCTCTCTTTCTCACTTTCCTTTGTGGCATCTAATCAATCAATTCCTCCTCTTGTCTACCCTTCCTAACAATCACCTTTTTGTTCCTTTCCCACAGCGGATTCCCCCCTGTGGGAGCCAATCATTTGTTCTGAGGTTTGGGAATGTTTGGGATTCTGTTGCTAGGGCCAGGTTTGGGTTACAGCTCTACAGACAAAGCTACAGATAGACACAGCTGGCCACAGGTGCCAGCAGTCAGCATGAGAACAAATGGGTGCATAGGTTATTGGCATTAGTGTAAAGTGCTGGAGACAAACTGGTAAACTGGTGAACAAATGGTTTTTCAGATTGCAGTGTCACACGGACAGGAAGAGTCAATCCTTTGGTCTAAATTTAAATATATTCAATGTTCTGTGTAAATCTCTTTTAGATTGGATGCTACACATTTTACAGGTCTGTGTGTTCAAGACATCAGTTTGTTGTGTCACTGTGTAGCAACATCCGCCGCATTCATATCAGCTGACATGCTTCGCAAAAACCCCAAGGCTGCATATAAATAAAACGGGGAAAGAAGGGCAGTAAATCTGACGTGTCTCTGTGATGCAAGGCAGCAGTCTCACACAACCAAATGAGGACAACGACACGAGACGACAAAATAGCTTTTTAAATGCTTCGAGTGCTTTGGATGAATGGCAGCAGAGTGGTTCGTGTGATAGAGTATCTGATAGCTGGAAGGATGCACATCCCAAAACTGCCATGCATCCATTTGGATGGGTTTGAGCTGGATGATGAAGTGATCAGTCAGTCTTGCTCAGAGCTGTCATTGGCAAATAATCACTGACAGAGTGCAGCTTCTCCAAACGGCTTCAGGAAGATAGGAGGACAAAAACCATAGTAACAGTGAGCGTGCATTAAATCAGGATGTCAGGGACCTTAAACCAACATATATCATAGACCCCCCCCCATTTTATAACATTATATCCTAGAATAAAGACGTCCTGGAAGATTTTTTATGTTTTATCACAGAAAGTGTCTGAACCATAACCACAATCATTCATTCTGTCATTAGATGGAATTAATGTAGAATCTACAAAAGGATTCATATTTTTTAAATTGTATATTACTGGACATCACTCAGAGAGCGCAGACCTCCACCAAAGCAGCTCACTTTCCCCATTATGTCTTTGCACCTAAAAGCAACAGTCCCCTGTTAGGCTGATGCTCATCATGCGACTCCTGGACCATGAAAACCTGGCCCCCTCGAATCTGGATCACATTGGTATCATTATTAGTTTGATAGTTATTCTAGAAAAACTAGATTTCACTAATGTGGTTTTCAATTTCCCCTTTTGCTGCGATCCATCTGGACCCTTCAAGGACACCTGAGGGTCTCCAGACCACATTTAGGCCGCATTCCCACTGCGTAGTACCGAACTCGACTCGCCTTGATATCGGGTACTTTTATGTCCGGTTCCGGTTTTATTGGGTTCCTCTTTGGGCGCCACATGAAACTGCTGTGGCGTAGCATTCAATGCGACACACACCTCGTCCGCCTCTCCCGATCCTCTCATCAGCTGTTTAAAACAGGAACGTCTGAACCTCCTCAATATAACGGCTGCAATAAAAAAAAGTTACGGTCTCTAAAGTAGCTTGGCTGTTGGAGTGTGGCGGCCATGTCTTCTACAGCACATGTACCTGCGTTTGAGCTCATGCACTCTTCAGACAGAGGGCGCTAACACTTTTAGCTTAGAGGCTACAGCTTAGCTTTCAGCTTTTTTTTTTTCTTTAAAAAAAAAAATTGGTCATGTCTTCTGTTTTGTAGGAGAATGTTGGAATGCTGTTTCACTATAAAGCTCCAGAAATGCTGTCTGGACTAAGGAATTTCACTCCCCTTCCCTTCTGCATGGGGGTAAGTAGATAAAGACTGAATTTTAATTTTTGGGTGAACTGTTTCGTTCAAGGATTTTAACTTTGAAGTCAGTGAAAGAGAATAGAAACAGTTTGAAAACAGATCTTCTGGTCTCCGCTGCGACGTCCACATCCTCACATAAAGCACATTCACATCCAGGGAACACCGGATGGACATGAATCGTGACCCTCGGAACGGTCAGGATAGAATATGAAAGCTGAGAAGCAGACAGAAAATGAGAAGACTGAAAGAGAGACGGAGGCAGAGAACAGGAGCTGTCTGGTGGAGATTAGAGCTTATGTCTAAGTGTAGGTCTGAGTGATGTGAAGTGATTTGCAGAATGTTGCAGCGCGTAAAGCCCTCATCTCCAGGACTTAAATGTATTCTCGGCGAGTTCTCCCTCATTGAGCACAGCATCACAGGAGTAATCTTTTCCTCTCACTACATCTTTGTCTTGCTTTAAAGCCCACTTTCCTGTTTTTACCTTTTCACTTCTGCCTTTGAATTGTCTTGAGCACTGTGTTGTTTCATTGTCCATTTTTAAAAACATTTCTTTGTTTATTTTGCCTTCTCAGGATGTGCGCTATTAGTCGACTAAACTTTGCTTCCCTCGCTAGAAATACTGGACGGTTATTCAACTAATTATTATCATTTTAATAGATAGGAACTATTTCCAGAGCTAAATGTACGTCAGACTCCAAACAGGAAAGAACAAATGAAATCAGATATCTGTTTATCGGGCTGAACATTTCAGGGAAACCAGTCGAGTGTCACTCACTCTAATGAAATATACATTCGGGTGTACTTTTCACTATGTGGGCTACAGATATGCAGTTTTAGTGGAAGTTCACAGGATAACAATCTGATTTTTTGAGTCAAACCATGAAGTCCTTCTTTTATCTCCTCTATTCACTGGCTCTCTGTTTTTTCCTCCACTCCCCCATCCTGAAATCCACCGCTAACTCACCCTCCTCATCCCTCCTCTTCCACAAAATCCTCCTCTTATCCCAGGCAGGTGAGCAGAGCTCTGCTGTGGGCTTAATGAGCTGAGGAAGGGGCCCTGCTGGAGAGGACCGGTGTGATCACTGCTACCTCTGTTCCCATTTAGGGCCAGGCTTCGCTTCACAGGACACACAGAGAGGGAGACAGACCGGGGGGGGGGGGGGGGGAGGGCAAAGAGGGGGAAAAATGGACATAATAGAGCAAAAAGAAAACGAACAGGGAGCGACTTTAACAATGGAAAAGCAGCACCGTCCACCTGCTGCCTCACCCGTTTGTTTCCCTTTTTCTCTCGCCCTTCATCAGACACAACTTCATCATCATTCATCCCCATCACTCTCTGCAGCCTCACCACAGTCACCGTGTTTCTGTTTTCTTATGTGGCTCTTCAGGATTGGACAAGCTTCATTACCCACACTCTGATGTATTTCTCTCTTTTTCCCTTCTCCCCCTCCCCTCCCCCCTCTCTCTCTAGTTTCAGCTCCCAGGTTTGTGCCTCCAGCTTTTTGTGAGCGCTGAGATGTTTCTGATGTTGCCTTTAATATCATTTGTGTTTGGATTTGTATTACTTTGCTGTGACATGTCCTCATTTAACACTGGAATTTGTACAGATGCAATATTTGTATTTATTTATTTTATTTCCAAGTATGATGATGGATATATTTAAATGTTCATAAGTTATAGCAATGCTGCCATCTCTTTGAGGCTGTACTAGATGCTAAAACCAGCATGCTAACATGCTAGGATACTGTAGAATGCTGATGTTTAGCAGGTTTAATGGTCATTTTGTACTTCAGTTAAGGTTAGGAATAGATTTTATTTTTCAGTTTGAGAAACATTCATGAAATTTAATCTGTAGGATTCACGTTTATAAGAATGCACATTTTGATTACATGTTAATAAGAAAATCAACTTATGAAATGCTGTTGTGAAACTGGTTTGGCACGTTGGATTGTAGAGCCCCAGTTTAGAGGATTTAATCTTAAGGAATCTCCTCAGAGTAACTTTTTATTGTTAGTTGTAAAGGTTAAAAAAAGGTAAACGATTAAACACTATAAAATACAATTTTCCCAATTTGAAAAGCAGTGAAAAAGGGAAACAGCACACAAAAAGTGGGACTTCGTGAAATTGCTTCCTCGGCATTTGACGTCATGCTCAGTGACCGTTAATCATATTAGCAATATTCCATCTGCGTATTTATGAAACAGCCTGTATCCAGTTTTAAACACTTTATAGTCATCTGTTGGAGTCATGTGCAGAAGATGCACCTGAATGAAGTCCAAGCTTTAAAACAATGCAAAGGTAACTGTGTGGGTTTGTGAATGTGATTCACCAGCAGTGGTTGGTCATTCAGTGGAGAGTCCACTCATTAGAGAAGAGGCACTTCGAGGTGACATCTGTGCACTAAGTAGGTCACACTAATATTCAACATGCCTTATGTGGATAAACAAGAGGAGCACAGTCCAGGGAAACTCATGCAACATTAAACACCTGCCGACTAACGTCTGTTAATGAACTGCCTGCAAAGACAGCAAAAAGGATGCATGTCAATGAGGTCATCTTTGTAGCTGCCTTGATGTTCCAGCCTGTCCTCTGGAAATTACGTTTATACACAACTAATTAAAAACTAAAGGAAACCTAATGTCTGCCTTTAATGTTCAGAGATAATGTTTACTTCACCCGGATGTAATGAAGGTGAGAGGAGGTGGGGGATGAGGAGGGGGTGGGGGGGTAGTGCACGACTCCGACACCAGAAACACAACAGCTACAACTAATAATGTAAATCACAGAGGGAGGAAACAGGAAAGACAGGGAGTGTAAAGTAAAAGCAAACACATGAGACGTCAAAGTAAATCAGGACTAAACTAAAACCCTGAACCTTGACAAAAACAATTATTCTCGTAAGTTAGATTAGATAATTTAAAACTCCAGTTTAAGGCACGTTTTCATGGCAGCATGTCGTCACCTTAGGTCTAAAGCCTAACTGGTTATATGTTCAATTCACACCTGAGAGTTATTCAGCCAACACTATCATCACCAAAGGTAGACATGTTACAATATGTTAAACAACAGGAAATACATAAAACCCTTTAAAAAGGGAAATAAAGCTCAGATTAATTAGATCTCATCAACAGATTAACATTCTAGCGCCAAACCCCCCCCAAAAAAACCATGAAACACCATGAGAAAAAACAAACAAACAGTTGTCCTGAATTGTGGGTCTGAACCACAACAAAATGTAATGAGTTCTTTGCCGACTCATGTTCCATCCTTCTGCCAAGTTTCATGGAAATCTGTCCCCTAAGAGGTTTTTTTTCCTGCTTACAAAAGACAAACCAAAAAACAGACACAGGTGGTGTGAAACCATCCAACAAAAATACATAAATGTTTATTTCTTCAACCTTTTTTATTTGTTTCTGAAACTTCTTTTTTTTTAAATGTATCAATCATTGTGTATTATTGTGTTATTGTTCATGCTGAATGAGGCCGTATGACTGTTCACCAACAGCTTTGAATGCGGTTTAAATTCTTATTACTTGAATTACGTGGTCATTGAAATGCCACATTTATCATTACACAAACTTAAAATAGATTTTCTTCAGAAATTGCAGCAGATTAATTTCAGTCATGCACTAGAAAATAAAATAAAGGTTGAAGAAGCTGACTACTGAATGAGTATTTATTGTCGTGGTGCCAGAAAGTGGCTCCTAACAATCGATCTGTCAAAGAGTGGCTGAATAAAATCCACATATTTCATCTGAATGCAGGTAAGACAAGGTGTCATACATGTGCATGCCTTTTTTGTTTGTGTGCATGCAGAACAACTGGCAGTCCTGCATGCACACAAACACCTGCTGTCCTTCATTGGTGCAGGCCTGTGCATGTTTCTGCTTTCCTGGCAGCTACAGTGCTGCACACACATCGCTGCTGTGCACGTTTCTTTGTGGAAGCAGAGGAAGAAAGGGTGAAAGGGAGGATTTGGGGGTATTGGAATACCTAATACAATGAAAAGCCACTTCGCCTTTTGTTTGCCTTGCATGACAGGGAACAAAGCTAAGCCACAAGTGGGGCTTAACATTCCATTTGGCTGAAGGAAAGGAAGGCAGCTGGCACAGCGGAGAGGATACGCTGTGGATCTGCGGACACTCAACTGGTATTGGGTTTCTGAGGCCATGGGAATGCATGGGAAAGAGTCAGGGGTAGAGAGAGGGGGTGAGAGCTGGAGAGAGAGCTAGTTTCTTAACTCTGTTGGTGCTGAAAAGACCTCAAATCTGTTGTACAGATTAAAAGTACAGGTATGTGTAACGGCAAACACCTGACGATACGATATGCATCACGATACAGGCCAACGATGCAACATATAGAATGACAATGTTTATTGTTAAATCTTTGCATGTAAACTTAATAGAAAACTGATGCATAATAACATCGCGAAAAACTCTAGTGTATCACAATTATCTTAGAGTAATGCAGGGGTTGGACAAAAATAATATAAACACTTGAAAATATTCTAATTTCAAGAAGCAACAAGTTTCAAACAAAGCAACCACTTCTGTATACATGAATATCATGAGAGGCGTTTAATTCCAAGCCCAGTCTTTAAAAACAAGTCTTCCATCAGGTTAAGTCAATTCAACGAAAAAAATGACCCTTCAGTCATTATCTGCTCACCTGCATGTCAACGGAAAGTTTCTTGTAGCACAAAACGTTTCAGTTGACAACTCACAACTTTGAAATGTTTAGCAGGACATATAGACTTTGAGTTTGGCCTCTAGACTCAGAGCTCATCACTCCCCGCAGATATGCTTATGTGAATAAATTAGGGAGTGATCAGCAAAACATTTTGAACCTCCTAATCGGAGCCTACAGGTGGATGCTGGGTCTAAAAGTGCAGCAGCAGCAGAGCAGCTGGAGTTTCCTGCCTGAACTGGATTTTCACAGCAAAACAGTGTTGCTGCATTTGTTTAAAACATAAAAAAAAAGAAAAAAAGAAATGACCCCATAGTCCCGAGATCCCAGACTGATTTGACAGTTTTTTTTTTAGCTGAAATCGTCAGTGTAGCCTCTAAGCTAAAACCTTTTCAAACTTTGACTCATGCAGTATGTTCTGTTTGTATGAGGTGGTGCATGTTTGTGAGGTTGGAGTGAATATTTTTAATTTTGGTGAACCAATACTTTCAAATCCAGTCATACGTGAATATGAATGTGACACAGAGAGAGAGAGAGAGAGAGAGAGAGAGAGAGAGAGAGAGAGAGAGAGAGAGAGAGAGAGAGAGAGAGAGAGAGAGAGAGTGTAAAAATAGAAAGGAAGTGACCAATGCAAATAGCCGCAGAAATGAAGCCATTGAGAAGCGAAACCTTTCCAGGTATAATTAGAGTCCATTGATTGCAGAGCTGCATTCTCTCTAAATGGCTCTGACTAAAATCCACCTGTTATTCTGACTCTTATGCTGATGTATTATGTAGAGAAACATCTCAGAGTTTTTTGTGCTCCATAATTTACGTCCATCTAGACGTCCGGTATGAGTGAGGTTAACCCTGCACCCACACACACACAGACAGACATGCATGACCAAACAATTTTATAATATAAAAGTGGAATTATTAAATATAAGATAAGATAAGATAAGATATCCCTTTATTAGTCCCACAGTGGGGAAATTTACAAAAAACATCTATTACGTTTGTAGGCAAAAGAAGAAAAAAAAACATACTTTCCATCCACAAAAAGGAAAACATTTTCATCTGACCTGTTTTCACCGTTTCCTGCCTTCAAACATCTGCTGCATCCTTATTTCTGTGATTTCATGCTTTCTGTTGGTGTTGATGCAGAAATCATTCATGTTTTTTTTATGGTGGACCCAGAGTTATAAAACAATACAGACAGAACAATTTATGTAAAGATACTAAACATGTTTAATATTTGCCATTAACTTCTGGTTGATCATATTTAACATTAAAATGCTCTGTGTTGTGATAAAAGGTGATTAAAATCAAGACATCGTTGATCTGGATGAGATATAGATGAAACAAAAGTCATCAATGTTGACTATTATTGATTGTTTTCCACATATAATATTTTGATATATGATAATATATGACATGTTTGCCTGCAGTTCTCACTCTTTTATTACCCTCAGTCCAGAGTAGTCCAGACACGAACATCACACATGTAACAATAGAGGGACACTCGGGAGCGCTAACCTCCACCCAGGCCCACTAGTCCCCTTTAAAAACCCTAGTCTTACATTCCAAGAAGAAATGTGTGCCGACAAAATGTGAAAAAAAAAATCATGAATCCACCCCTACATTAAAAAGGTTTTAAAGGTGTTTAAGTTCAGTCACATTAGCGACAAAAAATGTAAATGTTTTTTTACACATATTTTCACATGAAAAAAATGACATTTTTTTCATGTGAAAATAATATGTAACATTTCAGTTTTTCAAAGCTGAAGCTGTGTGAAACTAGCATTGATTAATGTGTGAGTACATTAATCGCATTGATCCTGCTGTAATGATTTCATAATTAAATGTGACACAGGGCAGATCATAAAGTTGACCACCTACAGATCTATTGACTGTCTATTTAGCAGCTTTTCTGCTTTCCACTTCCTGCTTTGTAGCCACACATAACCTAAACCTTTATTTATAAATGTAATATGAAGAAATGCTGCCATTAAATGATAAAACTGTGCAGACACACACACTCATTGTCTGAGGATTGTACTGCTGGTGTAAAACCGCCACAGCCTTGTTGCACCTGTTAGCATTGAAATGTAGCGCTCTTCTCCCAGCTGTTAGCGCTCCTCTCTCTGTCTGGGAGACAAATGCATTCCTCACCAAGCTGTTAGAAAAATGTGGCAATTATACTAATATCCTGGTATAAATAATGTGCAGTTGAACGAGAAAGCGGAGAAAACACAGATGTTCAGAGAGAGACGGAAGGAAACGAAATCTGAAAGAGGATGATGGGAAGAAGCGAAGATGACGAGCGAAACATAGGAAAATTAGATATGAAACATAACTGACAGCATCTGCCTGTGCATAAAACAACCTATTTTTACCTTAGCGTGTGACCTCTTGTTATTGTACAAATAACTAGAACCCTGCATCAAGGCAGCTCAGTTTCCTCATTATGTCACTGCACCTAAAGCAACAGTCCCATGATAGCTGGACTCCTAGACCACAGAAAACCTGCCCCTAGAATTTAACCATATTGGTATCATTCATAGTTTCTCCTACTCTTCCATCCGGTTTCATGGTAATCTGTCAAGCAGTTTGTGTGTAAATGACTAAAAGAGTCCAAAAAGCCTTGTCTTGTTCAGAAAAGCAGAAAAAAAAATTCCTGAGTCCGTCCCTTCATCCGGATCCACTCCAAAAATGTAACTGTTACCAAGTTCCATCAAAATCCGTGGAGTAGTTTGTGTGTCTGTGTTGTGGAAATGAATTTCTTGTTCGGGACAATAATGTCTCAGGGTGCTTTCACATCCACCTCGTTTGGTCCGGACTTTTAGACTTCTCAACATTGCAGGTGTGAAACCTTCCCTAGACCCAAGGTCCGGATCAAAGACTCAGTCTTTAGTCTGACAAAACTAGGTGGTCTAGGTCCTAAACTAAGTGAACCATGGTTCGGTTTGTTTTCAGTGAGAAAAGCACTTTTTTTTGGATGGTTCGGACTTTCGGACAAATTCCAGGAAGCTATAGCAGGCAGCCGTCACCAGTGAACAAAAGAAGAAGAAAAACATACGACAGTTGTAAAAAGAAACAAGGTATTTAATAATGTTACTGTCTGATGAAGAAATCAAAAGTCTACTGGAAAAAAAACGCACAAAACCCTTAAACTTTTGACTTATTTTTTGCAAGGATGAGAAAGATTGCACATTTATGCTGATCCAATCCTAAATGTGATGGTTTCTTACCCGCTACATGCCCGACCGTCCCACCAAGGTTTTTGTGTAATCCTAAATAATTAAATGAAATCCAAGGCTTTATTGCTTCAATCAATCTCTGTTGGATGATATCAGTTTAAAACTCTACTTGATCCGTGACTTATTTATGATGGATCTTTTCTAAAGTATACATGACTCAGGCCTTCAGTTACAACTGAAGGGGAGGACGACAGAACTCTGAGACTTTTGAAAGAAGACTCTGAGCAGTGTTTTTCTCTGGTCCCTCATCATCTGCCTCCCAGTCTTTCATTTTCTCGCCCCGTCTAGAGAGGAAGAGTCAACGTTTTCCCTCTTCTACCAACCACTATATGGAAAGGCTGAAAGGCTGACGCACTATGTTGACACTGTCTCTATATTCCTGCAAGTCAGCATATGATCAGTTCCCCTTCCACCACCTTCCTCTCCAAAACAGTCTGAGACACTGATCCATAACCTCTGGTATCCACTAAAGACTAAAGTTATTTTTTGGCATTTTGCCTTTCTTTACATAGGACAGGATATGGGGAGACAGAGTGAGGGGATAGACATGCAGCAAAGGGCCGTGAGTGGGAATCGAACCCACAGCCACCGTGGAGGACTGTAGCCTCTGTACATGGGGCGCCCCCACAAAAGACATTTTAAAAAGCAGCAACATGCAGCTACATGCTAATTACAAAATGTCACATTTGCACCTAATGAGGGAGACAAAGTAAAAAAAAAAAGTGTGACATTACAGCTTCAAGCTTGCAGGAACTTTAAAGCATTTAAAAAAAAATGTCATCATCAAATCTGTGAGCATTTTAATTTAATGATCATTAAATTAACCCACAACATTTCAGATGGATCTGGTTCGACTGTGGTAGACGAAGAAGAAAAGAAGAAGAGTCAGATGTGTTTAATGGTGATAACATGAATGGGAGAAAAGAGGAGTAAGAAAAGAGGAAAGAAAAGGAGAGGAAATGAGATGGGAGAGAGCAGAGGTGAGGAGAGAAGTGGGGTGTAGCGTCGACGGAAGCCAAACAAATGAGATAGGGAGAGAAGTCGAGGGGAGCAAGTCTATTGACTTCAATCCCAACATGGAAACCATAATGATCTGCATTTCTAAAACGTACGGTCATCATTCACTGGATCAGATATCCTTTCTTAAACCTTAATAATATGTCAGGATGTCAGAGATACGGCTTTCAAATCAGCGACGGGTGAGAGAGGCAGGGGAGGGAACATAAGGGAGAGAGAAGTGAGGTGGGGAGAGGAAATGAAAAGACAGAAAGGGAGATGAGGTGGAGGATAGCAGAAACAAGGGAGAGAAAGAAGCAATAAAACAGAGAAAACAAAAGAAGCGCAGACAATTGGAAAGTACAGGAAAATGAAAGATAAGAGCCTTTTTTCTCTGTACGGAATAAAAACATAGTTTCAGAATGACGTCAATCAAAATCTGCATGAACTCAAAGCTTCATCTCACAAAATAAAAACATTTTTATTATATTCTACAACTGACAAATATTTTCGCGACTCTTCCTTTTGTGAAATAAAATTTTTTTAAACTCCACCAAAGGCTGTGAAGGATGGAGATGGAGGGTGAAGCTTAACGCCACATGTGTGGGAAAGTACCAGAACGGTATGTGACGGTGTTCTCATAACAAACACAGCCGAGTCAAGGTGACAGAGAGGAGGAGGAGGAGGAGGAGAGAGGAAGGACACAGGACGACCGGGAGGAGGAGGAGGAGGAGGAGGAGGAGGAGGAGGAGGAGGAGGAGGGCCATGATGTTTGGGATACAAAGAGAACACAGAGCAAGAATTTGTTTCAGGAAGGTCAACAAAAAGATACTTCAGGCTGAGAGACACAAAAAACACATGAAGCGCAAAGACACACATGATGAAGATCATTTCACACACATTTATTTCACTGCAAGATTCAAAATCTAAAATGTGGAAACATGAGATAATCATATTGTTTTGAAAGTTATTTACTTGTTTTTGTTTATCTATCCCACTTATTTCTAGACTGCACCAACTTATTAGAAGATTTCTAGACAAGTACAATTTATCTTCCTGCATGGACAGAATTTCACTAGTTTTAAGCCATTTTCTCCTCAAATTCAAAATTAAAGACTTAAAGTCTTATTAAAGTTCTCTGAATGCAGTTCAAATCTTTAATTTGTAAGGAAAACAAAAATCACCCCGAGTAGTTCAGCACCACAGGTTGGTGCCTTTCTGTGTTTTTTTGTGATGTACTTGAGGTCAGAGTTGTGCTGCTGCAAGAGGGAGATCTCATCAGTACAGGGACGGTGCGACGTAAGCTAACATTATGATACATGCAACAGTACTTTAGTACGAAGCCTCGATTTGATGTTCTCCTGTTTTAGCTGTTAAAGTAGCTGCAAAAACAAATCAACACTTCCTGTATTTATTTCAAATTAAAAGACATCTAGCATATGAACAGAAGCAAGGCTTTTATTGTGACATAGTTGAAGGTTTGCTTACACACTTGAAATGTAGCTACTGACATCTTTAATGAAGTCACACTTATTTCTATTTTGAGGTTAAACTTCAGAAGAAGAAAAGTTACATTTCAATGATAAACCGAATGTGTCACTGTTGTCTTGTGGTGCTGCTACACTCCCATTTATGGGCTCAAGGGAAGAGAGAAGAGAGTTGAGTTAAGCGTGACATATGGAACAGATTCGGATTCAGATTCTCGTTTGCTCGGTCATCAGCACCCCGTCCAGTTAAGACCAGTTCTACTTTGCTACATTGAAAACTGCAATCAGACACAAAAGAAGTGCAAATTAAACTCAGCTGTAAAAGTAAATGGGTGTTTTTTGGAATATCTTTAGTGAATGGGACCTTGAGATAGGAGTTACTGCAAAATACACACAATTCATGATGTCATAAGTAGATGGAATCCATTCATAACTCAGACGTCGGTGTTTAGAGAAACTTTTACTGTTTCAACATGATTTAAAAATAGCATAAAGTTAAAAACTGGTATAAAGGCAGCCAAATCCCTCCCCGAAGAGAAATCTTATTCAGTTTGTTTCTGAGTTATGACCTTTAGTGAGCATGGAAGAATGATTAGATCGTCGTGTCAGCTGTCCTGAAATCAGCGTAGAAGGAACACGCAGCCTCAAATGTCTTTTGTATATTGGACCCTGAAGCCTAATCAGACTGCAGCGACGTCTCCGGTGTGATCTGGATGCTCTGGATGAATGTTTGGGTTTTATATTTTCCTTCGTTACCAAAACACTGCTGTCATCTGCTCCTGCACACAAATTGGTTGTCAGAGATTAAGCAGCTGTCGATACACTTCCTACTGTCACTGTGCCAGACATGAGATCAGCATGAGAATATCAATGCACATCAAGTCAGCAGATACTGGAGAAGAAACCGATCCAAATGATTCCATTTGACTAAAATACTGACAAAGCCTACAATTTTCAGCATCAACAGCTTCTCAGCACACATCCTCATAAAGCATGACGGATGACTGGACTCCATAGGAGATAAGACTTTACACAAAACCAGCTCAAGCTTGCTTCAGAGACAAATGTGGGGTTGTAACTGCTGAGGTCTTCCAGAGACATTTCAGACCATCTGGTACCAATGTTTGACACTAATGATGGTTAGAAGGTTCCTTAAATGAAGAGGGGGTGAATGTGACCTCACTGATCCCAAAGGTCTGATCTGATAATAAAGGTTCAACTCTGATTTACAAAATATACTTTTTTTGTAAATCTAATAAATCTGTGCAGTAACTAGTTACCAGGTAATCCCTTGGATTGGGTACCAAACTCTTGGTACGACAGAGAACCAAATCACATTTTCAAAATTTCATGCTTACACTTTGGAAACTGTTGTCAGTAAACAGTTCGCTGCTGCATCTACAAATGGATGTCGAGACTCTACCGTGTGACGCACGGGTCATATATCAACAACATCCAGAGACACCGCCGACTTCTCTGGACCAGATCTCATCTGGGACGGACTGACTCAAAGAGGAAAAGTGTCCTCTGGTCTGACGAGTCCACATTTCAAATAGTTTTTGGAAATCATGGACGTTGTGTCCCCGAAAGAGTTATGGGGGGTTGTTAATGCCCATGGAATGAGTAACCTGCACATCTGTGATGGTCTGGGGGGTTGTTAAGGCCCATGGCATGGGTAACCTGCACATCTGTGATGGTCTGGGGGGTTGTTAAGGCCCATGGCATGGGTAACCTGCACATCTGTGATGGTCTGGGGGGTTGTTAAGGCCCATGGCATGGGTAACCTGCACATCTGTGATGGTATGGGGGGTTGTTAAGGCCCATGGCATGGGTAACCTGCACCTCTCTGATGGTATGGGGGGTTGTTAAGGCCCATGGCATGGGTAACCTGCACATCTGTGAAGGCTCCATTAAAGGTACAGGTTTTGGAACACTATCTGCTGCCATCCAGACGACGTCCTTCAGGGACGTCTTGCTGGTTCCAGCAGACAATGGAGCCGCATTCTGCCTCCTTACAACAGTGTGGCTTCAGAGTCAAAGAGTCCAGGTACTAGACGGGTCCTTCTGCAGTCCAGACCTGTCCCCCATTGAAAATGTGTGATGTGTTATGAAGCACCAAATACAACAACAGAGAATCTCAGATTGTTTAGCAACTGAAGTCGTATATAAAACAAGAATGGGACAGAATTCACCTTGAAAACCTCAGTTTACTTTAGAACAGGATCTAGAATATTCTGGTCTATTTGACCAATGCTATTTATTTACTGGAAGAGAAAAGTCTCATAATGTCTGCAGGTCCACAAAAACACATGTAAAATACAGAACCTGTGTTCTGGATTCTTTCACTGCTTATTTACTGTCTTTCATAAACTGATGTTTGAAACACAAACTGACAATGAATGGAAGCAGACCTCTGATGAACCACTGTTTGTCCTGTTTCTCACACATAAAGACGATAATCATGAATACACTCTGTGCCAAAGCAGCGATAGTCAAAAAGTCAATGTGCATCGTTTACTCATGCCTTGATTGGAGTTTTTTTGGCTGTAAGCTAAAGACAGAAAATGTGCATCTATGAATCAAAGTGGTTCTGAGAACAGAACAGAACTTGTTTCCCTGCCAGCTCTCCTCTTTAGACATTCTTTAAACTCGCTGTTTATTCCCTGCAGTTATTGGCCGGCTCCCAGACAACTGATCTGGGAACAGCAGGGCAAAAAAACACTGAATAAAAGAAAGGCGTTAGAACGTATAGACACACAGGCAGCAACATGAAAAACCTCAAGCAAAGACTATCTTCCTACATGGAAGGCCAAACATACAAATGAACTGTTTTTATGATCTGTTTATTTCCACAATCGTGTGTACGACATGAATAAAAGTACGACATCAAACCAAACGACAGTAAAAGTAGGATATTTTAAACATTATTAAAGTGGAGTAACCCCGACACCCTCGGTTTAGTGAGTTTATTTATGCTTCTTTTTTTTTTTACTTTGCTGAATGAACGTGTTTGTTTCATTTCTAGAGGAGGTGAATGTCGTATATTTAACCTTAAGAAAAGGGGAGGAGTTACTACAGGATATTAAGGAAGTGGAATAATCAGCTGTCAGAGCCAGAGGCTGATGTAAACATGTTATTTTTCTGATTCTCTATCAGCCCATAGGCTGTGTTTTTATACACAGGGACTACAGTTATGTAGTCATCAGCTGTTCCTCGAGGCTGCTGTGTGTGTGTGTGTGTGTGTGTGTGTGTGTGTGTGTGTGTGTGTGTGTGTGTGTGTGTGTGTGTCCGTGTGTGTGTGTGTGTGTGTGTGTGTGTTTTATATCTGCTCTGCGCTGATGTTTGTGGGACAGAATGTGAAAAATGAGGCTGAGCAGAAGGAAAGGAGATGAAGACAAACAGGAGACTTTAAGGGACGGAACAATATAAAGCAGAGAAAATGAGACGCTATATTAAATCACATCAACATTTCTTCTGTTCAGTCAGGAGGAATGTAGAATATTTACTCTGCAGCTATGAACGTTGTGTTGATGCAGACCGAGCTGCACAGACGAGGAATGTCTCCGAGAGGGGAGGGAATGCTGGGATGGAAGGTACCTGGCACGCAGAGACACAACGTTACACTTTGTCCTCCTTGTTGTTTGATCTATTTGGGATCCTGGAGGTTTTCACCTGCTCAAAAAAAAACTATTTAACTATAATTTACTTCATCCTCAAAGATTGAATGAGAAAAACAGGAGTTTGAAGATGTGTCACCTGTGAAACATCTTCAAGCTCCAGGACTTTTCCATAACTTTCTTAAACACTGTCGAACAGTTTCTTAAAGGAAATAATCTATAAGTAAAGATTTAATCACATATTTACAGTATTTATGATAAGATATGAATGAATAATTTGGTGTTGATCAAGATTTTAATGCAGATCTGCTGGATAAAAACAACAACATTTGCATTGAGCTGTAACTTAACAGATAAATGTAGTTAAATAAGTTGTATGACAAATAAGTCATTTATGTTCCTATTTATTTTCCTGTTATAAAGAGCTACACACACATGTATGATTGTGCACTACACTGAGCTCCATTACAGTTTATATAAATTATATATCAAGACTCACTGAAATCTAATTCAGCACAAACATGAGTTAAGTCCCGTCATATATCCCAGCATGCATTGAAGAATCATGTGAACCTCTGTTAGTTGAATTTTAATGAGGTCAGGACTGATTTTGCAGATTTTGTCATTTTTACATTTTACCTCAGGATCCGAGGGAATAAAGCAGATTTTCTTCAAGCGTTAGGATTAAACAGGTTTTCAGTGGAACCTCAAAGAGAATGCTTGTTTTAATCCGTGTCAGTGGGAATCCCACACGCAGCGGGGGGGGGTCTCAGCGTTACCGCGGCACCAAGCAGGGACTTTGTTCCTCGTAGGGATGATTTCAGCAGCTCTTTGGTGCAGCAGCTTAATGCACACAGAGAATTCTTAACTGTCCAACAGCGTGGAACTTCTTTTCTTTCTTTTGTTTAACTGTAGGACTTGATGACTTCCTTTAATGCTACTGCTAATAATGCAGCAGGTTATAATTTCTATATTTTTATTCTCTCCGGTACATTCATGTTTGTCCATTAGTTCACTGCTGTGATAAATATTACTGTGAAATCAAGAGGCCTGATGAAACCTGGGGGAACCACAGGAGAAACACGCATGCAGCATCTGCAGCAGACGACCTGCAGAGAATATAATGTTATATATTCAGCTGTATAAATAACATTTAGCCAAATGTGCTGTAAGATAAAAACTCTGAACTGAACACCTGTAAGGTTCTGACCCCCTGTTGATGTTTCCTTATCTTTATTAATTATTTTAGCATCGACACGTTTCAGCAGGTTTGTCTGTTCTGACATCATAAAAGCGATGCTGGATCCATAAATGTTCATGTTCTATGTCGTCCACATGATTGTCTTTCCTTCACACTCTCAGCGTTACTGAGGCGCCAAGCAGGAACTTTACAGGCATGACCTATGCAGCTCTTTGGTCGAGGCCCTCAGAGGGATTTCCCCAGCTATCAGTTGATTTGTGTGTCTGTCACACCGATTATTTACATCCATCCTAGGAGATCCGATCCAAAGTGAACAGTCTGGAATGTGTGCGTCTCGAGACAAAAGGACACAATGTCAGTTTTACACACGGAAAGACATAATGATGCTGGGAATTTATCGTAAACAACATTTATACAGCTTCTCCTTGCGATGCCAACAACTCACAAAGCAGAGAGGAAGACGTCTGTTTACCACCAAATAACATCTTCTCTCACAAATGTGATGTAAATGTTGGAACAAACAGCTGCTAAATGTTGGCAGGTAAAGATTCACTTTAGACAAGGAGAGAAAACCTGACTGTGTTACAGAAGAAGGTACCAATGATTCAGAATGACTCAGATTCAGATTCAGATTTCTCTCCTGACTCAACAACTCTGAAAATTGTGCGTCTTTTTAAAGGAAGTTCGGATATTTCAGTGGTGAAACCAGCTTTAAACGGTGTGTTCAAAGACATCTGCTGCTTACCTTGGCAGGTAAAAGACATGTAGCATGTAAACATGTAAGTAGCATTAGAGCGAAGGAACTTGAAATCAGACCGTGTGCGACTTCCTCTTCTTGTTTCAAGTGCTACTAGCTGCTTTTTAAATCTACCAGTTGTGGGTCGAACACATAGCATGTCGTCACAACGTCGCGTCGACTCGCTCCTGTTACAGAGACATTGAATTTGCACTGTTTCTACCTTCACTGCCGGCTCAGAGGCGGGACAATAACAACCCTCCATTATGCATTTGTAATTTTTATGGTGAGGCTCAATAAAAGTGCAACAATCCCACCTTTAGCAGGTGTGTAAATGGATTAGAGAGGAATCATAGAAATACTGTAAATATAAGTATCTAGAGGGTGTTAGTTGCTTCAGTGTGGCCCAGTCTATGTTAGCATTGACATGCTACATGCTAAAGTGGTCTGAATGCATCTAGTGTTTATAGAGAGCTGCTGACCTGTGAGGATGAATGTTAACATCAGGTCTACAAAAGGCCTCTGACTCCGTCTTTACAACGATCCGTCTCTGCATGACTTCCTTTATGGGCTCATGTTAAATATCACATACAGAAAATCTTTGCTGGATCTTCTTTTTCACCATCTCAGGCAAATTCTATGCATGAAAAAAAAGAAGTTTTTACAGTCTTTCCATTTATTAATGGACGTATTAAAAGTTGTGTTTGCTGAAGGTATCACCTGTAATAACCAGCCAAGTGTTCTTTACACAAATGATGGATTAAAAAGAATCAGAGGAATCTCTAATCACACTCAGTCCTGTTTGTTCTGTCTGTCTCTATGATCTGAGGACAGAAATCCAGAAAGATAAAACCACAGAATCCTCCATTCAAACATCTAACTTCTCTCCACATACCTGTGTCTCACGTCACGCTATCAGCTCTGAACACACAACCAGTAATCTGCCTCAGCTGCAGGAGTTAGTGACGATTATGGCTGAAATAATGGTATAAATATAAATCAATAAAGAGGTTTCATTTCAAACACAAATCTGTTTCCAGATCTGAGAAAACATTGGATATATAACATAATATTTTACAGCCACATTCTCATTTGGCCCTTTGGTATCCAAGTCTGTCCCAATAAAACCTTTGTACAATCTATTTACTCAGAATTTCTATTGAATTTGTTGCCAATGAGCTGCTGATGTTTTATAAAAAAAAAACACCTATATTATACTTATACACATGGTAAATGTGGAGATATCTTTAACCTCAACCTCCCAAAACCCTCCAGCTTAACATTAATTATACAGGAACAACAAGGACTTCTTTTTTTAAAGTTCTGGTTTAGGGAAAAATTAAACACATCTTAGTTTATCAAAATAAAAGCTTTTATAAAATGATGCACTGCAGAAACTGAAATAAAATATCTCAAATTAAGACAATATTGACAGGATGATTCTTTATTATTAGAGTATTTCACTTGTTTCAATCTATTGTTCCTTGTTAATCCAAATAAGACATTATTATAATTTGTTACTTTTCAACTCAAGGTACCTTTAGAGCTGTTTAATTTTAATCACACACAAACCTGGTTTGTCAAAGGCAGAATTTCTTATTTCAGGCATTTTATCCTCTTCATCTCATCTGTGTGAATCGTTTGATCCAAGAACCCATCTGATCCTGAACAGGCAGGATGTTTATTATCAGAGGTTTTAAAGCTCTTTCTGTTGTCATCCTGCTAAATATTCTACATTTACATCATTCCCTCAGATTCATTTCTTTGTTTAGACAAAACAATCACTTTTCAGTTGCTTTGGTGTTTCTTCTCTTGTCTCTCCAGGAAAACCAGTTGTAGATAATGATGGACTGACAAATGTACATTATTTTAGTATTTACTGGTTTTTCAATATAACGTTTTATTTCAGGAGAATGGCTCCAGCACTTGCTAAATTTAACCACATTTTCATACATAGAGGAAATAAAAAAAATTTCAGGATTGTTCTAAAAATATCTTGGTAGAAAATTTTGCATAAAGATTTTGTAAATATTTTGAGTAATATTCACCAAATGCCTTTTTATTGTATTTTCTGCTCCACCAAAGAATTTTCATTTTCATTTTCATTTGTTTGTTGTTGTTTTTGTTTTTTGCTATTATTATGTAAAAGCTACTGGATGGATTCCCTTGAAACTTGTTGCAATGATGGAGGATGGGTCAAGAAAAAAAATCTGTAAAATTCTGACACAGACCTGAATAAGAGGGAAGGATCTGGGATCCTTTCCCTAATTCCATTCCCTCGTTGTATTAACCAAGCAAGCTAAGCCTTGAGGGAAGAATGTGTTCCACTGACACTTAGTTTTATTCTAGTAAATAATGATAAATACTACTAATGAGTCTAAGTTTACTGTTTCTCTTATTGCAGGAGGAGAGCATCATATTCATGCATTCACCCTTAGTCAAGGCTATGTTCCAACATGAAGGATACAATCTGCGTCACCGTCTCCCTGCTGTTGATGAACCGACACACAAAGCTGTATAGACACACACACACACACACACACACACACACACACACACACACACACACACACACACACACACACACACACACACACACACACACACACACACACACACACACACACACACACCTCCTTCCCTCCACACTCTCTGACGTACCTCTGAGTTTTCTCATGACTCCTGAGCCGTCGTCCTGCACAGAACATCTTTAATAGACAATAAGACGGCAGGAAAGACAAAAGGAAGGGCAGAGCGGAGTTGGAGAGAGAGATGAAAGAGAAACAATCTGTCCCCGACATAATGAAAGGAGCGGATGGTAAAAGTAAAGGTTTAATACATCAATCAGACTGGAGCCTAATGAAGGAGAAAGAGGAGGGCAGGGTGGGGAGGGAGGGAGGAGGAGAACAGAACTATACAATTTGCTTTTATCTGAACTTTATTAAACCTGAAGCGACAAACCCAGAGTCAATCTATCATTTCATCACAGTGGAGTCAAACAGGTGAGTCTTTTTTAACATGAACAACAGTGAAGACGAATGCTGACAGAACCATGATGCTAATTTATCTTCTACTCAACAACAAGTACAGACTGGTCTCCTGATCCCACAGCTGACACCTTCTTCTCTTTAACTGCGCTGTCATCTAAAAACCGTCCTTCCTGTGTTTATTTCTAGCAAAGCAGCGTTTCTCCTCTCAGAAACAAATCAGCTCCTGTCAGAGGAGAACCTCCCCCATGAACAGAGGTTACAAACACCAACGGTAGTCTAGTCAGCTCACAGCGATCCATGATGGATGGTTCTGGACACAAGATCAGAATTTTAAAAAATGCACAAAATTAGACTTTTTTTTAGGTTTTCCAGTCAGACCTGTCATCAAACAAAGGAGGAAAGTGAATAAAAGGAAATGTTGTTAGTTTCCTCTTGACACGTGTGTTCATGTCCACCACCCATGTTGTGAAAGCACTGATCTGTGCTCACAAAGGCGTGTTCCGTGCATATTCTATCAAACTGCCTCCTCCTGACAGCTGAGGTGTGATATTCACAGTATCTTTATGGAGGATAGATTATAATGAGAAGACAGTTAGACTGTGTGGTGCATTCAGAGGTATGTAGGATTACTGTGTTTGTTTATGTGTGCAGAAGGTGCAACATGTATACGGAGGGCTCAGAGCCAAAGGGGCTTTAGTGCATCATATCACATTGTTTTGATCAAACTTTAATCAGCTGCTGTTGCCATGCACTGAACACAATATGTGATAGTATTGTTTTTATTGGCTCCAAGCCTTCAGTATGCATATGGAGGAATGAGAATGTGTGTTTCAGACAAACGGAACACCGTGAATTGAATTGTCCCTGTCAGATCTAATCCAGCCATTTTAAAGGCCAGAATCCAACCAGCAAATTAGATTCAGGTTTACAGTTTACACAGTTAAAGGAAGGACTGCAATGATTACTGTTGCCTTTCAGCTGTCAGATTACTTCCTCATATAGTCTGCACAATCCTAATAAAAGTTGGGGGAACTTTTTTTCCATTGAAGCCTGTATTTGTTGCCGCCGTGCTGCGAGCTTTGAACAGGACTCACAGACCCCTGGAATAATGAACCAGTTCAACTCAAAGGACTGGAAGCTTTTCAGAAAATCAGGGAAACAGACTGGGAAACAAAAAAACAAAAGAGAGGAAGAAGAAGAAGAAGCCTCCAAAGGTTCAGCTGGAAGGATTTGACACTGAAGGTTGTTTAGTGGGACGTGAGCTCATATCTGTTGTCCCACTTCTTTTGTACTGAGAACACAACAAGCTTCTAATCAACTCGTTTCACTGGTGCTCGAAATGATCCTGTAAGAGTTCTAAGAGAATCTCATGTCCTCCACAAAGACCCTGAAGGAACGTCTTTACACACAATTATTTATGTCACCATGATGACATCATGACCTCATCAACGTGATTATAACATGTCCTAACTCAACATAAGTTTAATGTAAAAAGTAAAGAGTTTCCCCTGTGGGATTAATACAGTATCTAAAAAGAAAAAAAAAAAGAACCCGTTCAGATCCCCCGTCAATTTCAATGGACATTACTTTTCTAGGATGTCTAGATCTATGATTACTGTAATCCAATTACACCCAAATGCATAAACTTATTTGACTGGATGTCTCTGAGCCAATCATAGTGTTCCACATCATCTAAAGTAGGCTGCAGTAAAGCCACGCCCCCTTTCTCAGCAAGAAGGAAGCATGAGGCGCATTTTAATCAATTAATCATATTCTTAAAGCACATCATGTGTGTTTAAACTGTGTTTGAAGCAAAGATGAGATGTTATATTTCTGATATATGTCAAAGTATCATGAAAGTATTTTAGTTTTTTTTTTAGGAAACACAAAACTGGTTTTGAATGTCATTGGAAAGTAGAAATAGGGAAAAACATTGGGATTTATTGTTTGAATTTATTCTGACTGTTCTGATTTGACTTTTTAATGACATAATCGGCTTATAATGCATCTTATTTACAGCCGTATTATGTAGACAGGATATTAAAAGGAGGCTTTGAATTTACTGCTTGCTGGAGATACTTCAGAAATTCAGGATTTTCTGAGCCATGATGAGGAGGCTGAGGAAATAATACAGTAGTGTGGCTTGATAGGATCATCACACACACACACACACACACACACACACACACACACACACACACACACACACACACACACACACACACACACACACACACACACACACACACACATACACAAGGCACACATCTATTCAATACTGGGCCTTTATGTTTGTGGGACATTTGACTTGTTCATTAATGTTTTTTTTAATCTTTTTGAATGAATAGGTTTTCATTCTACTTAACGAACCACCTGGATCCTTGTTTTTTGTATATATTTTTTTCATGTTTGGGAGATAATTGGGTTCCAAGCAGGTTAAAGAAAAACAAACTTGTATTATTGCACATTAAAGTAATTTCAAACGACTTCGAATTGATGAAACATCACACAATAAATCAATTATCTAATTGATACACAGACCAGGAAAGAACCCATTAAATTTAAATTTTTATTTCTCCCACTTTCTTTGAAACGCCAAGATTTCCCCGAATTAAGTAAAATGACTGAACCAATTCCCACATAAACTTGTGGAGGGGTGGGGCATGGATCAGGAGGTAGGTGCGACATGTGTGTGTGTGTGTGTGTGTGTTTGATGTTTACTCGTTTACATGAACATTTCTCTGCATGTGTGTGAGACATGCAGTGAGAGCTCATCCCTCTCTACAAGGGTAACCAGCTGTGTTGACAGAAGCTGCTGATTCTCCATTCTGTTCCCCCCCATCCTTCTCTTTCTGTTTAGTCCCCACTGCCACACACACACACACACACACACACACACACACACACACACACACACACACACACACACACACACACACACACACACACACACACACACACACACACACACACACACACACACACACACACACACACACACACACACACACACACACACACGTTCACCAAGACTTACAGGCAATGAATCTTGTCACTTTTAATAAATAGTTACATCTTTCAAGCTGCTGACGTCGCAGAGAGATCAGAGAGAGAGAGAGTGAGGGAGTCAAAGGGTGAGTAAGACACAGGCTGGGGTGAGAGATAGAGAGAGAGGTTGGAGGAGTGTCTCCATGTTGAACAATATAAAATCAAACTGAACGCTGACTTATCTCTGCTCTGTTCTCGGGCCAGAGAAAGATGTACGATGTGGAGTTTGGCGCCGTGCTCTGCATGATAACGTTTGGTGTGTGGATATGAGAAAGGAGAACATGAGGAGCGTCAGAGATGAACAGATTAAAAGAAACTTAGAGAAGAAAAGACCCAAACAATGACTCAGAATGAATGAATCAGTGAATCAAGGATTCCTTATACATCATCTGAGATTCAAATGCCACATTTCTACAGCGTCGTACCGACTCTACTCGCCTTTTTTGTGTGTTTTCCATCAGGTAAAAAGTACCTGGTTCTACTTTTTTAGTTCCTCCTCTGTTCTGGTTCCAAGTGAGCCGAGCAGGGAAGCAGCAAACTAAGACCAAAAGCATGACAGAAGGAATTTAATTTAAATTTGACTCCAAAATGTTTACAAGATGTCAAGAGAACTGCAAAAAGAAAACATGAATTAAATCATGTTTCCCTGTCATGTTTACATGAGGAACAGAAGGAACCTGGACCACGATGCAGACGGAGGCTGAGAAGGAACCCGTTCCCTTAAAGAGAGCCAACAACAAGTTGACCTGACGAATCTGACCGGCCTGAAGAGGCTCCACAAAAGGTCAAATAAAGCTCGAGAACATAGGATCAAATTCATCCAGCATAGCAAACAGCAGGAGAGCAGCAGTGTTAAAACCAGCAGAGCTTCATCTAGGAAACATTCAGACATTTAATAAGCAGATTTGATCCAGCTGTCTTAAAGTAAGCCTGAGAGGAAGACTGACGGAAAACGATTTAATGATTCAATGTGTAAATAGCAGCTAAATTAAAATGTAATGATTTTTGTCTGGGTATCAAACAGCGTCTCCTCAGCACCAACGTGGGTTTGATCCTATAACCTGTGACTCTTTACAGCAATGTACAATAAAGGTTACCTGATGTGTGCATGTGTGTCATTTTTAAACTTGAATGGGGAAACAACAAAGTGGCAGCAGGTGAATATTTAATCCAAACATATTATTCAGGATGGGAAGTTAAAAAATTAAACACATATGTATGTCTAATGTATGTTAATTAATTTATTCATAATATAGTTTTTTAACTGAATAATATGTCAAAGTCACATCTAACACTGGTTAAACAACAACAGAGGCTGAGCCCAACACCCTGACCTGGACCAGGATAGTTTACCAGCATAAGTTGCCATAGAAACCGAGCTTGATTTCTGTTGAATTTGCTTTTCTGGAACCGAATCAAGTGGAAAATGAGTCAGACTAACCAAAATAAGCTTAAATGGTGCAGTTCAATAACTGACTGAACACAAACAGGTGAAGAACATAAGACTCACTGGATGTAGTGACAGGCTCTTCACCAACAAGGCAGTCCAATAGTCAAACTATCCAATGGGGAGCAGGCAAAAATCCAAAGCCCAAAAACAAGCAGAGGCTGGGAAATAAAGCAACAAACCCCAAAAATCAAGGAAAGGAAGACTTGACATAAGGAAGGAGGGAACACACAGAGGCTGATAAAGGACAGGTGGAACTAATTGGGGAAGTCTTCTTCTTCTTCTTTTTCTATGGTGGTCGGCATCCAGCTTTTTGGTGCATTACTGCCACCTTCTGCTCTGGAGTGTGGATCAGACAAAAGACTTACAATCTAGTTCAATAATATACAAGAAAAAAGAAAAAGGGAAAAAAAGGGGGCAATTTTAAAAAATGAGACACATGAAGGGAGAATTTACAAAATAAAACAAGAAGTAACTCAACTAAAACCCAGTGAAGAAGAAGAGGACATGACAAAGAGCTGCAGCTCAACCTTTAGAAACATGGTGGAATACGATGTTTCATTCAGCTTCATGAATTAAAGGAACAATTCACCCAAAAATGATCATTCTGTCATCATCTACTGACCATCAGAGGAAGGTTCTCTCTTCATGTTCTCTTCACTTAGCAGAGTTCACACCAGCTCAGAGGCTGCAGAGGGAAAACTGGTACAAACCATCTTTTCTCTTGGAAAATCCTGTGGAAACTCCAAGATGTTTTCTTTTAAAACAAATGAAATGCCTTTATTGTCATGGTCTAATCACGTTAGACCTAACAATACCACACTCCAGTGTGTTTTGGCATCAAGTCTTCATCAAGGAGTCAAACAGATCTCATGCCATGACAATAAAAGCATTTTATTCATTTTAAAAGAGAGTACCTTGGAGGTTCTTTATGACTTTCATGTCTACATGTTTCCCTATCCAAACAGCACCTCTAACAAACTCATTTTGAGTCCAGGAAATGCTCCTATCCTGGTATTTTCCCATATGTTCTCTTCTTTTAGACAATTTGAACATGGTTCCTGATATAAATGTCTATTGTTTATGGTGTAATTTATGTATATGTACATGCATATTTATATTGTGCAATATATGTATATGAACATTATCTATCTATCTATCTATCTATTTATCTATCTATCTAAATAAACTTGATAAACTTTAACTAAATCTCACAGAGCTAAAGAAAGTGAGAGAAAATTCCTGCCACCAAGTTTCATGAAAATCTGTGATGTAGTTTTTGTGTAATGCTACTGAAATACTCTAGATGTAAATATTACCTCCTTAGTGTAACAAACAGATAGTCCTGGCATGTAGCTGCTGTAGTCCTAGCATGTAGCTGCTGTAGTCCTAGCATGTGGCTGCTGTGGTCCTAGCATGTAGCTGCTGTGGTCCTGGCATGTAGCTGCTGTAGTCCTAGCATGTAGCTGCTGTAGTCCTGGCATGTAGCTGCTGTAGTCCCGGCACGTAGCTGCTGTAGTCCTAGCATGTAGCTGCTGTAGTCCCGGCATGTAGCTGCTGTAGTCCTAGCATGTAGCTGCTGTAGTCCTAGCATGTGGCTGCTGTAGTCCTAGCATGTAGCTGCTGTAGTCCTAGCATGTAGCTGCTGTAGTCCTAGCATGTAGCTGCTGTAGTCCTAGCATGTAGCTGCTGTAGTCCTAGCATGTGGCTGCTGTAGTCCTACCATGTAGCTGCTGTAGTCCCGGCATGTAGCTGCTGTAGTCCTGGCAAGTAGTTGCTGTAGTCCTGGCATGTAGCTGCTGTAGTCCTAGCATGTGGCTGCTGTAGTCCTAGCATGTAGCTGCTGTAGTCCTAGCATGTAGCTGCTGTAGTCCTGGCATGCAGCTGCTGTAGTCCCGGCACGTAGCTGCTGTAGTCCTAGCATGTGGCTGCTGTAGTCCTACCACGTAGCTGCTGTAGTCCTAGCATGTAGCTGCTGTAGTCCCGGCATGTAGCTGCTGTAGTCCTAGCATGTAGCTGCTGTAGTCCTAGCATGTGGCTGCTGTAGTCCTAGCATGTAGCTGCTGTAGTCCTAGCATGTAGCTGCTGTAGTCCTAGCATGTAGCTGCTGTAGTCCTAGCATGTAGCTGCTGTAGTCCTAGCATGTGGCTGCTGTAGTCCTACCATGTAGCTGCTGTAGTCCCGGCATGTAGCTGCTGTAGTCCTGGCAAGTAGCTGCTGTAGTCCTGGCATGTAGCTGCTGTAGTCCTAGCATGTGGCTGCTGTAGTCCTAGCATGTGGCTGCTGTAGTCCTAGCATGTAGCTGCTGTAGTCCTAGCATGTGGCTGCTGTAGTCCTAGCATGTAGCTGCTGTAGTCCTAGCATGTAGCTGCAGCTCAGGTAGAGACGAGCCTCAAACACTTAATAGACCATAATAAGAGGAAGGACATTCAGTCTCTTCTTCACTTGTTTTTTGTTTTGTTTTTAGGGCTAACATTTGGTTTGAGTGTTTGTTGTAGAATTAGTTTTAGATTGAGGGTTATGGATGCATCATATCAGAAAGCGTCCTCACATGTATAGGCGGACGAGTTTGTATGTGTTTAGTTGACGTAAGCAGCCCATGGCTCTCGACTGACTGAGTTTCCATGGTGACCGGTTGGATGCCCTGTGGCTGGGTACTCTTCTGGACTTCTTTCTGTCTGTCAGCCTCTCTTCGTCTCGCTGTTCCTCCATCACACACACACACACACACACACACACACACACACACACACACACACACACACACACACACACACACACACACACACCCCAACACACACACACACACACACATATAACAGAGCATCTCCTCTGCTCTGTCAGTCAGCCTCCAGAAGAAATCTCATTTCCTCGAGCTGTTTTGCTCAGACAGAGAGCAGGACAGTCGCACCAACATCTCTGTTTATTTCTCTTCTTCTTTGTGTCTTTTTCATCCTGTCCTCTCTCTGTCATCTCTTCGTCTCCCTTTCTTAAAGACTTCCTCTACTGTTTAAAGCTTTTGATGCTCAATCTGATACATATATATATATATATATATATTCAGTTTATACATGAGGTACCACTCATGTAATGTGCATTATGACATTTTAAGTATCCAGGACCTGGACTTGTGCATATGGATATGAGACGATTGAAGCAACTATGGGCTTTGTGCTGTTTAAGGGCAGCCAATCGTTACCTCCATTACAGACCAGAGTCATAAAATACTTTCTATAGCCCCATTTCCACTGCATAGTACCGACTACTTGGTATCTGGTACGTTTTTCCATTACACTTGAAACTGCCGTGGCGTAGTCTTCAACGTGACACACACCTCTGGTGATCCTCTCATCAGCTGTTTAAGACAGGAACGTCTGAACCTTTTTAATATCGCAGCTGCAATAAGTTAGCATATAACATGAAGAAGAAGAAAATCAGGGGAGACAGCACAACGTTTGGGAGCTCCTTATCACCCGATCAGAGGACGAGATCAACCGTCATGTGACAGGAAGGGAAAACGTTTTTTTTGTCATGTTAGTCCTTTGTCTGCTGCTTGTTCGACGTCACAGACCCCGACGTCCTTGGTGCCATTTCATTGTTCAGTGTGAGCAAACAAAGGCGTTGTAGAGAAGGGACTTTGTTGTGGCTCTGTTGTGCGATCGCTGTGTGGAAGAGGCACTAAACTAAACTCTCATTTATCCAATAGTGATTCAAACAGTTTCACAGCAACCAGAGTAATTATACTGTCCTGCTGATGGTGACGTCACATCCTAAAATCTGTCTGCAGGGCAGTTACAAATCGTTGTTTCATTGAGAGGATTTAACAGAATAAAACCAGTAAAGTTTTCATCCATGTCATTTCTAACACGCTCATTCATTCACCTGCAGCCTCCACACACACGCTGGAATGTCCACGTCAATCAGGATGAGCCTCCTCAGCCCTGTGGGAGGTGCTGCTATAAAAAGCAGCAGGAGCACCACTCCTTACCTCCACTTGGAAATCACTCTGTAAGGCCGGAAATGCTCTGACTGACTGAGACCCAGGCTGTGCATGCAGGTGAGCAGATTATAATGTGTTCTGTGGTGGAATGATGGCCCATCCAACACTTTTTCACACTTATTTCTGGTTAAACTCAAACTTCTCCACATTTAAATTGCTGTTAAGGAACATCCAGCATTGATTCTAATGTAGAAAAATGACCTGATATTATGAGAAAAATGTGCAAAAGCAAAGAAAAGTCAGAACAACAAATGCTCTGTCAAACCCTTTGAATTCCCTTCCTTCTTCTTCTCCACAAGCGCCCACTTAACTTCTCTTTCCAGCGCGTCAGTCGTTCTCCCTCGGCTGTATTTTAACTGCTGCTCTGAATAAATAAATTCTAAATCCACCCTCCCTGGATGCGGTAATTCAAAAGCACCGCTGAAGGACGGAGTCAATTTCAATGCGAGCTGAGGAGGCAGAGACGTTCTCACAGATCCAGAGTGCAGGAAGATAAGCATAATAATAACCAGGGAAAAAAAAAAGGCCAGACACGTCATGTAAGATCAGCAACAATCAGCAGACAGTCAGAGAGAGATGGGAAGAGATGGGGCTGCATGCATCAGTCGCTCACATGGGAGGAAATCTATCAGGGTAACATGAGGACGAGCAGCAGAGAAGCAACATTCATGTAAACACATATTGATCTGCACACCCACAAACAGAATATCAATAGAACACAACTCACTGTGAGAACATCCCAACCTACACAGGCACACACAGCCAGGTGAACAGGATATCTTTGACATGACATAACAGACTAATCATGGGATGTTCATGCAGCAAATATGTGAGGATCAGCAAAATAAGCATGAAACAACAACAACAACAACAACAACAATTCTCCATGAATAGATGCTGTTCTGGCAGCTTCAGGCCTTTTAGGGAGAGAGAGAGTGTTTGTGTATGTGGAATATAAATAATATTATAATATTCATATATAATATAAGTAAAGAAAGTTTTAAAAAGCTACTCAAGAGGCAAATAGCAGCAAAATATCTCATTTCTTGTCTGTTTCTCTTTGTGGTTTTGTGAAATATAAGCATGGTCACAGATACAACTGTTAGTATGTATATTGTGTAAATAAGTGTGTGAATATCGGCATGGGGTTGTGTTTGCATATTGTATATTCTATGTCTATACAGAGAGGGATTTCTAAAGTTACACTTTGTTGGAATGGTAGTTTGTTTTGTAAAGTCTGTACAGTTTTAATGAGGGTGGTGGTGGTGGTGGTGGGGTGATGTAATAAGCATTATTTATAGACCAGATGGATTCATAACATCCACTATGTTGATATTTTAAACTAAAATGCATTTATTCAGTCTGGCTTTTATGTAGTGTTTTATGATTTTGTAATTTAATGGTTTTAGTATTTATGCTTACTTATCATAACACTTTACTGTCAGCCATTACTATTTATTCTATTTTATCACAGGCTTTAATTTGATTCATTATTATTATTATAAACTTTCCTTTTTGTGGTATCTCATTATTTTATTATTCTCTTCACTTCTTCTCATCTTTTGCATGTGTTATGTCAAACTTTACTCCTTAGCATTTTGCTGGTAAGGACTCTGGCGGCTGCGTTCTGGAGGAGCTGCAGGTGTCTGATTTAGTGAGACCTGTAAAGATAATCAAGCCTGCTAAAAACAAACACATGAACAAGTTTTTCTGCATCTGATTTGGATAGAAATCCTTTAATCCTTGTTTTTAAGGCGGTAGTATAGGCTACCTACGTTGTACATTTTAACACACCTGCGGCCTTATTATTAAAACATTCTGAAATGAACACAGAGAAATGAAACAAAGACAAAGAAAGAGATGAAAGTAGAGAAGAGAAAATACAAAGAGCTGCAGGATTGTTCTTTTAATTATCCATCCCAGATATGGCTTTTAACAAAACACAGCAGAGTCCAAAATCGATAAGCTGACATCAGACACTCTGATTAATATCTGAACTCACTGCAGAGGTTTATCTAGAAATAAGGGTGTGTTCTGATATTATAGGCAGCAGCTGAAAGAGCTGTTACATGTACAAACATGTACACACACACACACACACACACACACACACACACACAGACACACACACACACACACACACACACACACACACACACACACACACACACACACACACACACACACACACACACACAGATAAAAGACCTGAAAAGATTAAAGAGTTACAGAGGAGAAGGTTTCTCAGAGAAAACGATGTTAACATCACAAATAGCTCCAAGCATCATTTTAATTAAGTTTATATTGTTCAAAGAAATGTCGCTTCTCTTAATAACCCCATTTACTTGGATTATTGTCTCATTAGCTTTGCGCTGCTACTGCATGCTGACATTCAGAGTTACATCGACTTTAATGCATTTACATACAGCACTAACTGCTGGATGTAATGTGGTTGTGTTCAGTGTCTGAGATGAACAGGTCAACGTTTTTGGATACATCCCTCAAGAGTGTTTTGTTTTGTTGTTTTTTTTTAAGTTAGCTTAGCGCCGCTATACAAGCAGCCCCTCCAATGGTACAGATGTGGGCAAGAAAGTAAGTAATTTCTCTTAACTTAAATCAACAATGTCAGTTTCTATGATAGCATAGCATCAGATTTTATTGCTTTGGATACTTTCACTTTACTATAGTCGTTTTAAACTATATCTTCTGTTGGTTCAGAACAGTAGAAGAAGCTCTGCATCTGATCCAGATGCTGGATGTCCCCCTTTGGGGGGCTGACACACGAGGCCAGTGTCTGTGAGTTTAGTCACATGGCTGGCCGTAGTCGGCCCTTGTCTGTGGCTTTTTTGAGGGATTCAGGCTCAGGTTAAAATAAATCAGTGGACGAGACGATAAACGGAAGAGAGAAAAGCAAGTAAATGAACTACAGTCAAGACGCACACATAGAAGCCTTTTTAAATGTTTCATTGGTTTGATTATTCCAAAAGTCTAATAATTTCACAACCACATGGTCATCAGGAGTCAGGACCTGAAGACCAACTGAAAGCATCTAAGTAGTGAAGGAGAGTGTTGTGAAAATGGTAGGAAAACGCTGCCTTATGGTAATAACAGTTTGTGAATCTGCAGTCCTAAGTCTTCATCAGATTGCCCCCTGCTGGTATGGAGAATTACTTACAGTCAAGCAGGCGCTGGTTGGCCGTCAGCTGTCGTCTTTGCAGGTTGTTCAAATGCAACCTTTGCAACTTTTTGGACTTAAGGTGTTGCATAATAGTTTGTTTTTTTGGTCATTGCTAGATCTTTTATGTTGGTTTGGTGTTTGTTGGGCTCAAACCTTTCTTTAAGGCAGAGAGGGCTCTAAACTAACTCCTAGGGGGGTTGGAGGCTTGGGTTCAAGTGGTGGGCCACAGACAGGACCTTCACCCAGGAGACCGAGGTCTGATCTCAGCCGCACAAATGATCGTTTCTAAAATGTAACCACATGTTTTTTCTGCATAATCTTTAATAATCCTAACTGAGGCAAATTTCATTAAGTCAAAAATGTCTGGTCACATGGAATTAAGCCTGCATTGAGACTGACATGGAGACCTGGCATGCAAAACTTTGAAATGCGTGAAATGACACATGACATGTGTTTAAAAGTCCTGTGCTCTTTAAATGCCATCCCATGAACCTCATGTTAAAAAGGCCTTCTGGCAGGAAAGCACTGCACATCACAGACAAACACTGGATTCATGACAAACAAAGGTTCATGACAAAGAAGTATTTTTGATCTGTTTGCGATGAGAACATGTTGGACAAAGAAATATGGACTATGTTTGAGCAGAAACTCAACCCCGACAAATACAGAGAGGAGAAACTGATAAAAGAAGACGGAGTGAGGACAGGATGGGAGTCATGGCAGGAAAATAAAAATGGAGGGTGAGAGTGGAAAGGAGTGGTTTGGAAAGCAACATTAAAGGTTGGAGCAGAGAGTAGAAAAAAATGTTAAAGATTATTTTCAGAGCTAAGAAAGGAGCGAAAGATGGATGGACAGAATGAAAGGGTAAGAAAACAGAGAGGCGAAGGATAAAAGCGATAAGCATTTTGAACTGTAATGCGATCACTGACATTTCAATCAGACAATGTGGTGTTGTTCTAATGCATTTCTCCATTCTCTCAGTCTTTTTGGAAGGAGCAGTAAAAATGAAAAACGTGCCATAAAGTTAATGGAGAATGATACTAAAATGTTACATTTTGCCGTATTACCCTTGAGACATTTTGTTCTCTCACACAAAGGCCATGGAGGAAGTCGTTTCCACAACATATGACATTAAAGCCGTCCATTCCAAACATGATGGTATGGTCTGTGTGGTCTGTAGGGTCTGTACGGTCTGTGTGGTCTGTACGGTCTGTAGGTCTGTAGGTCTGTAGGCCTGTAGGGTCTGTAGGTCTGTAGGGTCTGTAGGGTCTGTACGGTCTGCAGGTCTGTAGGGTCTGTAGGTCTGTAGGGTCTGTAGGGTCTGTAGGTCTGTAGGGTCTGTAAGGTCTGCAGGGTCTGTAGGTCTGTAGGGTCTGTAGGTCTGTAGGGTCTGTAAGGTCTGCAGGGTCTGTAGGTCTGTAGGGTCTGTAGGTCTGTAGGGTCTGTAAGGTCTGCAGGGTCTGTAGGTCTGTAGGGTCTGTAGGTCTGTAGGGTCTGTAAGGTCTGCAGGGTCTGTAGGGTCTGTAGGTCTGTAAGGTCTGTAGGGTCTGTGTGGTCTGTACGGTCTGTAGGTCTGTAGGGTCTGTAGGTCTGTAGGCCTGTAGGGTCTGTAGGTCTGTAGGGTCTGTAGGGTCTGTACGGTCTGCAGGTCTGTAGGGTCTGTAGGTCTGTAGGGTCTGTAGGGTCTGCAGGGTCTGCAGGTCTGTAGGGTCTGTAGGTCCGTATGGTCCGTAGGGTCTGTAGGTCCGTATGGTCCGTAGGGTCTGTAGGGTCTGTGTGGTCCGTATGGTCTGTAGGGTCTGTAGGGTCTGCAGGGTCTGTAGGGTCTGTAGGTCTGTAGGTCTGTAGGGTCTGCAGGGTCTGTAGGTCTGTAGGTCTATAGGGTCTGCAGGGTCTTTGTGGTCTGTAGGTCTGTAGGGTGTGCAGGGTCTTTGTGGTCTTTGTGGTCTGTAGGTCTGTAGGGTCTGCAGGGTCTTTGTGGTCTTTGTGGTCTGTAGGTCTGTAGGGTCTGCAGGGTCTGTAGGTCTGTAGGGTCTGTAGGTCTGTAGGGTCCGTAGGTCTTTGTGGTCTGTAGGTCTGTAGGGTCTGTAGGTCTGTAGGGTCTGTAGGGTCTCTGACTCACACAAACCTTTTTCCTCCTGCTGAAGACGACATGGAGAAAATGATTTAAATAGAAAAAGAAAAACTGAAGATGCAGCATTTAAATATATGTTGTTTTGCCAGTATAACATAAAGATGACATTAATTAGAATTATGCACTGTTAACATCTGTCGGACATTTTTGTGCATCTATTTGGTAATATTTGCTAAAAGGTTACACAAAAAACCATCTTGACATCAAAATTTGATTGTTTTCTTTCAGTAAAGCAAAATCTAAATTTTTTATTTACGTAGGCTTGAACCAACCAGTTTCAACCAATAGTATCATAAATATCAAGCGTCTTCAATGTAGAGCTTAAATGGGTCTTAACACAACGACGTTGCTTGTTGGCCTGGACCTGGTAACCTCAGCAGTGATGCTGCTCCTGTTTAGTTAAAGCACAAAGGAAATATGGTAAAAAGACCAGCACCGCTGGGGTTTCGTCGGTTACCTGGCTGACTTACGGTAAATTCCAGGAAGTCACTGAATAGGTCCTTCAACCCTCAATAGAGGAAGCAGTGGCGACTGCTCTCTTCTAACTATTGGACTGTTGTCTTTTTTAACAGGTGAAATCTACCTTACAGCCAACATTAAAGGCTTCAATTGCATTTTATTCCTACTGTAGACTGGCTCTTGATCCATATCATGTCCTCATACATAAATGACTCACAGTCCCTTTCATTCATGCACTGAACCCAAACATTATCGAGACATCGCCCACAGGAGCTCTTATGAGAATGCTAATTTCTGAAGCAGTTGGCCCAGACATTAACCACACTTAACCCTGTCACCCAGTGCAAAGACTGTGTAATGTCAGACTGAGCCCATGTGTGAATAGAGCAGCTCACTGTCCCAATAACCTCCTGGTGACCAAATCGGTCAAATTTGGCCGGAACACAACAGCAGGATTAATGAGAGCTTCGGTTGACTTTTTTTTTCAAACACTTTACGTACTGGAGGTCTGGCAAGAAACACAATAATAACGACAATTTGTCATTTCTGTCAGTCATCACTTCTCAAGCAGCTGGCAATAAAAGACAAACAGCATCTCCAGTGAAGTCAAGAGCACCTTCAATTTGAAGTGGATTTATTACAAAGAGCACTTAATTTTTTATTTTCTTTATGACTGAAATTGTGTCCTGGCTAGGACTCAACCCAACCACAAAACTAGGAATCAAACACTGATGACAGACGGATGCCAGGAAGTTTTCACTGTGAATTATATGAATTGGAGAGGAGAAGCGCTGCTGGCAGATAACTGGTGAGAACAGAAGTGAAGGAGGGAAGGAGGGAAGGAGGGAAGGAGGGCTACAAGAGCTTAGCCAAAAAAAACAAAAACCAACAGGCGCTGGCATCAGATGGATCATACACACCCTCAGTGTCTCACACACACACTGTCTCACACACACACTGTCTCACACACACACCCTCAGTGTCACACACACCCTCAGAGTCTCACACACACTGTCTCACACACACACTGTCTCACACACACACTGTCTCACACACACACTGTCTCACACACACACCCTCAGTGTCACACACACCCTCAGAGTCTCACACACACTGTCTCACACACACACTGTCTCACACACACACACTGTCTCACACACACCCTCAGTGTCTCACACACACACTGTCTCACACACACAATGTCTCACACACACACTGTCTCACACACACACCCTCAGAGTCTCACACACACACTGTCTCACACACACACTGTCTCACACACACACCCTCAGTGTCTCACACACACACTGTCTCACACACACACACACTGTCTCACACACACACTGTCTCACACACACACCCTCAGTGTCTCACACACACACTGTCTCACACACACACCCTCAGTGTCTCACACACACACTGTCTCACACACACACCCTCAGTGTCTCACACACACATCCTCAGTGTCTCACACACACACTGTCTCACACACACACCCTCAGTGTCTGGATGCTTGGCTTGGGTGATACAGTTATTTCCTCTGCAACTGTTGTTGAGCTCCTGCTTGGCTCGGAGTCCCTCAGGGAGATTTTGTTGAACATGGTTTCATGGAATTTACACACAGACACACACACACACACACACACACACACACACACAGACACACACACACACACACACACACACACACAGACACACACACACACACACACACACACACACACACACACACACACACACACACACACACACACACACACACACACACACACACACTGGAAAAACAGGAAATGTTTGTAAGGACAGATGCAACTTTAATCAGAAGTTTGGTCCATAGAAAGTAGTCGACTGCTGGTCGTAGGGCGGACATATGGGTCATAGAGGATTCTGGGTAGGGTAGATCAGCTGTTGTCTCAATTCTCCGATGTAATTTTATGCCTCACCCGCCTTAATTTGCTCCTTAATTCTTCACTTACACTGTCATCTACTTTCATTTTTTCTGCTTGTCCTCATCCTCACTCCTTGAATCTGTTGTCATGTCTCATTCCTGGGTTCTTCTTACTTAATACTAAGGAGGGAGAGGCTTGTTGCTGCTGCTGCTCTGTTGGCAGCCTCGGTCTCTGGAGCGGATATCCCGTGTCAAGACGTAGCATTATGAGGTTATAACTCACACTGTAGGAAAGGGGGGATCGGCTGCAGGATCCAAAATTGTTGCTCGGCTTTGGCCAAGGGATACAGCTGCACTCATTACTGTTATGTACATAAAACTGAAAAGGCTTGAGATCCAGGGGAAACGAAAAAGAATGAGACAAAAAGTGACAACTCAATGCACAAAACATTTAAATATAGATTTAAAATTGATGAATTGCACAAACATAGGATTTGAGGAAAAGTATCTGTAACTTAAATTCCCAGAAAAGAATCTACTCCATCAGTTTACCTTCATCCCTTCCTTCCTGTCAAAACCACCAAATAACACTGAACCTCAAATTGCTGCTAGCATAGCAGCTCCACCACCAACGTGTGTGTGTGTGTGTGTGTGTGTGTGTGTGTGTGTGTGTGTGTGTGAGAGTGTGTGTGTCTGAGTGTGTGTGTGTGTGAGTGTGTGTGTGTGAGTGTTAGTGTGTGTGTGTGTGTGTGTGTGTGAGTGTGTGTGTGTGAGTGTTAGTGTGTGTGTGTGTGTGTGTGTGTGTGTGTGTGTGTGTGTGTGTGTGTGTGTGTGTGTGTGTGTGTGAGTGTTAGTGTGTGTGTGTGTGTGTGTGTGTGTGTGTGTGTGTGTGTGTGTGTGTGTGTGTGTGTGATTGGCAGGCAAATTATAAAGCACTTTGTCCATTAAAAAGGTAGAAAAGTGACCATTTCAAACAGCATGAAATTCCAGCAGCCAAAATGGACATGGTGGTGCAGTTATGGTTCTCTCTAGGACGGAGCTGCATTGTGTTCCCAGACAGACAGAAAAGTCCAGCTGTTCAAAAGCTTCACGCTGTGAGCCAAAAAAACCTTCTTAGGACCTGTAGCTGCAGTGTTGTTCTACATTTTGCTCTGGGGTGTAAAACAGATTCAAACAAAGCTGCTGTGGAGCTGTGAGCGAGTCTTAGAGCTGAGACCTCTGCTGCAGACACAGTGATAGGTCTGAGAGACAATTAGATCATCCACCTGTTAAAAACTGCATCCAAACTGCAGAGTAAGGGTCAAAAAGTCTGCAGATGTTGTCTTGTGTTGTCTTCCTGTTTGAACCCAAAAGGAACAACTGCAGCAGAAGTTATGACAAAGACATTTTACCCAGGAGGCTGGAGTTTGGTACATGTGATACAAAAAAGTACATGAACATTTTTAAATTAACTTCTGTCATGTTTTTTAAGTTAAGCGGCATCACAGCGTAACATAAGTGGAATCACTTCCACCTGAACCATAATCCCTTTCACCTGACTTCATCCTTTCCTGCACAGCTAAAACTCATCAGATGCATTTAAATGACACACAGAAATGCATGAACTGATATGCAAAATGTTCCAAAAAGTGGCCGGTGTGGCCTTCACTGCCATCCTGCTCTGACTTCTGTGTCATGTCTGGATGAACGAAACAACAAACGAACAAAATATCAACATACACAGGTTTTCTCAGCAAAGCCTGTGACGGACATCATCAGTGACATCATCAGTGACATCATCAGTGACATCATCAGTGACATCATCAAAATGTCAAAGGTCACAGAGTAACAAAACAATTAACAAAATAAAAGCTAACAAAGATGACAAAATGGGAACAGATAGGGATTATAGGTGAAATATTATATATATACAGTGTATTGTACTATTTTTAGGCCATGTCATGAGATCATGTTGAATATTTCCAATAACTCCAGAGTTACTCCAAGATTAAAACATTATTTATAATATTCAAGTTTTTATATAACAAAAAATGTGCTGCATGGAAAAAAGAGACTTTTCATGAGGTATTAGAGGAGTAACTGTTTATTTCTTTATTTTGATCCTCCTCAGAGCTTCAAATATTTGTCCTTTCGCCTCCCTTTAGCCGACCCTGCATATGCAAAGCCCTGCATTTCCCTCCCTTACCCTCCCTACATATTTCTGATCCAAAAATAAGTCGAGCCACGCTGTTGACATGAATCCTATGAATGATACACACCCAGTGTGTTTCAGAGTTTATTCATTCGTTTTCTGTTACTGCTTATCCTGTGCAGGGTCGCGGTGGGGCTGGAGCCTATCCCAGCTGACTTTGGACGGGAGGCGGGGTTCACCCTGGACAAGTCACCAGTTCATCACATAGAAAGACACACAAACATTCAGACTCACACCTACAGTCAGTTTAGAGGCACATGTATTTTACATTTATGAAAAAAAAAATCCTTTCAATCAAATCGGAGCGAAAGTCTCTGAAATCAACATGATTCATGCAAATGATTTCCTCTGTGAATAAAAGCAGAGATACAGCAAGAAAGGAAAGGAGAACAAGCTAATATAGATACTCAAAGAGATGCTAACATGCTGATGGTTTAGCAGGTGTTTGGTTTAGCATGTTAGCTCCAGCTTAGTATAATAGGAAGATCATTAATATTACAGGTATTTGCTCA
>CM075185.1:3813373-3833373 GCA_037577475.1 Chaunax sp. Z400
CGTCCCGAGTGAAAAGCGAAGGAAGATAAACTCATACATGTTGCGTCGCTGCTGGTTGCTCTCATTTTGATTATTTCAAACTTCAGGTCATTACATCTGCAAGTTGGATAAATAGCTGAAGTTTGAATGAAGCTCAGTCCCCTGCAGTGCAGTTAATGGTCCTTGTTCCCCACATATATTTTAGATCAGACTGTGGACACATCTGTTTCAGTGCAGATGGATATAATTTTAGTCTAGGAGTTTCCTCTGACCATGTTTTGCTGTCAGGACAAAAATCTTTGCATTAAGTTGGAAAATGTGTAGTTTGACCAGACTGTTTTTACATTTACAAAATATAAAACTCATTCAAGCTACAGTATGTCAGGTTTACACTATCCGTTATTCATGGATGGGATATTAAATAAATGTGTGAGTCTGTTAAAGAAGCTCTCTGACAGCTGCAGTCACACATTTATCTTAGTTCCTTTTTTCTGAGTAGTTTCATCCTGCAACAGCTCAGCTAGCATGAAAAGCTGTTTAACCTGCTATCGCTCAGCACAGTCTACGCTTTCAGGAGCACGACGTGCCTCAGTGGCCCGTGGAGTTTTTATTCCCATCACCACCGATCAGATAAGCCCCAACAGATCCATGTGAGTTACATTGTGTAAAACAGAAAACACTCTCTGTTTACGCATGGAATGGAAAGGATACGACACACGAGTGTCAGAAAACAAGACCTTAAATAAAGGCTGGGACACCACCGTCAGTAAGTGATCAGCTGATCAGCACCCAGCGAACAAGACAGGCTAACCCACACTGTAAATAACATTCATTCATTCTTTATGCAGCATATGGTCAAAGTCGGGTTTGAATTCATGTAATTTTAAATATATTTGTATCTAATTTGAGAAAGTAGAAAAAATATTGTATAAATAAGTAATTTGTTGAAGAAAAAAAAAGAAAAAGAAACGTAATTTGTCATTGTTGGCTTTTTTAATATACAGGCAACGTCTGCAATTATACACAGTTTTGTATTAAATTAAACAAACAGAAAATTACAGTTATTTTCTGTCAAATTAAGATTCTTTTTATAGTGACATCATCGTCCTGTAGTTTGTCTATGCGTCCTTATATGATGAGATTATGTGTCTGTATGGGAGCATGTTTGAATGCACATGTGTGTTTTAGAGCTTTCAGCTGCTTAGTAACTGCTGGCATGTAGAGTTTTAGAGTGTCTGACTCATCGGGGGGGGTTTTTGTGTGTTTTTTGTGTGCGACTACATGTATCTGTGTGCCCATACAGAAACGACTGTCTTGTCAGATGCATGTGTGCAGCGTCTCCTTTGTGATGCGTTTGTCTGCCTTTCATGGTGCAGAAGCTTTTGTTGTCGCTCTTCTCTCAGTTCTTCTTATTTTCACATGGATGCAGCAACCAGGAAGGATGCCAAATGCTTTACGTCTTAATGGCTCACAAATGTTGGACAGAATCCCATCCTGTAACAGATGTGAATCTCCTGGTTGTGTGTCTGATATGTATGATACAGCTGCATGTAATGCATTCAATAAAAATAAGACTGATGCATCATTTCTGTGCATTCTTTGCATCGACTATGTGTCATATGTAATGTGTCGTCTGTTGTATGTAAAACCAGACAGCTACATGTTCATTAACATTACTTTTCAAAATCTGACATTATACAAAGGTTTACATCTCGTTTCCACACAGTTTAATTTGGAGCCATCATTTTTGTTTACTATACAGATGACATCACCACTTCTTCTGGCTTCTGTTTTTTTTTTGTTTTTTGCTTTTTCCAAACTCATGGAATATTATCCAGACAAAAACAGGACAAACTGGAATAAAACCTGGCCTGGACAGAGACCTGATCTCCATCCCATCCAACACCTCAGGAATAGAAGCCGGACTTTCACCACACATCAGAGGCTGACCTCACTGATCCGAGCCATCGGGAGCAAATCAGATTCAGAAACTCTTATCCTTCATTCAATAAAAAACACTTGATAATCAGCTCCTGATGAACACTTGGTTTTCAAAAACAGGAGAATAATCTGCTTCATTTCAAATCAAAACATGGATCATCACGTTGACCAGACGGCGGCTTTATTTCCTCCTCAGGTTGCATCACGCTCTGATGTTTTTATCGCTGTGATCAGATTTGTATGATGCAACACAATGACAGGCTCTGACACCGTTAAAAAGCATGTTCTCTTTTCCTTACAGTGGAATAAATGCACTCAGGGTTTCAGGGCGATTACAGCATATTATGACCTCCGTCTTTGGGAAACAGACAAACATCCGACTCACAGACTTTTAGAGTTGTTTTGAAGACTGTTCTGTTCTGATTCCCTGTGAGTCACTATTAATAACAGGCAGGTTGATTTTTTTTTAGTAACTCTCAACCTGAAGTTCTGACAACAAATCCCATAAAATGATGATTATATTTGTGATTTACGACACACAGGATGAGAAGCAGGACTGAATGAGACGAGACAAGCAGGCTGTAGGAGGTTCACATCCACAGAACGTCTGCAGGGGTCTGGACCCAATCAAACATCTGAGACCTGCACCAAAAACCCCCTGGTAAGTTTATTATGGGCAAGATTTCAATCCCACAGAGATCTTTGTCAAGCAGTTTGAGAAATCACCTTCAGAAAACAGAACAAATCAATACATAGACAGAAGCTCATTACTCACATGTGACATGCCTTATATGTCAGGGTGGACCAATCAGAGCAGAGCTGAACAACGCTCTATATTATATGATATTCCTCTATGGGAGACAGAGCATGCCTCCGAAGAAAACATTACAATATAAAAGTACATGTCAAATCCAACAAATACAATATATAAGAATTACATAAATTATTTAAAAGAAATAATTAAAAAAATACACCCTCATATTGAAAACACCTCAAATTCTGTCATTCTTATTTGTTCCTGTTGAGTCTCTGCTGCTTGAACTCATACAGACTGTTTTTGGTTGAGACATATGAATGGTTCTCAGCCGGAGCGCCCCGGTAAACCGGTTTGGTACCTGATGAATCTAAAATGGTACAGAAGGTGCCAAAAAGGCCAGTTTTGGAGATTTGGCCTAAATGTTTTCTAAAACCTCTGTAAATCTGCGCTGCTTGACTTTATCAGCCTCAAACTTGACACACATCATGTTTAGATGTTGTGTTATTGTTTGCTAGAGGTTCTGGAGGAGCAACATCATGATTTAATCATCGCTCACATATTATCCCCGTCGTTAGGTAACATAAGAAAGCAAAATTCTGATTATAGACAATATAATGAAACAATCTGAGGCTGCTTAAGAACATGGATCATTTGATTTCCAAACAGTCTTCATGCTACAGCTGCAGAGCGTCAGCCTCAAACTGACTGTGATGATTTCAGGGATGCATTCAGCATCCTGTTGTCAAACAGGGACTGTGTGTAGACAGAAATGTAAGTGACACAGCAAAGATCCTCCTCTTCTGATTAGCCTGGTTATCACCGCCGTGAGGGGAAGGAGGTGCTGAAAGAAAACCAGAGGGGAAAATGGAAGCGATAGCAGGAAGAGAGGATTTCAGGATCAATGATGAATGGAAAGAAATCGACTGGATGAAGAGGAAGAGGAGATGCACAGTGAGGGAGTTCATGCATCTTCATCTTCGGAGTTTAAATGCATCCAAGTATCTGTACTGATAATAAATGCAGGAACAGTAAAGTCTGGTCCAGTTGCCCTCATTGAGATCCTTATGGAGTATTGAGTCATCTCCTTTATAATCAGGCCCAACATCCGGTCAGATGTTGTCCTTTTAATTGAAGATCATCTCATTCTCTCCGTCTCTCCTGTTACACAGCCTCAGTAAACACGAAACAGGGAGACCTCCTCTTTACTGAAAATGGATTTAATTGTGTTTCATAAATGGATGGATATATATATATATATATATATATATATATAATAACTTGAATATAAACATAAAAATAATAAATAAGTAGAAATAATAATAAAATAATAATAAAAATAAATAAATAAATAAACGTAAGGTAGAACCCTTTTGTTTCCTTAATGAATATAACCTGGAATGAATTAAACTTTTGTACAACAGAAAACACAAATAGGTGAAAACTGCACAATGCATAATACACAATAATGTAACCTTGCAAAAACAATGCTTAATGATGATTAACAAAGTCAATTGTTGTTCATCCTTCCATGTTTGCCTTCCTTCCTCCGATGTTTTTGCCAATAAAAGCTCAAGTCATTAACTACCTATTTAATTAGGAGGGATCGAGTACGGAGGAGGAAACCGGGAGAAAATGTCTTTTTCTTCTCAAGAGCTCCTCACTTCCTCACTTCCTCTCTTCCTCTCCTCCTCTCCTCATCTCTTCCCGACAAACTCGATGGAGCTTAACGCAATTAAATTTAACATTCACCAGTTTAACCCAATAGTTCTCTCTCTCTCCGTCTCCCTTTACTCTCCCCCTCCCTCCCCCATGCCTTCCTTTTCCATTCTTTTTTCTTTCATTTCTAACTTTTCTTTTCTCCCCTCACTGGTTCATGGTCTCAACGGTCAGACAGTCAAACATCAGCTGACTACTTTCAACAGACTCGCTGATCAGGATTTCAGTATCTATCCTTTAGTTGTTCTCAGAGGAGGAGGAGGAAACGATTGAGGCCAAATTATCAGCCATCATTGATAACAGTTCCCATCCTATAGCTTATACAGCCTCTGTGCTCCAAAGGTCTGGACACGCCAAGAATTACAACGGCTGATTTATATGGTGAAATCAATGCATTCCAATAGAATCCCAGTATTAAGGAATCAAACTGACTCTTCTGTGCAGAGCTCAGCTTTGACACATGAAATCAAGCCCCAGTAACAAAGCCTTCATGGCAAAGCTGAGGGGGAAGCTGGAATAAATAAAAATATAAAACCTGTTCCAAAAATCCACAATGCTTTACAGACAGCTGATTCGCTCAGTGATGTCACAAATATATGTTTTGAATAAAGTCTGTGTGACCTCATCGTTACAGAGGAAACAGATGAAACAGTAAATCCAATCCAGCAGCCACAGCATGACAACACTCAATATATTCATATCTACAGGGAGTCATGGGTTCAGAACCTGGACACCAAACTCACAGTCTATATGTCCTGCTGCTGCAATAATAAACATTCAAAGTCGTGAGCTGAATGATTGAAATGGGCCTTAACCACTAAACCTGTAAGTAATCAATATGTAACAAAACAAACACTTTACTCACAACTACCACAATATACTCTTATTCCTGGGAAGTAGAACACAACTTATATTATCATATCATTTTTAAAGTGTAATCATATCATTATACAGTGTTCATTATCTTCTAAGGCCAATAATTTTCTCTTTAAGTAATCCTACAGTTATCATTAGAGTTAATTTGGACTAAACCTGACAATGACTTTCAGAAGACACACTTTAAAACTCTCTAGGATGAGAAATAATATCGCTGTTGGGGTGAGAATGATCATTTTCTGCACGTCGTCCACCTCAATCAAACACTTAGAGGCTTAAATACAACAATCATGATAAGAATGGACACATGGCGGATCTCTGCCAGTCATTGTTTGACTACAGCATTAACAAATAAGGTTAGTTTGAGATAAGGGAATTAAATTTCAACATGTGTATCTGTGTGTTTATGACATGTGTTTTTTTATTATTATTATATAGAAATTCTGGCTTTTAAAATGTTTTTTTCCATCATCATAAGACACAATACATTCCTTTAAGGAGCAAATTTATTATATTGTGACACTTTTGGACAACAATGTGCAAAAAAAAAAAATCCCGTCTGAGTGACAACCGCTCCACACCCCTGCAGGCGGTGAAAATAATTTCCATCCATTTGACAGAAATCACCTTAAAATAGCAATTTGGCCACTCTGAATTAACTGTCCATCAAATTTCATTGCGTGTAAAAGATAATATTTTTGGCAGTGAGAACTAGCCGTGTGTGTTCGGCTTTAACAAAATGCATTTTTACTGTGAAGAGAGGAAATTCATGAACGAGGAAAAAAAATAATGGGTAGGAGGGAAAAAATATCTTGACAATTTAAATGACAGCCATCTGTAGTCTGAGGGGGGGGGGGGGAAACTTTTACAAAAGGCATTTGGAATCCTAATTTCTGGTTGTTTCATTTTTAAAATCCAGTTTTATATAAATGCCCAAGGACTTTCCACATGGCTGCCAGAGATGCTCTACATGACCCATTCCAGTCAGAAAGACCCCGGCGTCACGCATCATATGTTATAGAAGCAGCTCTTCTCTCTCACACAATCAGAATGAATTGCAGTTTCCTTTCACATAATTCACTTACCTTGACTTCCTGATAGCTGGAGGTTAAAACCATCCTGACTGCGTCGTATTCAGTCAACGGAAAACAGTTGTTTTTTCACATTTGTGAAAAGAAATGTGTCGAGTTGTTGTTGTTTCACAACCTGGTCTCATTTCCAAAAATGCAGCCGTTTGGTCAGATCTCACTCATCCAGACCCATTTATGCTCCCCTCTACGTACGTTAATGGATACGACCGCACGTAAACGGTCTATCCGTCGACCCGTACGTACTTCTGTACGTCCTCTATGTCGACATCAATACAGCGCAGGAGGGCAGTGAAGTTTCAAAAAGTTTGACAACAACAAACCTGGCGACGATCAGAGGAGGTTTACGTATCCATGTCCATGGGATGTGCATGTCCAGGGAGGGTAAATGACTGTTGTGGCCTTGCTTACAAAGCACTGCTCGATGCATTGGTACAACGTCACATTGGAATAACGTCTAAAATCACACAATGGTGTGGAGTCATTCCACCCATGGCGTAGAGAAGGGTCTTTGTTACATGACCTCTGTGACAAAAGGTCTTGTGTCATTTTGCTGATAATATCTGAGGTGGGCGATGACTCAGAGGCCGGGGGGGCAGAGACTATATCGCTCTGCAATTGTACAAAAGGTTAGCGGTTCACTTTGCTGCATGTCCCTGCCCGTATCATTAGCACGTTAGCCGTCTTAAAATCACAGCTAAGTGCTATCCCTAAATGAGGTTCCGGGCACTGGTGGAAGAAATCTCTTCTGAGACCCTACATTTCCTGGAGCTGCCTCTTATGTAACCAGGAAATTGAACATTTTCCATTGTCTTCCATTTTCTTGCAGGCTGATGATTGATATGATGATGTGTTCAAATGGCAGATGTAATACTTTTTGTGTGCATTTGGGCCAGTGACGGATCATTCTGACACCCCTGTAGACATCCATCTACCATGATGAGAATGATGATATTCACACTTCATATTACTGTGGAACTGGGCCCCTGTGAGCAGGAATACAGTCGGAATGATGTCTGGGGGTTTTACCGCGTGTGTGAGACTATCAGTGGTGGAGGAAGTACTTTACTTTCTTACCCTAAATTGGTGTGTTGGTATAACTTAAATTACCCACTGAGCAGTAATACCCCCTGTGACGATGGTTTTATTTTACTTTAGCTGTAGTAGCTGATCTTAGATCCTCATGGAGCACAGATACAGAAACACAATCTCAATCTCATGATCACAAGATCTTTTTCTAAAGTTTTCACACGTTGGTCAGTCGATCATTGGGTTTGTCAGCAGGATAACGCAAAAACTACTGAACACATTTCTGTGAAGCTTGGTGGTTGGTTGGTTCTTGGGCCATTTGTAGGTAATATCAAATAAAAGCAGTGGATGAAAAACTACAATATTTCAGTAATTTAGTGGAGCAGAATGTTATGAAGTAACATTAAATGGAAATATTTAGGTAAATGACTACATCATACAGTATTAATACAATGATGTGTACTTACATTAATCACAATGTGGGAACTCAGCTCCCATTTGTTAAGAAAAAGCTGGTTCCCATGACATTTCAGGGATAGGTCGGCTCTGGTTTGTCTGCAGGGAATAAATGTTAAACCGGGTTTAGTGTGTGTGTTTTAACCCTTGTAATGTGAACATGTGATGTAACCAGTAATCTAACTCTGCAAACACAATCAGGGCTGAACAAGACTTAACAAATACATGTATTGATCAGAATATAATGAAATCTGTCTCCCTTCACATTTACACAAAGCTTCATTTCCTTTTCTTCTTCTGCTGGATTCCTGTACTTCCTCCTCTCTTCATCTGTGTCCACCTTTCCTTCCTCCCCCCTCTCCCCCCTGCAGCTCTCCACCTCCTCTCACATCTCTAATGGTAATGCAAAATTCTGCTCATCAGCAAGAGCAGCGCCGTCGTCGGCGCTCATTCCCTCCTTCCCCGAGTATTTAATTGCATTAGCATAAGCACAGCCTCGTGTGTGTGTGTGTGTGTGTGTGTCCTTGTGAGTGTGTGTGTGTGTGTGTGTGTGTGTGTCCTTGTGAGTGTGTGTGTGTGTGTGTGTCCTTGTGAGTGTGTGTGTGTGTGTGTGTCCTTGTGAGTGTGTGTGTGTGTGTGTGTGTGTGTGTGTGTGTGTGAGCGCCTGACTAATTTGAGAACCAGGGGATTCTCTCTCGGCGTGTGTGTCTGTCACCTCCAAGTGTAGATGATGCCGTCTCTTCTTCTCCCCAGAGGTACGGCTTGGAGGACATGTATTAAGTGGGTTTTTGGTACACGTGTGTTCCAAGAATGTAGCAGGGAACGTTAGGATGGGGGGGGGGGGGGGGAGGGGAAGGAGGCAGGTGGAGAAGAGGATGTTCACAATGCTGGACTCTGAGCGGCCTCTCAGCCTTCATACCACTGAAACTACCTGAGGTCCAGTTGCATTAGAAATCCAGGTGTGGAACAATAAAAAAAAAGAATAAAAAAAAAGATATCTCATGTTCTGCTGCATCTATTGTGACCCTCAACAGTATATGACAATGTTATATTGCAGAATGTGGAATCAGTGCATTACTTAAAGGGAGAATTTAAGCCTTAAGTATCTTCCAAATATGGTTTGTGGTAAAAAAAAAAAGTTTGTGTTGTTAGATGAGTTTTTCTCTTGCATATTAAGCGTCGTTGCTCGAGGACAGTTTGAAACACGCTCCATGATGGATCGTTGCACTTCTTTTTAATCGTTCTATTGAAACAGTCGGCAGTGGTTACCCTTACAGCAGCTGCAGGGATCCTGTTTTGCCAGGAGCAGAGAGAACATAAAGAGTTTTCCTGCAGCGTTCGCTGAAGAATCACATGATTAATTGAGTCACTCTGACTGATAACAAGTCGAGACGACAACTGAGTGAATTCAGATGATTCACCAACTGTTTAGTTGTAAATGAGCTGAGAGACTATTTTAGAGTGTCTGTTTATTTTATTACAGCAACACGTTTGATTTTCCGTTTCTTTTTTTTCATGGTCCTACTTTGTCGTACACAAATAAATTACTTCCATAACTTGAAACCTTTATGTAATTAATAATAATAAAATAATAAATAATGTAATTAATAATTCAGCTGTTTCATGACGTGATCATTGAATGTGTCTTGGATGTATTTATTTGTAAATCATGGTGTTATCTCCCCTTTAAAATCTATTTTTGTGTGCATTTCTGTGCATAATATACAAAGTACATTTCCACATTTCCACATAATTATTGTTTGTTATATTTGGAGAGTGATTCTTTGCATTCATTGGTCTTTTATCTGTTCGTATTTATCACGGCTGTAGTGCATCACTGATTTCTTCTGTAGTTTCAGGCTTTGTCCAAAGTCTCTTCCCAAAGATTTAACATTGATGCAAATCTGACATTCTTATCTTTCATAATGAACAAATCCTTTTTGTTGTAGGAACAGTCGCCTCTGTCAGATCTGGAAGGCGGGTGTCTGTTCTGTTCTGCAAGCTCGACACTACAGCTAGATGCTAACGGTGCAGGTCCATCGTTAGCATCGGCATTCAGAAAGGAACCAACATTAGTTATGAATGATTCTTCCTTTTCTTGCCAGTATATTTTCACGGCTTCTTCCTTAGCATTAAACTTAGTGTGTCTTCACACAAAGACTCATGCTGTGTCCCAAATTGCGCACTTCTGTCCACTTAACTGCGTAGTGTTGACTCAAATCAGATTCTGTTGTGGTTTACTATCTGGAAATGACTGCTGGCTTTTTCATGTGACTAAAAATCAGCGATTTAATTTTGAACAACTCGTTCTTTCCTTGTGTGCAACCCATCCATCCATCCATCAAAAATTTTCTTCCACTTTTTGGGGTTAAGTCACAGTGGCAGCAAGCCAAGAAGAAGGGTATTCCAAATGTTCCTCTCACCAGCAACACCACACGAGGCGTTCCGAGGTCACTTGTATGCAACCCAGGTTTCATTTTATGGCTTATTATAGATTCCAAAATGACTCAAGTTGACCTTTTTACGTGCATCTGGTTTCCGTCGCTGTGATTAGTTGTTGTCTTCTAATCTTTTTTCTACGATAACTTTTGCACACATCCTTATCGTTTAGACAAATTATTCACCTCAAGTACAAACTGGATTAGTTTTGTCCAAACTGCTGTTTTTTGGTTTGTTTTTTTCCAACCTGTCTGACCTTCCTAAAGTAAGCCGGGTTTGTGAAGTTGTTTCAACTTAAAGTGGACATTTTTTATAGAAAACTCTAAATGTATTTTCAAGCCTGAGGCAATGCAAGTAATTATCTGGCAGCTACTAAGTGGAGGCTGACGCAGAGAAGCCAAATAACGCAGCGCTCTCAATCTGATGGAGGATGCACGCCGGACTCCTCTGACAGTTAAAAGTTCGATTCAGTTGAGGCCGTGTGTTATGAAAGCAAATTTTAAAAAGTCTAAATGTATTAACCAATCCATCAGCACGCATTAACCGGGAGCTGCTGCAGATTCTGTCGGGTGCAAAGAATGCAAGTTGACGCTAATCAACATTACATGCTGGAATTTGGACTAATCTCCTCAGGACCAGATGGAAGAGAGGGAAGAGAAAGAGGCAGAGAAACGTCCAGAAGTCTAATCCCAATCCGTTGTCCATCAGTTAGCATTTCTTTGGCCTCAGCAGTCCTTCTTTTTCTTTTTCTCAGCATCATCTCAACATAATGTTCAGTTAAATCTTACATTTCTGTTCCTCAGCCAAACACTGGAGGCAGACATGTTAATGATCCTATTTTCCTTATTTAGCATGTTGTCATGTACGCTAATCCTCCTCCTGAAGTTACGGAGGGCTTCCTGGAGGATGTTTGCCACAGTAATCCTTTTCACAACAATGTGTATTCTTTCATGTTGTGGGAATCACTCCAAATGTAACGGGTGCTTTTGTGGTCCTTACACCATTTTGCTTATCTAAGGGTTGTTGAGTCAACCTCCATATTCTTGCTACATGTGTGTATATACATATATTACAGGTTAAAAAATATTTTTAATTGGTGAAGGCAGAAAAGGTACAACATAATCATTCACATATATCACCATATTTTGACAGTAACAACACAAGTCAGTAGAATAAAATTACAAAGTAGTTTTTTAAGTAAAAATAAATGAATAAATAAAAAAGAAAAATGAACAAACAGGTCTTACAGATCATCTTTATGAGGTGACCTGTTGGTTGTGTCTATTTGCAAATGTATACAATGATGCTTTAGGACTGTCAGTGTCACTGGAATTTTCTACAGACTAGTTGTATCCTTATGTGTTGGCAGCTAAATATGTGGGTTTTGACAGCAAAGTGATGAATTTGATAAGAGACTTGATTATTGTTGCTTAAGCAGTTTTGTACAATGATGAACTGATGATGATGTCATTATATTGGTCGACAGGATGACATTTTCACCGTTCATCTTTAATTTTTGGGTCGTCCAGGTGTTTCCTGCTTCTCTGACTTTTTTCCTATTCCAAGAGGTGAATGGTGATTGGTGCAGGACATCGATCCGCTCCCTATTTAAAGTTGCTCTTCATCGTCACAAATATTTGCCTGATGAAGGTCTAGTACCGAAAATAAATGTGCCTGTAAATAAATGTGTTCTCCTGCTGAAGATCAAACCAACCAACCAGCATGAGTTAAAACATATAACCTCCTTGGAGGAAGTACAGTAATAACGTCTTAGATACAATAATAATTATTAATTTAATGACTGTATAGAATCAGCGTTGAATCGACTAGTGAAGCACATCTGCAGTTCAGACTCTAAACTTTATTATTGTCATACATGCAGGATGAAACGATCCAACATCCTTCAGGAGGACTGATCCTCTCTCAGTCTGTTGGTTTTCACAGTCATCTGATTGTTTTATAATCCTCACATTAGTCTTCATGCTGGATTAGGCTGATCAACATGCACCTCCATCACCTTTTTTTTTTCTTTCTCTTTCTCTTTTTATTTCCCACAATGCACTAGGAACTCTAGATTTGCTCTGCTTCTCTTCCCTCCCAAAGCGTGAAGTGTCCGTCTTTATTAAGCTGCTGTCAGGGTAGTTTGTTACCATGTAGAGTAATTCTCCTGCAATTTAGATAAGACGACAGGCTTTTCTGAAAGACGTAACACACTATTGTGCGCTTCCTTCATTTGTATTCATGACTGCAGAGCCTGGTTTAAATGCACCTGTTCAGGACGGGACGACGGATCGACCTCTGGTGTTGGTTTTCTCCAGAGCTGCTCATCTAAGCGACTATGTAGGTTTATCAAAATGTTAAAACTCAAATTAGGTGTAGCCATAAACTACAATACGCATAAAGAGCACTGGTTATTCCCAACAATTAGTTTTTAATCCAATCATTGTTTGTTTGATTTGTTAGCTCATGCTAAATGGCCTAAATGTTAAACTTGTCTCATTAACAGCTTAATTCAATATTTTATTCAATCATCTTATAATCATCTAGTTTATCACTGGTTTAATATTCACGTCAGATAATCACTACATTATTTTCTGGCCCCACACTGATGCAAAACTGTATCAGCCAGACAATTTCATTTCAATTATTCAGTCGGTTTCAGCAGAGGCGGATCCAGGATTTTTCTAAATCAGGGGGCCACATTTTACACAGAAGGGGGCCAACATCCACACACATTTCTGTATTCAGTCAGAATACATGTTTACATTTCACGAGTCATTTCTTCTTTGAACAAAGACATACATTATTGTTTTGGAAATTATGCCTCAATCGTTGAACATCGTCTACGTTGAAAAAGCTTAGGAAATAAAAACTCTTAATTTTTATATTTAACATATTTTAAACTTCTGTCCCAGAAGACCTGAGGGATCGGGACGCTTCAGATCGGAGCAGCAGATTGGAAATTCAGGCATTCAGGGCTTTATACACCAACAGATCCTCAGTCAGTGTAAAGCTCTGACAGCTGGACTGATATGATCCCGGTCTTATTTGGGATTCAACTAAATCTGAATCAGCTGCAGCTGATCGATTTTGTTGGAGAGACTTTTAGCTTAATCGTTCTCACCAGTTTCATCATATTTAAGTAAAGATAATTCTGGCTCAACCCATCTGTGATTTGTTGCTGCAACAACAAGGTTAAAGTCCTCATCCAATGAGGGTGAAGCACATATATTAGTGTTATTCAGGGTCAGTATTCTCCCTCTTCGACAAATGAAATCATCCATGTCAATATGGAAGGTTAGTCAGTTTCAAGCATCCAACTGGAGCCTAATTAAATCCTGCGGGAATTAGATGCTGTCATATGATTTTGATCCGACATGTTTTCTTGCAGTTTAGTTGTATAAAATATATAATTTGATAAAAACCTGAAACATGAATCTATAAAAGCGAACGTTCAGGTAGGGAACGTCTGCAGGGTGAACCGAACCCAGCAGCACACCTCAGGCAGAGGCCGACCTTCAGCGTCCCGCGGCTGGTCTGTTGTCAGCGTACTGATCAGAAGGGAAACACAGGGATTTAACGGCCATCATTAAAGTGAAATTAATTTCATGGAGAAGAAGCTGGATTTTAGCTCAGCTAGTAATAATAACACAGAACAGTCTGGGTTTTTTTTTGGCTTGAAATATACTTTTATTATATAAATAAATATTATTGTGGCGTTTATTTCTTAAGTTAAATCCTCTACAGGCATTAAAGTGAATTATACTTGAAGGTTAAAGGAACAGTTCACTCAGAAATAATTTATATTCAACACCTGTATTTTGTCTTTATAGAACTTGGATCCGTCCATAACTCTTGTCTGATTCAGTTTGGTGATGTATCTTTAAACGCAGTGATTTTCCATCAGCATGAGGATGATGGATTTTTTTTTTTTTTTAATTTTCATGTGCTGTAATGAAAACTGACCTCCATCCTCACCTGAATCGACTGTAAACCCACCACCATTTTTTTCACTACTTTTAACATTAAATAAAGCTTCGTCTGATGTTGCAGATTCAAATTAAATGCATTATTATCTTTATTTTACTGCACACACAAGTATGGAAGTATTTTTGAAAAAAATAGAGAATCGGACTTGCTGTGATTGCAGCCTTGTGAAAATGGAGAGGCTGTAACAAAAAAAGAAGAAGAAGAGAAGCATAGAATAATGGAGGAAGAGAGACAGAGGAGAGCAACAGAGATGGAGTCTCCTGGGGTGTTTCTGCTGACACACTGAATGACCACAGTGACGGAGCAGCAGATTGAATTCTCCAGAATGGCCTCTCCCCTGCAGTTCCCTCCTGCCCCTGGGTCAACCGTAAAAACAGCCGAGGCAGAAAATATCTGGAAATTGATTTGCATACAGTAAAAACTGAGCTGCTTATCATTTCCACTCTCGCGGGCGACACGGATGACGAGTGCAAAATGAGAACCAAATTCACGATTTTCCTCCAGCAGCGTTTTGTGTGTCCTTGTGTGTGCGCTGCGATCTAAAAGTAGGACCGAGCGTGTCTTCTGATGCAACAGCCTTCGCTAACAGAGACGCTCCTGTCCTCCAGCGACTGCACTTAAAACTCAGAGGGAAATCTCATCCTCCGTTTCTCCACCGCTGCTCTTTTATCGCTCATTTGATTTTCCACATCAAACACGACCTGCGAGTCACGCCTGCACTCGCAACACTCATCCACATTAGGAGGCGGCTGGCAGAGACAGTAATGAAAAGCAAGCTCAAAGGCCGCAGCTTCATCTGAGTTCACCTGTGTCACTCTAAAGCTCCTGGGCTCGAAGGTACACAGGTTCACAAAGTATGTAACTATGGCAACTATTGATTTGGGAAAAGTCTCATCAAGGTGGAGGATTGTATACACAGCTGAATGAATGAATGTAGCTCAGTTGATAACATGAGATGTTGGCGTTGTATCTATTGTATGTATGCAAACCACAGAAAAGTTCAGTTGAGATCGAAGGACATCTGTCCTGAGATACAGCAAGATATATATCCTCCCCTGGGAGTCCAGACACTGGTGGTGGTGGCTGATGACTCTGCTGAAGCTGATGAATGATGAAGTTGGTGAATCTTGAAGACTGTGGGGTGATGGGGAGGTGGAAACCAAACCCAGACCAAGTTGTTTTTTGTGGCATCGGTTCAGTTTTGTTTATCTGTCGGTTAGCAGAATTACACAAAAACGACCTCACAGATTTTCATAAAACTCCGTGGGAGGGTCGGGTATGTGGCAGAGAGGAACCCTTTAAAATCTGGAGTGGATACGGATAAAGGAGCAGATTCAGGAATGTTTTTTTTTCCACTCAATCAATCAATAACTTTATTTTCACTGATTCAGTGCTGAATGTTGTCGCTAACATCGTTCCCTCTCTTCTTTCTCTGTCTGGCTCATGTGGTCGCTGCTCTGTGGAGTCCAAAAGTGCATCTAAGGGCATCTTTCCTGGTCAGAACAGGAAACAGCTGACTTACAGTTTCTCTATAAAACTGACCACAGGTGAAAACACAACCTCAAGTCAAGTACAAGTAAATCAAAGTTGATATAATAGGTTACTTTCCACCTGAACTATTGGTCAGTATTCACACAGAATAGCCAGTGAAAAGTACTGCAAAAAGTACTGCAGTTCACACAGTTATTAGAAACTTGCACTTTCCGCCGCCTATAAATACAGATTAAGATCCGTCACAGTCGTGAGTCTTGTGATTGAATTAATGTGTGTGGAGGAGCAACACATTGACAAAGAAGAACTTTGAGGGAGTTTTATAAGATAATTTTATAATATTATTCATTTTATGTTTTATGTATAAGCATAATAAACACACAGAGATTAGATGACCTCTTCCACCACCATCCCTGTTGTCCTCCTGTTGTGAACCAGGGTGAAGAGGTTTTAAATCCTGCTGCCAGCTGAACAGTAAATCGTCAAACGTCAGACTAGAATGTTTCTCACTGTGAGAGACGACAATATTTAAGCCCCACGAGACGGATCCAGCAGATCAGTGAAGATCACACAGCAGGGACCAGGCTCCCAATAAAGGGTCCCTCTGACCCTCAGACTAATGAGAAAGGCCACATATTTCTTCCACAGAGGGATTTTCCAAGCAACGAGTCCCCAATTTTACCCTGCAGCCACGGGAAGGGGCAACAAGTCAACCAGTCTGAGAACATTGCATCACTCACTTTGCCTCTGCGTTGATGCTAACAGCTTGTAAACGGGGCAAATTCTAGTTGATGCAGGTGAAGTGTGATGTCACAGGTTCCTGTCTCATAATGTGATTTACTCCATTTGTTTCTCTCGCTCTCTGACCTCATGAGGTCATCTCTGTCATCACGATGATGTAACCTGTCACCCCGTTCCATGTTCACAAAACCACCTCCACGCTCTGCTGCCCCTGATATATCATCCAATGAGCCACAAATATACAAACAGCAAACAACAGCTGCAAAACACGTCGCATTGTCAGCTTTGCACGATGCATGAATGATGCGTGTCGGTGCAAACAGCTCACTGGTTACCTGTGGAGGCCAGTCTGTAGGTCCAGTAATGCAGCTCCAGAGGCGATGGAAGTGTTACCTGAAGGCTCCTCCATGATCCAGGAACAAGTTTCCATCCAAATGTTGAGCAAACTTGGACAAACAATTCCAGTAAGTGTGCAAATTAATGGGGCAATTTCATAGTGGAGAAAAAAATTAAGGTGACATATAAAGAGAGAAAATTTCTGCACATGGACACGTTTTGGACTTTGTATCTGCCTTGTGTTGACATTTGAAACATGGGACATGATTTGAATCTAGCCAGTCTGAGATAGGCTCCAGCCCCCAAGCGACCCTGTAAAGGATTTTTCAAACCCTAAATGATGACATCATACTGATTGATCATGTTGGACCCCATCCTATTAAACTGAGTTCCTACTGGTGCATGAAATGTAAAATAATGTATTATATCAGCATTAAACTGACAACAGGAGCCTAATTAAGGCCTCTGTACAGAAAGAACAACCACATCACGCCACAGCTGCTGAATCCCTTCAGACGTTTCAGACCAAATAGACGTTTCACCCCCGGCCTCGACATCCCATCAGAGTATTTACTGAAGGCCAACGAGCTGCTGACTCCTTACCACAGGGCTGTGAGAGAACAAGAATAATAACACAATGTTTTATGTAATCTACTTATGAAATCACTATGGCAACACAGCATTTCATCGACCTTATGGTGCCAAACATAACAGACATGGAACATTTCATCTGACCAATCAGTCACATGTACCTGGATTTAATCTCTCAGCTCTGATATATCAGCCTGTTTAAGCCTGTAAAAAAAATTGGGGATACAAAAAGATGCATTTATGCCCAAATTAAAATGTTTTAGCTGCAGGATGAAGTTCTGCAACCCGCAACACTTGATGCAGACACGTTTGGTTCCTAAGTGTTTTAAGGTGCATCAGTGTTTCTACTATTTCTATCCATGAAGCCAAATCTTCTTAAATGAGCTAAATCTCTTCAAACAAGGACAACTTGTCCTCTTTTTTTTTGGTGGTCTAGAGCTACATGTCATCCACCTTCTTGGGTGTCGTCTTGCTGCTCACCTGACCCTGCCAATCTGACATGAGCAGCTTTATCCTGACCCCAGGGTCAAGCCGTCAGGTGTCAGAGGTCGAGCACATAGAGGGGTGGGTCACGATCCAAAGAGCTTCGTGCTTCTTTTAGCTGGAGGGTCATTGAAGTTAAACCTCTGAGTTTTAAACAAACCAAATGACAATGGTGTTTTTTTTTTCTTTTTAACTTTTAATTTGAGGAGTTATGTGTAACATGAAAACAGCTGTGTTGTTTTTCTTCTGCCTCTAATGGTCATGAAATGGTTTTAACCCCCCTGTGGTGTTTGTCACTTTCAGGAGTTCCTATACTTTCTGTTCCACTGCAGGTTTGCTCGACCTCTGAGCTGTTATGGTCTCCAGCTGTTTTATGTTAGCGGGAGGTATGGTGGGAAAAATACAATAAAAGGAAATAAAACAATGAAACCATAAAAACAGCTGCCAGAGGTCCAGCTGCAGTAAAGATTTATATTCCTGTGACATGACTTTCATAATAACATGGATATTTTAAAAGCAACTTTTATTTTAATTTGAATAAATCTCAATAATCTCACCCAGTATTCATCGGTCTGGTCGGCCCTAAGCCATAACCATCCATGTCAAAGAACAGATGTTGACTTCATCTCTAAATTATAAGAAATATACAGCACACATGCACACAGACACACAAGGAATAGAGCCTCAAATAGTCACTGGATGTGGTTTTAAATTCACATTTGAGTATTTCTACCCAAACCAAATTAAACAAATTGAGTGAAATAGAGATTAAAATGCACCAGGTGTTATCTTCTGGTGTGTTCTGCAACCGTCATGGTGGACAGCGACTGTCCCTCATTCCTTTCCCTCCTAAAGTTGAATCTCAAATTCTTTCATTTTGCTCCATCTTTCAGGGGAAAACATGTCTGTGTGCCGTCAGGGTGAGTCATGAGGGCTGTTTGCTTTTTATTCAGCTCGGCTCCAGAGTTCGATTGAATGTTAAGATTTAGGATGAGACCGTTAGAGAGTTTAAGGAGCCCCCTTCATCCCCTCACCCTTCCTCCCCCTCCATCCAGGCTGCAGGGAGACACACCCAGTTTTAATATGTTCCCCCTCGCACCACCTCAGCGTGCTCAGGTCTGTTTCTGCTGTGTGTTAACCCTGTGTGTGTCTGCTTGGGTGTGTGTGTGTGTGTGTGTGTGTGTGTGTGTGTGTGTGTGTGTGTGTGTGTACTCCCCATGCAGCCGACCTCATGTAAGATGGATGCTTGGTGCTGAAGAGCATTTTTTTTCTCCTCCTCTCCACAGGAGGAAACCTTATATATAATAAGGGAGAAACCTTTCAGCATCTCACTCACTCAGTGTGTAACTTTCTCTCGCTCTCCGTCTCCCAGCATGCACCTGTGTGTCTCTTCAATGGTTGTAGCTCAAAGCTCTTACATTAAAGTCCATTATGTCTTTCTCTCTCTCTCTGCGTCGAATCATAGGTTCTGCTTAGAATGAATGAGTGTTTGTGCTGTAGTGTTAATGGCTGTGCGACCTTTTCCTACCATTACAGTCAGTTAGCAGTGTGACTGTACTTTAGTCAGCGGCATTATACAAAAACTACAGGACAAATTTTCATGAAACCCATTCAGTTTGCAGGATTTCCGTATAAAAAGGTTAATCCAGGATTTTTTTTCCACTTTCTTTAGCATTGTGTGATTGAAGGTTTTAAAAAAAAACATTTTTCTTTATTATGCAAAAGGTTCTGAACCGATTTCCATCAGCTAAACAGGCACGTCAAGGACGGTTCGGCCTTGGTGGAGGTACGTGCTTCATTGAGTGCTATTTTTAGTTTCTTCATCAGCAAGATTGTTCAAAAACTTATAAACCAAATTTTATAGAGGAGTTGGGTTGAGTTTTATATATATATATGTTGCAAGACAGGATATGTTTACAATTTTCATACATAAATCCTAATTATGCAAAACTTGAATGAGTGAGGACCCAGATGGAGGGGTGTGTCCAAACAAACAAACAAAACAAGGCCCTAAAGGTGTGCATCTCCTAATTGTTGTAATTCATTTGATTATTTTGACATTTTTATCCACATTTGAACTGTCAGTC
>CM075185.1:3838373-3890873 GCA_037577475.1 Chaunax sp. Z400
AAACTTCATCGTTTTTGGGTGAATAGTGTATTTATTCTGTGTATTCTGGCTTTCATATATATATATATAGATATATATATAGATATAGATATATATATATATATAGATATAGATATATAGATACAGATAGATAGATAGATAGATAGATACAGATATATAGATATAGATGTATAAATATATAGAGGGGTAATGAGGGAAGATAAGGAACAGGTGAGGACTGAACACAGTTGAAAGCAATAAATAATCCCAACAGAGGGAAGACAGACAAAGACAGGAAGTGTAATTCAAAAGAGACAACATGGAGAACATACCTATCAAAATAAAACAGGAAACAGGAAACATAGAACCCTCAAAACTCAAACCATAACAGAAAAAGAAATATAAAGTTTTTTTTCTTTTAGTTTTGGTGCCTGAATTATAAATTTGATCACATTTACCATAAGTCATATTTCACAGTTACAATATGTGTTCAGCTGCATAAAAGATTGTAATTCTAATTATAAAAGTAAGAAAATCCTGAACTCCTCGTTTCAGGAAGAGAAACAGAAAGTCAACATTTTTAATTGTGTTTGTCTGGAAAAGCATGTGGCTCAGAGACCAACACACAATAGAGATAATGAAAGCCATATATATTGAAACTAATTAAAGATCATGTCCACCATCCCCCCCCCTCTCCTCCCTCCTCCTCTTTGCCCTGCTCTTCTTCTCCTCGTTTCCTGCCCTGCAAACGAGTGGTAGCTATAATAAACAGAATAATAGGAAAGCCCCAGGGACTAAACAAACAAACAAGAAACAGCAAATCAACAAAGCGCCTAATTATGAGGATTTGCATTGCTGCTGGTGATCATTAGTTGAGGGATATTAATGCAGACTTCTGTCTCCAGCTTGGAACACAGGAAGAATATTCCGGCGTCGGTGCTTTAATAATGTAATCTGCCGGGGCCCCGAGCAAAACCTCCAGGAGTGATGCTCTGCATTTGTTTACATGTCACTCGCTTCATTTTAATATTTGGCTGAAATAAATACTGGAACACAACCATCACAGCTATCAATACAACTATAAGTGTACATATTTACAGTGAACACAACAGCGGAGGCGTGTGTGTGACGTTTTATCTTTGTGTTACGCTTTGTAATCGATGAAATAACTTCATTCATCATTTAATTTTTTAATTTTTTATTTTTGATCTCCTCTGTCTGTTTGTTTGTCTTCTAACTATAAATCTGCACACATAACATCATCAGAGTGTCACACCTGCAGCCATGGATCAAAATATCTAAAGCTGCCATTTTTGTAGTCCATCTTCAGCACATTGTAGTTTCACCGCCGTGGATCCACATCAGTCCTATACCTGGTGTCACAGAGGGGGGAATTTGCAGCGCCCGTTTGAAAGAGGCAACAGTTCAGCATCCAATCCAAAGGAGCTAGTAGAGACATACTGTAGCTGCTCACATGGCTTCTGTCATGTTCCATAGAGGAGCAGGGTGAACAGCCTGTCTGGGTGGGAGGAGTCCTTGATGATGCCTTTTCCATGCAACACTTCCTCATAGAGCCCTGCAAAGTGCCTGTGTGCTCGGTGGACATATATGCTAATGTGTAATCTATTAAACACATGAAACAATCTATATTTTATGACTTTACAATGGTCAAAGGTGATTCAGGTGTTGGTGAGCAGGTTTGGTTTGTTATAAAAGGAAAAGCCCTGCAGAGAGCAGTCTCTGGTGCAGCAGGTGTGTTTGTGAGTCATTTCACTGTTTTCATTGCATTTCTTTCATGTTTCACTCCTGTGTCAGCTAACAGCAGACCTCCATGTGTTCTTTACGGAGCCGTAAACACGCTGAAGATGAAGTTTGAGAATATCCTGGAGGAAATCGACGGCTTTGGACCTTTCCAAATCACTGTGATGATCGTGCTCAGCATCCCTCGAGTAGTTGTGCCCTGTAACTTCCTTCTGGTCAACTTCATCGCCGTGGTGCCTCCTCACCGCTGTGACGTAGGCTCCCTGGATAAAGGACCCCTCAGGAATTTAACCGAGGAGCAGAGGCTGACCGTTAGCGTTCCTGTACGAGGAGACGGCAGCCCGGAATCCTGCGAGATGTTTGCAGAGCCTCAGTTTCAGCTCTTATCCAACAGCAGTTCCAACAGCAACGGCCTCCCAACGATCCAGTGTCAGAGATGGGTTTATGACAACTCCACCTTCACCTCCACCATAGCAACAGAGGTACAATGTCTTCTCTCAAACATGACAAGTCTTTTTGTATTTCAGTAAAAAGAATGACGTACACTTGTCTCAGAACAGGTGAATTATTTTTTTTCTTTGTCTTCTGTAAAATATCACAGGGCCTGAAGTTGAGTTGTGCAGTCCAGTTTTAGGTGTGCACACAGTAGCCTAGACAAATGTTGTTTACCATGCAGACACAGTTTGTATATATGGAGTGGTCTAAGTATGGCCAACCGGTGAACCGGCGACAGGGTCATGGGCGCCCCAAGGCTCACTGATGCCCATAGGGAGTGAAGGCTAGCCTGTGTTGTCCGATCTCACAGAACAGCTACTGTAGCACAAATTGTTGAAGCATTTGCTAAAGCATGAGTATCACAGCCTGCTGGTCAGAGTGTCCATGTTGACCCCTGTCCACCGCCAAAACCGCCTGCAATGGGCACGTAAGCATCAGAACTGGACCACGGACCAATGGAATGGGATGGTTTGAGGAACACAGCAATGAGATCATGGTGTTGACCTGACCTCCAAATTCCCTAGATCTCAAACCCATCGAGGATCAGTGGGACTTAAAGGATCTGCTGCTAACATCTTGGTACCAGATACCACAGCAGACCTTCAGAGGTCTGGTGGAGTCCATGACTCAGGTCAGAGCTGCTCTGGTAGCAAAATGGGACCTACATTATATTAGGCAGGTGGTTATAATGTTATGGCTGATCCGAGTATAATCTAATTTAATCTAATCTAATTTAATCTAATCTAATATAATCTAATATAATTTAATTTAATCTAATCTAATTTAATCTGATGTAATCTGATTTAATCTAATCTAATTTAATCCGCTCTACTCTAATTTAATCTAATCTAATCTAATCTAATCTAATCTAATCTAATCTAATCTACTCTAATTTAATTTAATCTAGTCTACTCTAATTTAATCTAATCTAATCTAATCTAATCAAACCTAATCTACTCTGATTTAATCTAATCTAATCTAATCTAATCTAATCTAATCTAATCGAATCTAATCTAACCTAACCTAATCTACTCTGATTAAATCTAATCTGATCTAATTTAATCTAATCTAATCTAATCTAATCTACTCTACTCTAATTTAATCTAATCTAATCTAATCTAATATACTCTGATTTAATCAAATCTAATCAAACCTAATCTACTCTGATTTAATCTAATCTAATCTAATCTAATTTAATCTAATCTAATCCACTCTTCTTTTTCAGTGGGACCTTGTCTGTGATAGAAAAAGCCTGACAAAAGCCTCGAGCACCATCTTCTTTGTTGGAATGATGATTGGGGCCTTAGCTTTTGGACACCTCTCTGATAAGTACGAATAAAAAGAGTCTCTCAGATTTAATGTGTATATTTTAAATAGTTCAAATATTAAAAAAAAAGTTTAAAAAAAAAAGATCTGTGGCACGGACATGGAGACATTAAAAAATATACTGTATATAATCCATTATAAATGCTTTGCATGACTCTTCATTTTAAAAGGAAAATGACATGAAATTTCAATCTTTTTCTTTATTTCGCTGTCATGAATGTATTTTCCACTCTTTTTACCAGGTATGGGAGGAGACTCACTCTTTTGGCCTCATACATCATGGGAGTCGTCTTTGGCTTCTCCAGTGCATTTGCCAACTCCTATATTCTGTTTGCAGTATTGAGATTCCTCACTGGGGTTGGAATGGTAGGACTCCTCGGCACCTCAGATGTTCTCAGTAAGCTAACAAGTTTTCCATTTAAACTAATGAGGTGATGATGCATCATGTGTTGGGTTCACAGCTGGTTTAACTGTCCCTAAATGGTAGCCCCCCTAAAATCTTGTTTAAATTTTAAACAAGAATTCAGAGAAATAATTCATAAAACATATACTTGACTTATTCCTCATTCATTTGTATTTGTCCTCGCCTCGCAGGTATTGAGTGGGTCGACACAGGTCATAGGTCGTTTGTCAGTGTGATGGGCAGTCTGGCCTTTTCTATAGGTAACATGCTGTTGGCTGGATTTGCCGTCATGATAACAGACTGGCGGACGCTGGTCATGGCTGTTACAGCCCCTCTAGGATTTGCACTTTTGACCTGGTGGTAAGTGAAACACAGACACATGAATGGCAAAACCAAGCAATTAATATCCAGGTATGTTCTATGCATGTGTAAGAAATGACGGGCAGGTCCCATTAAGAGAGGAAGAAGGAGGAAAGAGGGTTGGTTGTTGGGGTTTGGATGGCAGGAGCTTCAGACTCATTCGGCCGATGCTTCTATAAAACCAGAGACTGAAGACATCTGCAGTCAGAACTATGGGAAAACAAATAGGATCACAAATTGTGGTCGATTTGTGAGGCATTTTTGGTTCACGTCACGTTTGATTATTAATGCAATATGTAAGGAGAAAGGTTGTTAAACAGAAAACGAGAAGGACATGCAGGGTGCAAACCTCAGCGAAGGCCCAGCGGTCTCTTTTCATTCAGTTAAACCATGATCCACATTCCAACAGAAGACAGAGACATGATCAGGGTAGCTACCATAATAACTAAACAGGTATCCACCGCTTTATCTGGATCAACTCCCAACATTCTTTGGTTCCATCTTTGGCACATGTCCCCATTCTTCCTCCAAGTTTAATGAGAATCAATCAAGTAGTTTATGAGAATAAATGAATGTTAAACAAAGTGAAATTTAAAAGAAAAGATAAACAAACAAACAGACGCCAGTGAAAACGTAATAAACAATGAGTACGTTTCACCACAGAGCTCACTGAGTACACATTCCTATAAATAATACTTGTTGTTAGAGACATTATATTTCAAGATGACTGCCTCAATAACAAGTTGACTATAACTGCAGGTGGATTCCTGAATCTGCTCGATGGCTTTTAGCCAACGGTAAAGAAGAAAGAGCCACAATTTACCTGGACAGGTGTGCAAAGTTCAACAAAAGACGAAAACTGTCGTCCAACCTGATACATGAGGTAAGTCTCACCTTGATGGTAAATGGCTTCGTTTAAATCTGGGTATATTCCGGGGTGTTCATCAATAATCAATCATTTCTAGTACTATGACATGAGAATGACGCATGAGCTGATGCATTCACTGACAGCAGTACAAACAGTCATGTGACTATATGGTGCTCTGATGACAGAATGGTGAATATTGTCTTCAGCAGATCAAACAGACGTTCAATGATGTGTAAAATTAAACAATACAAGTCCAGATTTGGTCACTTAGCCCATACAAGCTAATGCTAAATGATCATCAGTAGTGCTGTTCCCTTACTGTTACACTCAAGTCCGGTTAAACTACATGACATCATTTCTCTACATTTCAGAATGTGAATAAACATCAGAATCATAAAAGTGAATAATATTGTAATAATATCGATTTGCTGAGAAAATCTGCACAAATCTAAATTAGAAAAATGGACGCCAGCCTTCAGGGATGTTTAACATATGCAAACCAGTTAAAGGGTGACATGGCAGCCCATTGGTGTTTTTTTTTATGACGTCATCTGAAGACAACTTGTAGCAAGATTACAGTAAAATAATGTCATGGTAACACATGTGACCACAGAGGTTCGCAGTACTTTCCTATTTCGTCTTTGTTGTAGAATAAGTTTTAATTTCAAAGCCATGACAAAGAATTGGAGGAGAAACGAGAGTCTAAAGCAAGAAAAAGCAATTATTTCATTTGAAAGCCACAAAGAATGTCAACAATGTTATGAAGGATAGTCTGTGCAACGATGTTTGGATGGGGAGTCTGGAGCACAAGGACGCAAACAGCCAGACCAGCACCCAAAAGGGGGCAGGGTCACCACAGAAGTTAACAAAAAAACTGAACTGGACAATAAATGTTGTTTTCTATGGATTTGTAAAAATGAACCAGAAGAATCTTTTACTGTGAAACGATTAATCCGAGATGTAATCCAAGTCTCCAGAAGCCCTGAGATCCAAAACTGATCAGAAAAGACGTTATTTACACTATTTATTAACCTGAAATCCTCACTGCTGTCGCCCTGATCCTAAAACAACTTAAATATAAATGATTGGGAAACAAAAGTCCACATTCCTCTGCAGGAGGGAATCACATCCATGTCTCTGCATCAGCTCAGCAATGAAACACATGGAGAGAATTTAACTCTGACACTTTGTCACTTTTTTTTAAGCCCCTTTTTAAAATGACTTCTCTGCTTCTGTACAGACAGTCTCTGACATGAAAACGCTGGAAAAGCAGGATAAAAGCTACACTTACCTCGATCTTACCAAGACCCCGAAGATGAGGCAGCTAACTCTGGTGATGGGGATCCTGTGGTGGGTGTCAGCTCCTAAAATACCCACAGAGAAATGCTGTTAAACATCAGCTGTTGATTCCAGTTGCACAAAAATCTTTAAAAGTATCTGAATTTAAACTGTAATGTCTCCTTCATGAGAATATAGAGACATAAATGAATGGAAGGGAGCAAACTAAAGCTAAGGAAACATGCAATCATCTTATCTGAAGGTTTGGACTCGCCGTGACATTTTATGGGATCAGCTTGAACGTCACTGGGTTCGGTTTGAACATGTACCTCACACACTTCCTCTTTGCTGCCATTGAAGTTCCTGCCAAGCTGATGACCTACTGCCTCGTCAACATCATTGGACGGAGGCGGTGCCAAGCCGGGTCCCTGTTACTGACAGGAGGCTGCATCGCTTCTAACATGTTTGTTCCTAAAGGTTCTTTCTTTTATATTTTCCAGAAATCCATTAAACAAACAGAACCAAGCCAATCATAACATGATTTATAAATGTGGCTCCAAACATTCAAATATTCTAACACAATATGAGGAAACTATAATATGCATTTACACAAGGCCACCAGTCTGTCGTCCAACTTTGAAGGCTATGATTTATATTTGCAACTTTTTAAACATTAAAAATGATAAAATGCATCAACATCTTTTACCTCGTGCTCCTGTTGATCTTTGCAGGACTGTGGTTTTTGCGTGCTGTTGTTGCCGTCATTGGAAAAGGCCTATCAGAAGCTTCCATCACAACTGCTTACCTCTACACAACGGAGCTTTACCCCACTGTTCTCAGGTCAGTTTCTGTCATCCAGCTGCATTAAAGCTGCCATATTGAGAATGTCTTACTATTACTATAAAATATAAATAGGACAAAATGGCCAAAACTGAATGAACACAATTCATACAAAGGCATTCGTTTTCATTAGAATAACATTGTTTTTGAAAGGTTTACACAAAAAAACCAACTGTTTTTCTTTTGTTGTATATATTATATTGGATATTGGATATTGTCTTTATCACTTCATCAGTTAATGATGTAATATTTCCAGATTAAAAAGTCCAACACAGACTAAACCTTTCTTATTTATTTTTTTAATTTTTTTAGCTGTGTTCTTACATTATCCAAAAAATGTTTCCAACAATGTTAAAACCCAGAAAAATCCATAATTTATTCAAGCTAAAGGTGTTTAAAGGTCACTTTAACTTCCAAGGAAGCGAAGAAGGAAGTTTGGTGAAGGTGATGTAAAAAAAAAAAGAAAAAGAAAAAAAAAGAAAGTTTTCTCATCCATGATCATTTCTGCCTGATCCATGTCAGATCGATTTTCATCATGGTTGTTTAACAAGGAAAACAACAACTCCCATGATCCCACACTTCTTCATTACGTCATCAGACTTTTACTCTTTTATTTGTTTTTAAATTCAAATTCAAAGAAATAGAGATTCCTATCATTTTTTATTTTTGTCCTTTGATGATGTTTGTTTGTTTGTTTGTTTGCCATTTAATTCTGTTTTGACATAAACTGGACATGAATAATTCACCAGCAGTAATAATAATAGTCTGATTGACTGACTTTACTCCGAGGCAGAGCAGGTCGCCTTAGGACTTAAAGACAGACGTTCTTTTGATTGTTCCTCTGTCCCTCCAGACTAAATGGAATGGGCTACACCTGCTTCATCTCTCGTCTGGGCGTGTCGGTGGCTCCTCTCGTCCTGCTGCTGGAGGACGTGTGGCCTCCTCTTCCTCAGATCATCATCTGCTCTGTGGCCTCCACCAGCGGCCTGCTGTGTCTGCTGCTTCCAGAGACGTTGAACGTGAAGCTGCCAGAGACGATCGGTGACATCGAGAAGCCGAGGTTGGTAAAGTAATGATTGTAAGGCGCAATGTGTGACATTTGATGAACACATCTGGTGGTAATACTTAGCCTGACACAGAGATGCTGTTTTCTGTTATTACTCATTTAAATTTCATTTTCGAAAATAATTACAAAACACATCCTACATTTCCACATCACGTTTAGAAGAATGTCAAATAAAATGCCTACATTCGACTTATTAGTTGAATGTAGGCATTTTGAGTTTTTTTATGCAGCATTTATGAAGCTTTTGTTCTATTAATATGAGTCAGAAATGTGTCATGTTTAAAGTTGGATAAATTCTACTGAAGTTTGTTTTTTTCCAGAAGAAGAAATGACGTCGCCTCTCGCATCTCGGAGTCTCCTGGAATCAAAGAGCACAAGACAGTTTGTGTTGTGTCTCAGCAACAAGATGAAATTAATCGTTGAAGGTATTGTTTCTTTTTTTTAAACTATTTAACATAGAAACTGTTTAAAGTTGTTTCTCATTCATCCACATTTCTTTCTCTTCTGTTTCTTGTGTTTTTTCAGACACCACTGGTTGCAGCGTAGTGGAATAATATCATTAGATTACAGGCCTGCTTCTTGTGACCTTTCCCTCACACTCTGCTGTTAAGGAGTCTTCTGGATTCTACCATTAGAAGTATGACATTCTCCATGTTATCTGTCAGTCTCTGCTAGAGTTCACATTACAAAGCTAGAATGTGCTCCATGCACATACCTCCATCAAACAGTCCTGACTCCTTATTATCAGCTACACACTGGTGGTAGTTGTAGGTTTCATGCCCAATTTCTTACCATACAGTTATTGTGAAAAGACTATACTTTCTATCCAAACATATTTCCATCTGGTGGATCCACATTTGTATTTGGATCTGCACCTGCATCCGACCCCTTAAAATATGCCAGTTTTTGTTTTCAGCATGATTCAAACATTATTCCCTTTGGAATTAAAGAAAAAGTTGGAAAAACAGCATATCAATAACGTAAATATTAAATAATTTTTAAAAATTAATATAAAAAATGGATCAAATCCCTGGATATCCAGATCAGCACCAAATCATAAACTCATCCCAAAAGGAGAAGGAAAAAAAAAACAGGCTTCTTTAAATGTGCAGAAAACCAAGAAAAGGTATTTGGAACAGAGAGACTTTAGATCCCAGTGAGGTTTAACGGCTACATCTTTTTTATGATCTGCTCAAACAACAATATCAGAGATTTACTTACAGGTAGGATGGATGTGTTGTAGTTCTGTGTAAAAAAGAAATCCTGTCAATGTCAAACACACAACCAGATAATAATAAAAAAGTCTACCAGGACACATCTGCTCGGTTTGCTTTCCTGTGAAGTCAGAGCAGAGATCCTGACATGATTTTACATCCTCCAGAGCTTCTTATTTAATAATACCATCTGAGTAGGTGAGGCGTTTGTTGACAGCTTCCTTTTTTACTAGTGTACACAGACCAGATAATCCCAAACACACAAAGAGAAGGGAAGTCATTGGCTGTTGGCCTGATGCTCACAAAGAAACACCAGAGACGATGAAGGCGCTAGAGATGAATCTCTTAGTGGACTATAAGTCTTTCTCCTCCTCTTCTTTTACACAGCGACATATAAACATAACTTTCTACCGTCCCCCAGCTGTTTGCTACCACCTTGTACCTCCCTCTAATCTGTAACCTGACTCCCAAACTGTCGGTGTGCAAAATGCTGCAGGAATGCCAAACAAACAGACATGCCTCAACATCACCCAATTTTCAGCAAGAGGGAAAAATAAGGGTAGGAAAAGGAGAAGTCAAGACAGGAAAAAGAAGAGCGAAGGGATCAGAAGAAGAGTGATTGGAAGGGTGTTATACAGTAGAAGAAGAAAAAGTGTGGAAGGAAGCAAAGGGAAACTGGTGGAAAAAGGGAGGAGGAGAAATGAAAGGATGTGAAGAGGTAGGAAAAGAAAGTAAAGGAGACAGATGGGTGGGAGGAGAAGAGGAGCGTGACAATGAGATGAAAAGTCAAGGGGATGGAGAGAAGCGAAGAGAAGAGAAGAGCGAGGAGATGAACAGGAATGGACAGATGGGGGGGGGATAAGAGAAAGGGATGACGAGAAGGACGGATAGGAGGATGGAGAAAAGTAGAGGAGGATAAAGAATAGAGAAAAGGTGACATGAAAAGTGTGAAACTGTAGGAGGAGGGATCACAAAAAGAAAAGAGGAGTGAAGCCAAAGAAAGAAGACGAGGAACACATCAGTCAAGAGAGGGAGGAAGAAACACAAAACATGTAGAGACACAAAGAATGCAGAGGAGGATTTCATATGTAGTGTAATCAGATCCTCCCCCTGCTGTGCTTCACTATAAATATATGTGTCATGTCTGTCATCTGGAGAATAAACACAGAAACGAGAGCTGGGCTGCTGTAACCTCACAAATACACACAAACACACAAACAAACACAACCGTCAGTTTGACAGGGACTTTTATTTCCCGCTGAAACTGACACTGTTTTTTTAATAGCCACACCCATCCAACCTGTAGCCAATCAGCACAGCCCAGCTCACAAACTATGAACCGTATGCATTATATTCTGACGATGGGTGAGAGGCGAGAGAACAGTTCATCACAGGGATGACACACACACACAGAAAACTATTCACACTCACACTGCAAACAAGATGCTAAAATAGGTTGTGATAACATAAGTTAGAGGTTGGCATGTTATTCATGTGCCGTTTGGTGGGATGAGATTGCGATGCCTATAATTTTTATTAAAAAATCAACAAAACAGAAAAAGGCTGTTGTAGAGGAGAGCAGAGCTGCAACAGTAGCAGGCTGAGAATAAAAGGATGGACATCTGCTACGCTTCACTTTAGCCTATAACGATGCATTAAATATGCATGCCTAAAAAACGATTTATCTGTAACCATGGACACACCTGTGTGAACCTGGGCTTACCTGTGAGTGCGTGTTTGTGTGCATGTAAGAACCAACGGGACATTATCTCCAGGGAAATCTGAGATTAGAGGGAAAGAAGCCAATAAAGAGAAGAACTCGTTTATCCTGTGTGTGCAGCGGTCAAGGACACCACAGGACACAACAGCATCACACCAGGGAGCTCCAGCTCCATGAGCACAGCCAGCCCTGAAAGCCACGTCCTCCTTCTAATGGGCAAAGTTTGGTGGATCAGCTCCACATGCTGCTGAAACTTTATTTGAATTTTTGTATTTAACTGATGGCAGAAAATAGGAGCTGCCTGATCACAGGATGTGTTTTTAAAAAAAGTAGATTGCATGCATGGTGTCATGCATGTGACATATGGCTGCTCTGCAACAGTTCAGACCACTGAGCCGGATTCATCAGGGAGACATTAAAACAAAACCTCCAAAATGTGTTTGTGTGTAAATGATTTCAACTATTAACCATTCTGTTGTGTTGTGTTCAAATCAGACCGATCTAAAAGTTTTCATCATCAGGTTCCAGGACTTTGTTCACAAATGACATCTGAGCCATATTTCAACATAATTTGCATATCACTAGAGGGGTGGACTATTCCACCCTACTAAGGCAAAGTGCAGTATCTGCAATTTTTGCTAAATTCACTTATTTGCTCCAATTAAAAAGCGTTTTATCTTCTCTGTAAATCCGTCAGAGAGTCGTTGTTCTACTGCCGCGTTTTATTGATATTGGGTTTTTTATTTATTTATTTTCTTTATGCTTATTACACTTGTTAACAAAAAAACACAGGACCACAGGATACATGGATGTTGAAATGGATGTTTGGTATTTGTGTATTGGAATTTATTTTTAGTTTATATGGAATTCTGTATTTTTGGATGCTGTTTATTTCCTTTGTATTGTAAGTCTAATTTATGTATTAATTTAAAAAAAAATTTAAAATTTTTTTCTTATTATTAAAATTATATTTCTTCTCAGTTTGGAATTTTTTGCAGATAAACACTTTGGCCTTGCAGGATAGTCTTAACCTTGGTGACTGAATCTTCCCCTCTAATTTATCACCATCCATTTATAGTGACACTCCTTTGTCAGCAGGACATAAAAAGCTCCACAACAGAGACATGGTTTGCAGCGGTTCATGGTTCAATCTGTTTAGAACTGAACTCATGAGAGATGAAGAGATTCCGTCCCTCTTCAACTCTTATTTGAACGAAATCAAGTACAGTTCTGAGAGCTCCAGAGTAAACAAGCATAGTGCCTGCATGCATGTTCGCTGTTCCCTTTCCTAAATGTAACAGTCCCTCTCGACTATACATTGTCAGAATGAATTGTGTTGCAATGCTTTCTGGTATGACTGAGCCTTTAGTCTCTTGTTTTCGCTCTTGGATTGAGTATGTTCACTGTTATTTACGGAAAACAACAGCTTTTATCAGATTCTGTCTTCCTGTTTCTTCCTCAAAATGACCCAATTTATAGGAGAGCTGCAGCATCTTTGCAGCAACAGACAAACTGGGCTTTTGTAGAAGTGCAACAAGTTGCTGTGACATGAACGAGAGTAAAAAGGAACCATAGAGACAAAGAGGAACTGTAGTGTTGGCTCTCTCATACAGTACACTAACAAAGAAAAATGTCTTCCCTCCCTCCTCCGTCTGAGTTTCTACTCCCTCCTCCTGGGACTGATCCTAACATCAGATGCAATAGCAAAAGACATTCCTTTACGTGTTTGATTTCTCTTTTATGTCCTCTGAGGGGAAATGATTTCCTGCTGCAGCATTACCTGAAGTGTAATAGCACAGCTGATGAAGAGTGCTCTCAATATACATACAACATAATTATAGTCCACACCTCGCTGTGATTTAAATGGACTTGTTCGGTCGTAATCTATTTTCTTGCGAACGCGCGAAGGGGATGGGGGATGAGAGGGAGTGTGTGACAGCATGTGTGCGTCAGTGCATCTCTGTGTGTGTCCTCACATGCGAAGTGTACTCATCCCACAGATTGCCTGCATCCTCTCCACCCTACGGTAATTTACCTGAACCAAATCAGACATCAGGCAGCAGCAGCGACTGAGACAGAAGTGTGATTGTCTTGTTTAATGAGCCTTGGCGTTTTCTGTGCCTGTGCTCAAAAGCAAAGCCCTGAAATCTGCTCTCCGTTTAGCGAGCTTTAACAGGAAGTCAAGTAACCCCACTGATCCAAAGCAGCGGCTTTCAGCTATAACAGGCACACGGGAATTTGCCCTGGATACAGTACATGTACATATAAATTAATGTTTAACTACTAAAAACAGGACTGGAGAAGGGACTTAGTTTGTGCAAATGCATCTAAATTAGAGGCAGGTTAGTTTGCAGACCCAAAAGCAGAACTCAGACACCAGAATCAGCCTCAATCCGGATCATTACAAAACAAAATGTTTGCTGTGACAAGCAAGAAAATTCCACATGACCTCACATCTGTGGATTGGGACTGAAAATTGAGCACCATTACCTGATTGCAAAAAAAAAAGAAAAGAAATCTGATTGCAAGGAACAGTACAAGAACCGGAAATGTGCAATTTTTTTAAACTGTAGAGGCAACAGCAATATCAGTCATTTATCAATTTCTCAGCAGGCACAGAGAGAAGGAGCAAATGGAAAAACCCAAAACGTGGAATGGGGAAATAATAGATAATGATGGGGATGGAGAAGGAGAGAGAGAGAGAGAGAGAGAGAGAGAGAGAGGAGGTAGTTTGAAGTGATTCCTCAGTGGTTGTTTAAGAGTGAAGAGAAAAAATGAAAGACATTAATGAGGACACTTGAGGAATGAGGCAGGTGTGTGTCTGGTGGGGCAGAATCTGCATTAGTGTTCCATTAATACCAATATCTCCACCTCTGTCAGACCATTAAGGGGATCAACCCTCAGACTTTAATTCAACCTGGTTGTGTGGCCACAGCTGCCATGTTACTCAGGTGTGAATGTACCAACGAAGAAGAGATTTCCTCTCATAAAGCGCTGCCCAGTAATGACTCTGTTATTATCACTGAGATGCAGACTATGACATCACTGTAGGTCAGCGCTCTCCTTCTTGTTTACGATGCCGTCTCCTGACCAGGAGGCAGTATTTATGTGGTTCGCACAAAAAGCTGGAGAACATCTGAAGCTTTTTTTTTTTTTTGGTGGGGGGGAAGCGCAACATTTGATTGGTCCGTTGCAGAGTCTCAGCAGTGCCTCGCAGCCACAGTGTCATCATGGAATAAATGCAAATGAATGCAATCAAAGCTTTATGAGATTATGTAAGGTTAGACTGAAGTGGGCAGAAACTGAGGGTGTAATTTTCCACTGGTGAAAGTTTAGTGTTGAAATGATTGTGTGGAATGGGTTGCGGGATATATTCCCTTCATCGTTATAATTCAACATTTGCCATTTTTAAAGGCGTACTTGGGGGGAAATGTGTGATTTTTATCATCATGAATCACAAAGTCAGGCTACAATAGGAGAAAAATCTCCCAATGCCCAAAGAGTGCAGGTCTGTGTTCAGCCGCGAGAAGTGATTAATTAGCCTGAAATACAATCTGGCCTTTAGATTTATGCAATACAGAGCAAGTCTGTTTGATAGTTCATACGTTTGTGGCTCCAAACACCGACTTAAGTTCTGTAGCTCCTGTTCAAATTGTGGAAAAGCTCCCTTCGTGGTGTGAAACTTTAGTCAGCACCTCCCTTTACAACAAACTAATGTTTCCAGCTGTTTGTCAGATCCACTCATCCATTTTCTTCCTCTTATCCAGGGTTGGATACACATTGGAGCAGATTCCTCTTATTGTTTTCCCAATAAAACAACGAATCAGAAATAAAAAGTTCCTCATGTCCCATGTCCCATGTCCCATGTCCCATGTCCCATGTCCCATGTTCCATGTCCCATGTCCCATGTCACACATGTGGACAGATGATGCGTTTGTGATGTGGTACCATTTTTGCTTCCGTTTGAGTAAAGCATTTCATTTGCTGCGTTTTTCCCCATCATGTTAATGACATAATTTTTGGAACAGGAAATGACATCATCTGTCCTTCCAACATACTGTATTTCTTCCCGATGGCATTTTTTATTCTCACAAAATGGGTCCATGTGTTTCTTTTAGTGCTGAGTGTGCGTCCAGACAGAAGAGAGAGAGACGTAGACGATGTCACCTGGTTGCTAAGTTTTAGTCCGGCTTTACACCTATTGGCTGAGGGACACAGACCCACTACCCAAAAGCTGACCCACAGAAACATCCCCAACACAGCAAAAATAATAATTACAAGAACATACAGGCACATGCAGGCCCTCTGCAGATACCAACACACACTGGTGGGTCCATAAGTGATGACTGAGAGACGATGTTAACACTTAACACATCGGTGGTGGCAGCAGATTTAAAGAGAAGAGTGGAATATTGGCCCCGGCTCTCTCTGAGTGCACTTCTAATTTAATATTTATATCCACTGGGATCAGTGATACATGTATTCTATCAGCAGTGTCGTATTTGAGCAATGTGCTGTGTGCACACACGGGTTCAACTTAGACCATCCGGAGCGCTGGGAGAATTCCTTGTGGCCTGGGAAGCTGATTGGTCTGCGGTGTCAGGGAGTCTTAAGATAAATGAAACGAGTAAATCAAACAGAAAAACTACACAGAGGAGCATCGGCTCAGCCTGCCTGCTTCTAACATGGTGGTAAGAACATGCAGGATGGATGAATTGATGCTATGTGTGTGTGTGGATGTTGATGTCATCCCTGTGACGAACTGCCCACCTGTCCACCTGTCCAGGGTTGACTCCGCCTCCAGCCTGCTGTCAGCTGGGCTCCAGCCCCCTCACGAGTCTGAGAGAGAGCAGCCTGGGAGGAAAATGGAGCTGAAGGCTGTAAAATCACACATATCTTCACGTGGGACATGGTTGGTGTTCAGAAGAGAAAAACTAGTACAAGGACCTCTCAGCAGATTTGATCACTATTGCTTCCCCTGAGTTAAGCTGAATGATGCTATGGAGAGCAGGAGATGCATGCATGGCCTTAATCTCTGTCCTCTCAGGTGGAAGAACCTCCAGTTACTAAAAACATGATGAGAAACATGAGTCCAGTCAGATTAATGATTAATAAGATATTTATTTCTGTCACTTTAATTACCTGATTTAATTATAGAAACTGAGGACACATGGCTTCTTTAACTCATCATGGATGTTTTTTATCATAAGAAACAAGAAACACCTGTAAATTTGAACCACATGGGTTCGGTGTGAAAGCACTCTGAGGTAAACCAGGTTCATAAATCCATTACTCTGATGTACCTCAGCAGTGGATGTGAAATTGAGATTTAGAGTAGAATTAGTCGTAAATGTCAGTGAAAAAATCCCCTTTACTTATAAAAATCCCTCATTGGTTTGTCTTTTATGTAAAAACATTTATCCACCTTACAGTCAGTATGACATCATCGTACGGATTGTTTTGTGTCAGGTGTAAAACTCTAACAGAGCTGTAACCATGGCTGCTGCTCCTGGTGGCGGTGAAAGGTTTGTACTTTGCCCTCGCGAGTCTTTAGCTGATGGTAGCTGTGAGCCGCATATTTCCTACCATATGCTACATCCTGGGCCTGTAGAGGAAGATGTTGGCACCATTCGCTGAAGTTGTTGTTTTCCCCCACTACCTAGCATGCAGGCTCGCAGCCAGCTGGGTCAGTATTTATTGTTCAAGCTAGAGGTGCTGCTGGTTTAATTAGGTCGGCTCTGCTGCCGCTGGTTCACTGCCAGCGTGTTCAGCTTCTACCTGCAGCTTCTCATACATACAGTTGAATAATTCCTTTTAAAAGCTTATATTTTTTATATTTTGTACCCTTGTGTAACCAACGCAACCTGTCACAGAACTTATTTCTTTTATGTGTGCCTCCAGGATATATTTTATGACACTCCTCGAGCCATAAAGGGCCTCAGAAGCTTGTTCAGTCTCATAAAAGCTTAACATCTGGGTTGGGATAGTAGCATGGAAGAAAGCAGCACAATCCAATGTTTGCTTTATAATGTCAGGTCTATGTTTCTAAAAGCATTCAGGTTGGCAGGAGTGCAGTCTGCAGGTGGAGGTGTGCACTTTCTCTCAAGGCTGCACATCAAAATGGCACATCAGTGACTCGGGCATCCATTATTCAAGAATTTGAGGGTCGCACATGCCCACTACACACACACACACACACACACACACACACACACACACACACACACACACACACACACACACACACACACACACACGCATAAAGAGAGAGAGAATGAATTCAAAAATATTCTTGAACCTCTGGAAAGAGTGAGATACTTAACTCTTAAATATCCTGCTCTGATGGCGTAGGCGGAGGTCTGCGCTCTCTGAGTGCTTTCTAGTTTATTATATGTCCATAATAAGAGAGATGCTTTTCTCAGGTCATTAATGACTCTCAGATTAAACCCATTAAAAGCACTTTATTTATGGCTGCTGTGTGCCTTGAATTAGGAAATAAGCTACAGATGAATTTACAGACACAAACAGCACATTTTATGTTCGTTGCTGTCAAAGGAAAAGTCAGAAATTCTAATCAGTCAATTTAAAATGAGAAAATTGACATCAGCCTAGTTTTAATAATGTGTTAGGTCTTTAAAGAAGTTATGAATGGCTTCGTCTCATCAAGCGTTGCCTCTGTGGTAACATTTGAAGCATAGCCAGCAGGAGAAAGTGTTGTTTTTAGGCAACGTTATGCACAATATTCATCCCCGGGTCATGAATTAGTGGGTATTTATCATTCCTCTTTAATGTTTGGCTTCCTGTTATCTTCATCTCTGCCAGAACCGTTGGATTAAAAATCCATGCAGCTTTTATGTAGTCAGAAACCAGCAGCTCCAGTGGAGTTACAGGAACCAGTGGATGCTGGGAGATGAAGGCAGTGATGAGACTATGACAGTTTAAAGGAACATTTCATTTTACTGCAGACGCTGACAGGTTTAACCGTACAACACATCGCAAACCAGTCCAAGTAGTTTAAACTTAAACTTTAATTAAATTTAATTTGATTTTTATGATTACATAAAAAATAAATAATAATTTATTATCATTTTATTGTTATTATTATTCTGTACTCTGGATGAGTTGTGTTAGCTGTTGTGAAGCATTTTGTAAGAACATTTTGAAAAGTGCTCTATAAATCAAGATTAGTATTATTGTTATTATTATTTTTTTAATCTATTTTATTAAGGTCAGGAGAAAAGAAATGAGAACATAAACAGGAATCGGTTGATTTTACTATAAATACTTTCACACATAGAGAAGTAGGATATTTCAAAAGGCTAATGATGAGTGAGTAAAGCAGATACAGACAGAATAAAAGGTATATTAAAAATGTAATCAGGTATTTTCCAGTGTAAACACACACACACACACACACAGACACACACACACACACACACACACACACACACACACACACACACACACACACACACACACACAGCTTAAACAGAATGCTTGTGCTTCCCCCTGCTGACCCCTTTGGTGTAATATTATTGTGTTTTATTACTGAGAATGTGTGGATGCATGGTGGTGTGTGTGTGTGTGTGTGTGTGTGTGTGTGTGTGTGTGTGTGTGTGTGTGTGTGTGTGTGTGTGTGTGTGTGTGTGTGTGTGTGTGTGTGTGTGTGTGTGTGTGTGTGTTCTATACAGAAAATACCTTTGCATTTAGAATAAAAGGAAAATACTTGTCAGGTAAAATTAGACAAGCTTCTAAATTCAGTATTTTAATGTGTTTTTTTATTGCATTACTTTTGTTAAGAGCCTTGACAACTTCAGACAAGCTACAGCAGCTGCAGTGGTGTCACACACACACACACACACACAAACACACACACACACACACACACACACACATATACTCAGCAGGGTCATGTGATTTCAACATGTATTTCAGGTGGTGGACCTCAGAGAGGTCAGTGGAGGACAGCAGACTTCTGACGAGGGTGAACTGATGGCCGCAGAGAGAACACACACACACACACACACACACACACACACACACACACACACACACACACACACACACACACACACACACACACACAGTGTTTGACTGACAGCAGCAGGTTTGTAACACTCAGCCATCAGTGACCTCATTCAGATTTTAGTGTCAATTCAACAGTGAGGCGACATTAAAAACGAGCTAAAAAAAAAGAAAAGTACTAAAAACCTGACAAAGCAGAAAACAGAAAACTCCAGAGCAGAAAGCGGCTAAACATCACATTACTGACACCAGGCTGTGTCCAGAATGACGTCTGATCTCGTGTCTCTTTGAAGCTGCTGTCTGCTCTTTTATTTCTGTTTACCTCAGATGGATTAATCTCTTAATGATAATTAACCTTCATGAACGCATGAGGAGATATTAGAAAGATACATCTGTGTGCTTCTGCTAGAACATCTGCTTTGACTGATGACAAACAATATGGTCATATTTGTTATAATATTAAAGAAGCAGAGTCCCATAGACAGCTTGTAGCACAGGCTGTAGATATATTTTTGTAGCACATATGTTTTGTTTGTTTTTTCTAATAAAGCTTAAAAAATAAACATATTTTAATTTTTGACTGATCAGAACTATTTGTGTTGTTTTGGTGGCAGCATTTACTTAACATGGATAAAACGATGTTTTCTGTGATTGTATTATTATAATGAGGAATAGAAACACTTCTACTCAACTTCATTTATTTACACCTGAATTTGACTGTTTGGCTAAAAGAAAAAAGAATATTAATCTCTGAAAAACTGACATTTCTTCATGTCCACATATGAAATTGAAAATGTTTCTGTTCATGCTGCATCTCAAACAGAGAAAGAAGAAGTGAGATGTATTAATAAAGTTGTCATCTCCAGTAAAAAAAAAAAAGTAACTATATTGATAATTATCATGATTATTAATTATTATATTATTATTATTTTTAAGGATGCTAAGAATAATTTAATTTAATAATTTAACCCATAATAAGCTTATGTTTTCCACCTCACCACACAGCAAATTGTTCTGTACTTTTCAAGATTTAACATCTTAGACCTGGAAACACGAGATTAATTATCTTGTTTTGATATTTTATTTGTTAAAAGTTATTTACTAGTTTTTTAATGTAGTCATTTCTGACATTTTCAGATGCTGATCAGATTTCACCTTTCTCAAATTTGATTTCTCCCTCGCTCACGTTTCTGCCATGCTAGTGGCATCATCCTACACTGCAAAAAAAGAGGAGCTAAAACACAAAAAATTAAGATTACATTTTTTTTAAATAACTTAATAAACAAGATAATTAATGCCATGTTTCCAGATCTAAGATTTTAATCTTGGCAAGTACAGAAAAATTTGTATACAAAATGATGAATGATGAGGCACCAAATGGTCCAAAGCTGCAGGCTTTTAATGGTGTAGAAACTCATAAAGTTATGATTTAAATGTAATAAAAGCTCATTATGTAATGTTAAAGTTTTATGCGTTATGTAATAAGTTATTACATTATAAACTAAGAAAAATAAATATTTGGATATAGTGTAATTAAGTGCATAGTTTGACATGACAATAATTTATTTTGCTTAGTTTATATTGTAATAATAATTTCCTCATAATGTAATAACTTATTGCATTATGTGCTGATTAATGAAACAAAAGCTCAAAATGTAATAAATTATTACATTGTGTGCAGTTATTACATTATGAGTTGCTACAAATGGTCCTGCAGCTGATGGGAGCAGATCCCTGCAGACAGGATAGGATCCATAACCAGACGAGTGAAGGCAGCAGCAGACCGGTTCTAACCGGAACCTCAGGTGTCCACATACTTTTGTCAGGACTGATGAGGACTGGTGAATAATAATAAACTCTACAATTAGAATAAAAAACTCAAAATGATTTAAGAACAAATGTGTTTTGGTTATCTTCCATTCAGGGACTTCACCTTGTCTCCCCCCTTCACCTGGACTACCTCAGATTTACCTCCCACCCCTCCCTCCCTCCCTCCCTCCCTCTGTGTTGCTGCCACATCAATAGGAAATCAATGACTGTCTGGGAGAGAAGGGGCGAGAGGTGGCAGCAGCACGGCTATTGCTCCACCTGCTGAATGCAGCGTGTCTGGAATACCAAAAGCTGGGTAAAGACAGGATGAGAGGGAGGGAGGAGGAGAAGAAAAAAGATAAGAGTGGAGGAGTTTTGGGAGAGAAAGGAGGAGGCGGCGGTGGCTGCCAAGCTTTCTCTCCTCATGGAAAGGGAGAAAAGAGAGAGAGAGAGCTTATTGACTGGGGAGGATATATACTGTACAAGGAGTGGAGATTATCTCTCCCTCAGAAGACATCGCTCCATGTCTCTTTCCCACTGTTTGTCTTTCAGAGCCTCTCTCTCGTCTCCACCACTGATGGGGGGGGTATCAGAATTGGATTCTAGTGATCCCTGTGTGATACCATCGCTCTTTTTCTCTCTCCGCTAAGTAAAGAGGGATGCTGGAAAGGGTGGAACTGATTACTGGTAGTGGAGTGGAGGACATGAAGAGATAAAGGGTAGCTGAGGAAAAGGCTGGGGAAAAGAAATAAAGGGGAGAGAAGGAAATACAGAAGGGAATGAAGCATAGAAATTAGGGGTAGATGAACATAGAAAGAAAAAGATAAGAAGAAGACAGGGTGGAAAAGGAAGATAAGAAGGGAAAGGATGAGGATGGAGAGATGGACAGGAGGGATAGTGATGGGGGAAGGTAAAGATAAAGGGTGGAGAAGAAGAAAGGAGGAGTATAAAAGAGGGAAGGTAAAGATGAAAAGGTGGAGGAGGGAAAGAAAGAAGAGGGAATTCAAGGAAAGGCTTGGGAGAGAGGGAAGGATAAAAGAAGGACGGGAGGAGGAGTATACGGAGGTGAGGACAAGAAAGGTTGGAAGGGGAGTAAAATGAGGTGAATTGAGCTGGAGAGAGAGAAAAGAGGAGAGCAACATCCTGCAGCATTATCACCCAATTCTCCAATTCCAGCCAGACTCCGAGTTTTAATTTGTTTTTCAGCAGAATTCTCTGCAGAGACGAGGCCGAGGAGGAGGATTACAGCCACGCAGGCGTTTCAATCGGCGTCCATGACGTTAATGAAGAGAGAGAGTTTAGAGCGCTCTAATGTAGCGTCACTGTTTTACAGTAATGACAGGCTCAAAAACCAGCTCTCTGGATGTAATGGATTCCTCATGATGGGCACTAATGCAAACCTGCATCCACTCGAGCGAACGAGCTCGGTTATCTCTGCAGACACGCATCAGATCAGCAGATGTGAGCGTTGCTCATGTGCATCAGTAGATATCTAGATATCAAGGGGATGAAGTTTCACAGTCAACTTAAAAGCACATCTCAAATTAGGATTAGCTCCTTTTGATCTGCTTTACCGAAGCACGGCGGCGTCATGCTAAGGTGAGCCTGAGATGCATAGTGTAGAAACGGTCTCCTGGCTCAGAGCAGGTGTGTCGTCCATGTCTGTTCAACAACGACATCTTTTCTATCAATAATGTAACTGAACAACCTCCACTCTGTCTTTACCCAACGAAGCAGTGATCACAGTCTACACCTGCAGTCTGCTGACGCTGCTTTAACCCTCAACGTCTCTCTCAATAATTTACAACTTCACCTCCAATCTTAACAAGGCGAGGCCAAAGGGGAGCTTAACCCCGCTGGCTTAAAACGGCCCCAGTCAGCAGCTCAGATGTGTTAACAATCAGAGGGAACGTCGGCTCTACAGGAATCCAAATGTCTTTTCTAGGAGTCTTCTGTTTTCTTCTTCTTCTATTACTGTAGGAAGAGGAAGCAACACCTGATATGCATCATTTGTCTGTCATTACGTGAAGCTTTAAGAGTTGATTACAGAGTGAGCAGCTTTGGTGTTAGACAGCAGGGAGCACAAACCTTCCCATTACATCTTTGCATCTAAAAGCAACAGTCCCCTGATAGGCTGACCCTCATCATGTGACTCCTGGACCATGAAAACCTGGATCACGTTGGAATCACTATTAGCTTGATTCTAGAAAAACAACAACAAACAACAAAAACAAAAACAATTCCAGTAATGGTGTTTTTTTTCAGGAACTTTTGAAGATAAAACTTTAAATTAAAAAATCCTCGGTGGAGGTGATTAAAAAAGCTTTATAGTTGCTGTATTGCACCTTTACCTTTACCTGGACTCATGTAATACCTGATTGTAACTCTTTTGAAAAAAGTTTGACAACTTTGGGAAACCTGGCAGGTTTTCCAGCTGGTGCACAAGTCCAAGAATAAAACCTCACAACCACCGTCAACTGCTGTAACTACAGAGTGTTGGATTTATATCTGGAAGGTAGTGACAAAAAAGGACTCCAAAGCCCATGTCTTCTTTATAAAAGGCCATTGAAACCCAACTGAGCCCTCATTATCTCAGCTACACATTGGTGGCAGTTGCATGTTTCCAGTCCTATGTTACCATACAGGAGCTGGGAAAAGACGACCCCAATGGAAACATTTCAATCTGGTGCATCTGCGTTTTTATTTAGAGCTGCACCAAACTGCACATACTCATGAATACCAACCCCTATATGCCTGTTTAGTGTAGGTTTTTCCATGCATGCAATAACTCAATGTTAAAGATTTAAGGAGGAATATTCTGGCCCAAGATGGATGGAAAACTGGTCAGTAGTTTCTGCATAATCCTCCTGACAAACCATCAAACAAACAGATCCAGGTGAAAACAGACCGTCCTTAGAGAAGGTTATTATGAGAGTCATGATTTAGTCAGAAACACCTTATACAGTTTTAAATACAACATCAATCACACATCAGCAAGGTCAGCTATTAATTATATCCAGGAAAATGTAAAAAAAAATTTTTTTAAATGCTTCAATGCCCTTAAAAAAAACATATTTACATTTCTGCAGGAGGTTTGCACACACAGTGATGTGCTGCAGTTTGCATTCATAGGGCTTATGCTGCGATGGTAAGAATGATGGACAGCTGAGGTCGTGCAGGCACACGACCATATAGAGCATTTCCTGTGTCGCCTCCCTTTTAAGTGACTAAAAATAAACAGCAGACTTTACATCATGCTGCTAAAACCAGCGTTCACTCGAATCTGGCATCCAATGCAGTGTGTGTGTGTGTGTGTGTGTGTGTGTGTGTGTGTGTGTGTGTGTGTGTGTGTGTGTGTGTGTGTGTGTGTTTGTGTGAGAAAAGGCACTCAAACTATCTCATTAGCCATCTAATTATTGTGAAGATGTGTGACAGAATAGAAACTAACAGCTTTCATAACGATACTCGACTGTGTAGTAAATTATCCTTCCATCCATGTACCTCTGTGATCACATTGGTGTATTTGTACATTAACAGACACTGTCAGTATCGCCTTAATAAATACATAAATACATAAATAATAAAATTATTATTGGGTATAGAAATATTTCTCAATGGTATCAGCTCTTAGAATATCTGAATGGATGCTGGCTAGTTTTCAGCTTCATGTCTTATTTTTTGTTTGGTGGTTTGTTTGTTTGTTTGTCTCAGGATTACTGCACAGAAACCTTTCCCTTCCCTTTTTGCATTGGGGTGAGACTACAAACACACACGAGGCGATGCTTGGTGGAGAAATGAAGTCCACCAAGAGCCTCTTGGACCCTGGTGGAGAAAGAAGACTGGCGTGAAGCATTTCCCACTGGAACACACAAAACATCCTGAAACACGGCTCCTTGTAGTAGGAGAAACTGTAACGTTACAGCAAAAATCAGATGAGCAGCGAGGAAGCAGTTCAAAGATTTATTAACAAAAGGTTAAGTCCACGGAGAAATTACTGAGAGAAAGCAGGAAAAATAAGAGTAAAAATCCAAAAAGCAGAATAAATGAACAGAGAAAAACACAAGGGAAGCTGGAACCTATGAGAAACTCCACACAAAGCACAACACAATGAACCGACAACTCACAGTGAGAAACACACAGAATAAATACAGAGAGATGGGGAACAGGTGGTACAGGGAGGAGGAGACAATCTGAGACAGGTGCAAACAGGAAGTCACTAAATGGAAAACTAAACTAAAATAAAACAGGAAATAACAAATTATGTACAAAACCATGAGAAGAAACTGCTAAAGCAGGAAAAAACACTATTATCTTCTTAAATTAAAGGTATTGGGACTTGACAGTGATCCCTAGAACTTAGCAAAGAACCAAGGTTTAAGGTTTAACAAGGTTTGATTTTGACACTGGAGAAAAACACAAAATAGCCTGAAGGCAAACAAAAGGCTCGACGCCTCGTCTCAAGGCAGGATTTGTTGGTGAAATTGAAAGTCTCAAGGACACAGATGGATATTCTCATTGTATGTTGACATGTTTGTACAAATATTATTTTATCACAACTCAGAGAGACATCACATGCTGATGAAAGCACTAATGTGTCCGAGATGAAACACCTCATTGTCAAATCCTCACCATTAGGACAATTTTATTATGCTATATAAATAAAATTGACTCAACTTAACTAATGTGGAAGTAATTTAAAGAGACAGAGTCCTGAAAATATCACAAACTAGCCAATCAGAGCTGGAAGGCCACGCTGATCCCTCCTTAAAGGAGCAGCTATATTCCCTCACCGCAATGAGGAAGTATACATTCTTCACTTCTTTGCCATCCTGCCAAATTTTAAACAGGTTAAAAAGTTAATAACGCCAAATCCTCCTTCACCACGGCAGCAGAATCCATCTATACGCTGCTGTGAAAATGAGTCACCTTCCAATGCTGTAACCTTTAGCAGCCTGACTTTATCATGAAAAACAGGCCTGGAAATGTGGGAGTGTGTGTGTCTGTGTGTCTGAATTGCTTCCTACAGTATATGCAGACTTGGAGTAAACACATGCACACACTGATAAACACATAAAGTACACACAGCAGTGACTTTCAGAAATCCAACAAGAAGGTGAGTTTCCCTGGTTCTCCATGATTTATGTCAAGGTTTGCTGTAACAAGTCAAACATAAACACAATTATGTGTCATAAAGTTCAATGGAATATTAGCCGTCCTGTGAAATTAAAAAATGTTTCTAGAACTAACTAATAACCTGTACCAGTCATAAAGGTGCCATATTAATAGTTGGATATATGAACATCAGTCTTTTCCAACCGTAAACACTCGTTATGTATTTTGATGGAGGTCCTAAGGGGACCCCAGGAGGCCACCTCAACCGGCTCCTTTCGACATACAGAAGAAAAAAAACATAAAGGACATATGGACGTATGAAGGCATTGAAGGAGAGACAGTTGAAGGATAGACTGTTGAAGGAGAGACCCTTGAAGGATAGAACATTGAAGGACAGACCGTTGAAGGACAGACCATTGAAGGACAGACCGTTGAAGGACAGACCGTTGAAGGACAGACCGTTGAAGGAGAGACCGTTGAAGGACAGACCGTTGAAGGACAGACCATTGAAGGAGAGACCCTTGAAGGATAGACCGTTGAAGGATCGACTGTTGAAGGATAGACCATTGAAGGAGAGACCCTTGAAGGAGAGACCCTTGAAGGATAGACCATTGAAGGACAGACCGTTGAAGGAGAGACCGTTGAAGGAGAGACCATTGAAGGACAGACCGTTGAAGGAGAGACCCTTGAAGGAGAGACCCTTGAAGGATAGACCATTGAAGGACAGACCATTGAAGGACAGACCGTTGAAGGAGAGACCGTTGAAGGAGAGACCGTTGAAGGAGAGACCATTGAAGGACAGACCATTGAAGGAGAGACCGTTGAAGGATAGACCGTTGAAGGATAGACCGTTGACAGACAGACGTCTCCATTTACTTACGTAGAGGGAGCATAAATGGGCCTTTAGGACGAAGTTCGTTTTGGCTGCTTGTATCTGTGATCTTATTCCTTTGGAGCTCATGACCACAGAAGAGGGTTGGAACATAGTTTGACTGGTCTTTCGCCTTCTGGAAGGCAAATGAGAAAATAAAAGTTAACATTTCTCATAGTTCTTTCTTGACCCCAAACATCTAGAAATGTTTTTGTACATTTTCAACTGTTTCATCTCTGGGTGGAATCCTGACTTTGGACCTTTGTGTATGGGTTCCCTCCGGCTTCCTCCCACAGTCTAAAACATGCAACATAGTTGAATTGATGACTCTAAATTGCCTGTAGATGTGAATGTGAGAATGCATGAATTTAAAAAGAGCTTATTTATTCAATAAAACCATTGCAATAACGGCGGTGCTGCAACATCTCTTTCTCATCTTAAGAGTTTTTTTTTTTTTTTCCTTTTTGATGTGCGTTCTAAATCCCTCTTTCTTCCTCTGATAGTCTTCCTTTCACTTTTCCTCCCCATCTCTCTTTCTTTGTGACTCTCACTCTAAGTAGAGGGCAGTCACATTGTCAGGCTTGACTGCCCGTCTCGCCGGGAACATCTCTTCACACCACTAAAAAGAAACCGAGGCAGACTGGCGAGGAAGACAAGAGGGTAAAAGAAACACAGAGAACGGAGAGAGAAGTCGGGGCTGTGGGGGGAATGTGAGTGAAAGACTGGAAGTGAAGGATGACCTAGGGGGATTAAACAGAGGAGAGGAACAGAGCTGGAGAGAATAATGAAGACAAAAAGACAGTTACACAGACGGACTGACAGACGGAGTCACTGAGTTCAGATGAACATCTGAAGGCCGTCATTCTAAAATAATGTATTCCTTCCTCAGCCGACTCAGTCAAGATCTCCAGATAGACCTGATTAGTGTCATTATTTAAGCCCCTCCCCATCCTTCTCTGATTGGTCTATCCTCCAGCTGCTTAAAGCGAAGTTCAAGGCTTCCTTTGTGTGAGCTAGCCTAATAAAACCTAAACCCTCACTCAGAGGTAATGCGTGTAACGACGTTGGTGCATCATTTGTCTCTACTTCCACACAAACGGACCAATCACATGCCACCGATTTAATTAAAATATAAAGCTGTGAAACCATAAAGTTATGAAGACTATCAAAATATGCAGTGTAAAGCAACACTATTACTATTATTACGAAAGACATTGTCTGTGATCGTCGCTGCATCCACAAATGACAGCTGAAACTCTACCACTCTGTTTAAGTCTTTAGTCTTTAGTCTTTAGTCTTGGTTTAGGGTTCAGACTTTTGAATGAGGATGACAGCAAGGTTAAGATCAGTGGTGCAAAAGATCTGGACAGGTCAGAAAACATGGTTTTGTAATAAGCGGAGGTACAAAAGGAGGTTATGAAGAAGATGAAGGGTCCGTGTCGTCTCTAACACCTGAGGCGTTCAAGGTGCTGCAGCGTATTAAGAGTTGAACGCTGAAGACCCCTTCAGGATCACTGAGAGTTTCTGACAGCGGAGCTGAAATCTTTAAGTTTTTAACAGTGCGTAGAGATTTAGCCTGAGGCATCAGAGGATGAGGAGCGAACCAAATTGAGTCCTGTGGAATTAATTTGAATTTTGTCAGGCAGTCCAACATTAATGCCTGTCCTTTACACGACTACCGTCATTCTCCGTTTCTCTCTTTGTGTTGCTCTCCCTCTCTCTCAGTAGCCTGTTGAGGGCAGATAATTAAAAACACATTCAAATGAGCCAAAGATGGAAATTTACCCACAAATTCACCCACACACATCCATATAAAGGACAGACAGGGACCCAGATCCCAGCAGACACTGATGTAAATCAGTGACCTTTGGATGTGTCCACATTTACATTTACACACGAGGTAGGGGTGAATTCATTTGCAGTTTTAGACAAGAGGGAAACAGAAGGAAAAAGAGGGAGAACAACAACAGAGGTGATGGAGAGAGGGAGGGAGGGATAGAGGGAGGGAGGGATAGAGGGAGGGCAGCAACAACGGTACCGAGAGGAGACAAAACAAACCGACAATGAGCAAGAAACGGCCACAAAAAATAAGAATGTGACACAGTACATGTTGTATATGACAATAGTTTTTTTCTCAGCACGTTTGAAGGAATCTCACTTTTTAATGAGGGACAATGAAGTGGAATTAAAGGTCATTTTCTGTGTGGAGTTGAAAATCAAAGTCATGTTTTGCTGATGAGTTTGGCTCCAAATAAAGTGACACTAAAAATTGTTATATCTAGGTGATCCCAGAGAAATACAGTAATATTTCATTCAGCCAAACAAATATGTTGGAGGCATGATAGAAAGCTGTGCTGAGAGTCAGACAATAAATCCAATCTGTGTGCATCCATAGCAGTGGAGATCCCTGACATGGAAACGTTTGGAAACCCTCTGTTCTATGAACCTGCTGCCATGTGATTAACTCAATCAGGGAAGCAAATGAAATGAGATGAAACTAAACTGTATTGATACGTCTCATACATTCACACTAAACACAGTCAGTCTCAGACACTTAAAGAATCAATCTCTTATTCCACTCTGACACCTCAGCTTCTAATAACTCAGCTCCTTTTTCCACCATCATCCGTCTCTCCTTTTAAGGAGTGGTGGCCACTCCACTATTCCTGACTTGTCAGCTGTGATTTACCGCACCATTATAGGAGCCAAGCATAAAACACGCGCCTGATAACAAATGCATGGAAAATAAAAATCTGCACTTGTTTGCAGTGGTGCCTTTGTGTGCTTCTCCTGGCAAAGAAAAAAAAATCAGAGTTCCAAAGATCATTTCTCTTCCTCTTTGACGATGCCACCAATCTTGTTCTTTCCCTGCATCTCTCTTGATGCCATCTCCTTTTTACACCTCAATCTCTCACACTTGCTTTCTTCCTTGCACCCCCTCCAAAAGCAGTGTGCATTGTTCATTGTATGATTAAGAGGAAGCAGTAGTCAAAAATAGACTAGACATCACTGCAAAGCCACAAAGATTAATATGTTTGTCAGAGGGGGAAACAATAAAACACTTTTCATTCTATGTGTGTCATTGTATAAATGCAATCAGTCTATTATGTAGGAGGGTGTAGTGAGGGTTTGAGGGGAATCAGCATGAATTCAACACATTTATCTTCTTATTCCTGACCTCATATGTATGTATGTGGCACATTTAAATAAAAAAAAAAAGTGCTGAAAAAAATATGGTTAAAAAAACAGGAGGACAAGTTAAAAGAAATTTAAGCAAATAAAACAGTAAAAGCATAAAAACAAATGACTATTCAGAACGAATTAAAAACAGCTTAGCCAAACAAAGACTTAGACAAAATTAGACCGAAAAAAAATAATATCTACAGGGGTAGTCAGAAATATTGTTCCAAAAAGAAAGAAAAGATAAACATAAGCCTGAAAATTGAGTCTAAACTGGAAAAGTTCCAAAGTTTAGATGCTTCCACAGAGAAAGCTCAGTTGGCTCTGAGTTCTAGTCCAAATCTAGGCACCACTAAGAGCTGCTGGGCCAATGATATATATGTAAGCTCAGAGGGGAGAACGTCTTTTAATGTATATCTCCGTGACCTACACTCATTACTGCACCTGAATGCATCATGGGTAGATATCTGCTACTTTCTGGAGGCGGTCCAGATTTCAGCAAAGACCTGGCACATATCAAATTCAAGCAATTAATCTGTACTAAAGATCTATTGCCTCGGGTTTACAGTTTACGATTTGATTGGAATCCCATCATTTCAATTTGAAAGTTTTGTGAGGGATATACTGTATGTGAAATCAAAAATGAAAATATTTAATTTAATTTTTAATGGAGCTCATGCATCAGGAAGTCTTTTTCCAATATATCACTGACTGCTAAAAGAAAGACAAACTACTGACAGTTAGAGGATTTCCATGGATGAAATGGAATTCTCCTTTTCTTTTTTACAATGGGAGCTTATGGGGCAGTTTGTCGGTTCTCCTGGTGCTCCAGGTCTTCTGAAGCCAAAACTATGAGTCTGTTTGCTTCCATACTAGCAGGAATAGAGCAGCACAAACTCCCCTACATTTCTATGTAAAAATAATGGATGTGGATTGAGAATTGTGGGATTGAGGGCAATTTATTGAGGAGGTTTTTACAATATTTTCCCAGCTCTAATTCCACTCTAAAAATGACAGTTTGAGCTGATAATATCTGGACCGATTGAGTAAAAACTGAATGATATGGAAAAAGTCTAAATATCCCGAGAAAGTTCAAGGTTTTGTGAAAGTTTGAATGGAGTTTCTAGTTGAAAAGTATGAGTAGTAGTGAATCACTGATAACCTGTGAAAATGAGAGACTCCATCTCTTGAGGTTCGGTTATAAAACATCCCTCAGGTGGTAAAACGACAGAAGGGCCAACTTCCAATTTTAACAAAATAAGAAGTCGGCCTAAAAGAGAGGTGAGGTTATAGTTTGGTTCAGACCTGTTATTATTTTTGGAAGAACCCCATGGAGCTGTCAAGATGGAGTTGTTTAAATCATTGTTAAAAAATGGTCCAAAGCTGACCCAATCTAGCGCAAAAAAGGCTCATCTATTGGAATATTTCTTCAGGCAACACATCTTTTCACTGGTTTACTTCTAGTAACTAAAGTGTCAGCTTATTTCTCAGAAAAAAAGGAATGGCGCAGTAGGGAACTACCTTTTTGTTGAAGACAGAGAATAAGTTTAAGAAAGAAAAAAAAAGCCCTGCATCCAGAGGCAGCGCTCTAAAGCCACAGATCGATAGCAGAGGAGATGACTCTGACAGGATTCACAAAGGTTAAGACAATCACAGCATTTTTCCATCTGCAGGCCAGAGCTCACTGATCCTTACAATCAAGCAGGGACTTTTCTGCTCCTTCACACTTTCGGTTTCACTTGAATCCTAATTTTCACTCATTCTCTCCGTTCCTGTCACCAGATTGCTTTTTAGACTCACTTGCTTGCACGGCTGTGACATGAAATAACACGACAACAGGTTGTTTGTTTCTCTCTGCTTCGCCATTTACACTTTACAGGCGATCAGGTCTGTCAATCTCAGGACTGTGCCGCTGCCAAAAATTGAAAAATCTCATCTCATCTCAGAAAGAACCGTATCCTCCTTTATGCTTCCTTAATCGGATTACAAACGATGAAGAATATCATCATCCAAAGCCTCAACGTGTTTTTAGTTATCTTTTCTTTTGATAGACAAATAACCAGGAGGTTTCTTTTAGTCTTTGCTTGAAATGCATTCAGATCCAACAAAAAAGAAAATCATCTCAAAGTTTGCTGAACATTATTGACTTTAATTTGACTTGGAGGTAAGATTAGAGTTTTTATCCATACTGCAGACTCTTGAATATAGTATAGGTCGGTCCAGACTGAAATGAACTGCTACTGAATGTTATGAAACAAGATACACGTATAAATTATCCCCTTTATGATCAATAGGTCACCAGAATAAAATATTGTCATTATACATTTCTGCAAATGCACAACAATTAAATACATTTCCTACATGTGATATGAACATTTCTTCAATACCCTTACGTTCAGATTGCATGAATATGAGCTCATGTCATGAGGAGGAAGAGAAGATGTTTGTATCGGGGCATTTGGACGTTTTAAAACTCGTTTCTGCGTCAACAAAAAGATCTTTTTGTTGTTGTTTTTTTCGTAAACAGGACATTTTTCAGCCATGTTTATGACAAGTAAAACAAATTTAACACGTGTGTGTGCAGAAACATAAAATCAGTTGTCTGCTTAACCTTATTAGGTCACATTTTAATGTGTCCAAAAACTTTACATACCTGCATAACTAATGACCTTTAATCAACCTTTGTTGTATTTTAAATTCACCAAAACTGAAATGATGAACATCAACCTGCTAAACTTCAGCCTGTTAGCATTTTCTCTGTGACTCGGCTAACGTGGCTGTAGGGCCTTGTTTTCTCGCTTCAACTCGAGCTTCCTGTGTCACATAAAACAAAATCCTCTCTTTCCTCTAATATTGTGTTCATATTACACAACTCAATGTCAAAAGAAAGTGCATGAAAAATTCACACGCTGTTTTTCAGTCAACCTCCGTATTCATGGAGGACACATGCGAGGCAGAGAGATGAGCACATGAATGACTGGAATAAGAGTCACGGACAGGTTCTTTTCAGAAACACAGCCTCAATAACGGCATCACATATAACATATTCTATAAATACTATTTACACGGCGAATCTCAGCTCAGCCTCACCATCTCATCTCGGATTAAGACCAACCCTCTGCTCTTGTACAACCGCCTCGTACATTAGCATGAAAGGTTTCTTAAAATGCTAAGATGTGATTCCAGGAGTGTTTCTGCCATGAAGTCAGCGTGTTACATTAACAACCAGAGTCTGTACATCATAATAAATGCATGAATATGTGCTATGTTCCACTACTTATTCCCTGCTCATATATTTTGTATGTCGCAGGAGTTACTGGTGTTCAAAACAATTTTGTCGCTGCGGGACAATGAGATATACCTTATCTAATCTAATCCTCTTAGCTGCACTTTATCTGTACTGTGGTACTTCATACTGTTTTATATTCGTGTGTGTGTGTGTGTGTGTGTGTGTGTGTGTGTGTGTGTGTGTGTGTGTGTGTGTGTGTGTGTGTGTGTGCGCAGTAGCATAAGAGGTTGAACATCTAGAACTACTCTCTCCCCTTTAACCCAGGTTCATAGCATCTGTGTGAAGTGATTTTAAACAATTTTCACATGTTGGCACCAAAAAGAAAGAGGAATCTCTCCTGGCTATCTCTGCTGCTCTGTCGCTACTGGACTAGATCTGGCCTGGACAGTGACCTCGGATCAGGGGGGAGTCACCACAGCCTGCAGGGCTCAGCTAATCCGGGCTCCCAGTGATGACTGGTGGATACCACTGGGACTGAACACAGCCTCTGAGGCCAGCTGCACCTTTAAGATGTGTGTCCTTCTAAAATCCACCTTAACAAAAGGTTCCTTCCCTCCTCTCTCCTTGCTTTCTCTCTCTCTCAAGGTTACCTCTGCTGCTTGAAGGGTAAAGTAGCAGAGCTTTGTCAATTACATGTTTCTTACATCAGTGATGCTCTTATGTAAGAAACCTGTCATCGACTGGGCTGAATTCATTTTCTCTCCCTCCCTTTATGCAGCAGGTGAGGCAGGTTCATTACTGACAGATGCAGAGAGAGAAAATATCCTGGTTTGTCTGGCTTTAAAAAAAAAGAAGTTCCTATCATGGAGAGAGCAGACAGATGACCCTGACAATTGGCAAAAAAAAAACAACAACTGAGAGAAAAAGACAAGAAAGGAAAGAAGGAAGGCAAAGAGGAGAGTTAGACAGACAGCCAGAGTGACAGAAGGAACGCCAGGGGTATGGGTCTCAGAGATAAAAACCCACTGGACACTACTTGGATGGGTAGGAGTTCCTCCCTCCCCCTCCCCGTCTCCCTCCCTTCGCCTCCTCTAAGCCCCTGCAGCGACACACTTGCTTGCAGACCATCTGGGAGAAAGGGGATTGTTTTTACAGGGGGGACCCGCGTTGCCAGCTTTCTACACTGACTGATCTGGGGCTTTGGAAAGCCCTACTCCCCCAGCTTCTAACACAATAAACAGAAAGGATGAATGTATGCCATTGTACTGTACTGTATCTCCATGGGGGTGGAGGCAGAGAGGCAGAGAGGCAGAGAGGCAGAGAGGCGGGGGGGGGCTTTTAGGACTGATAGTAGAACAGTAACAGAGAGGCTGAGGAGGAAAAACACTGACGGTCCTGCTGCCAGTAAACAGATACAAAACCTGCTTTTAAAAACATTTCCTCAAATGAAATTTAGTATATGCAGCTCATGCATATACTGTATTATATGCACCAAGTTCAACATTAAAATAGGGATAAAAAAATGATATGATTTTTCCACCACAAGGTTCTGATTGGCTGTTGAAACTAATGATGTTCTGTATGTAAAACCAGCCGCTGGTAACTTGACAAGCAAGGATTCAGGACCTCACAAGAGCATAAATAAGGAGACCTGCTCTTAGATATTAACCCCATCACTTATTAAGAAGTAAACAAGAAAGAAAATAAACATCTGCAGATTAACACAGCCACTAATCAGCTGTATGGAGTATGAATGTGTGATGGATCAGTACGTACAGCAACGTTTCATCGTGTGCAAAGAGTTTTATAAAAATGGGTCTGAATCTGTTAGCAATAATATATTTATATGTTATCCTCAAATATATTTGAATTTAATTAAATTGAAGCGATTCAAGGAAGCAAAAAATAGAAAACTTTAGGCTACAAATCTGAAAAATGATGAGAATTATAAAGTATGATTATGTAAGTGATGGATCAGTGATTATAACAACTTTTTATTCTGCTCATGGATTCCTGCATCTTTTCATTCGTCTTATTCTCTAAGTAACGTTCAGTTTACCATTTTTACAGCGTTATTAAACAGTCTACTCCATTCACCGATATACTGCTGTGCATGTGGAACACCAGGTAATTTGTCTTGTTCAAAATTGATATGAATCATTCAGGAAACCTTGTTTCAGTTTTATAGATATCAATACAAGGCCACAGGGAAATAACACCTGATTCCAGCCTCTGCCTGATAAAGCCATAGGTGTCCTGTCTCGGCCTGATACCGGGCCTGCACACCTGAATCTCATTCTGACAGGGAGATTGTGCCTGGTGGGGATGAGCATATATCATTTTTTGGAGACGTGAATGAGGCAAGCAGCTCAGTGGATAAGAGCCTTTTACATTTTAACACACCACCCTCCCTCTGACGGTGATGGAGGTGAAATACATGGAGTAAACCTGCCCTCTGCTGCATGCATTTGGTAAAGACACAAGAATATAAGCAGCTGGCAGTGTGTAGGAGGGCTGCTATAAAGGGAAACGTACTAAACTGACCATTTGAAGTGAAATCTAGTGTTTTTTATCCATTAACGTGACATAAATACAAAGCATTTTTAGAGATGAATAAACGGTCATCTTTTTCATCAGTTTTTCATCAGTTTTTGGACAAAGTTTCTTCTTTTGCTGACATGTCTTTAAACACAATGGTAAATATTCACTACTAATTCTTCACTGACTCCTTATTAACAGAATTAGCAGCCTGGAATGGCCCGATAATGGATTAATTCACAGATATCATAAAATTACATGAATTTAATAATGTATTAAATCTACTTCTGTACAACTAAATCATGTTTGCAATAAGTGATTGAGCAACAACAAATGTCACAAGTCAAAAGGACGGTGACATAAATTGGTCTGGTTCTCAGTTTTTAAGACTAACACACTTCAGCTGAATGCAGGAGACACTCAGTTATGGTTCATCAATTTTTCAAGAAGAGGTGACAACTCAAACTATGCTCCACAAACACGTAGCAGGAGCCCATTTACACCAGTGTTTTGGTTCCAGTAGCCTGGGGCCATTTAGGGGCCAATGGAATGCGTCACTAGCAAAAGTTCTCCTATGGTTCCTGTGGTACGGTGAACTTGGCATGTGCTCCTTTCATGCATTGCATTTTTCTAGTGATTTCTCTCCCATTAATTACACTGGACTGCCTGCCTGTGCACACAGGCTGCTCCACAGATGCCCCACAATGCTTTGCTGCTCTCCTACTTTTCCAAGGTGAATTTGAGGCACCTGCTCTGTAGAGGTAATTCTCTGTGTGATCCAAAAGCTACGATCAACCAGTATCCTGCGACTGGTTTTAATAACCCAGTTACAGATTACATTTATCCAGTGGACACGCGGACATCTGAGAGCGCTGCTGGCCCTTTAAGACTCTCACGTCGCCTTGGTTACAGGCAGGAAGTCACAGAGTAACTTTAGCATGTCAACATCTGCGATTTCAAGCGTTTCACTCTCACTTTTCTTTTTTGTCTCCGACTCTCACAAACACTGACTCCTCTCCGACAGAGAAATGTAAGCACCGAACCAATGAAGTGTCACCTGATGGATTTCTAACACCTCTACTTCACAAATATTGCCAACTCATCTGTTAGTTGTTGTGCTACCGCTAGTTCCTGCACTGTTAGCTTCTGTGCTAATGTTACGCTAATTTAATCTGTTTACGAATGTGTTAGTTTGTGGTGTTAAATTGATCTGTTGAAGGAATATTTTCCATTATAATCCGCCAGTGTTGCTGGCCTGTTGAACGACAGGCTGACTGGTGTAAATGTCGCTGTCCATGGTGCTAACAGAGCTAAACCTGCTAAACAGGTCAGCTGGACGGAGCTAAATGATGTTTACAGCCAGAGGGGTTTATATTCCATTTTTGTTCCTTCTCGTCTAATAAGATAATCGATAACAAGTACAGTTAATATAAAAGGTTAGTAGGAATCTCTCATGTCATGTCTGTCTGTTTGTGAAGAGTTGTATTTTATTCCCATTCAATTTGCGTGTTTGTTAACTCATCCAGTCTGTTTACCTTAAAGTCATATGAACTGAAATATAACACAACTAAATAGACGACCATCAACAATTAAGACACAATTTAAGATTTAATAATTCAATTTGAATAATTAATTACGTCTGATCTGGTCTGATCTTTTTCAATGAAATTGAAATGTTAAAAATGTTAAAATCACATCCCCCCATTCTCCCTCTTTAAATTAAAAAAAAGAAAAATATATGATTTTGCACCTTTTGTTTACGTCACAGCTGATGGAAGCAGGAAACAGGAGCAGGACCCAAATACAGATGAAGAAGACAGCGCTGGTGCAAATCAGTGATTAAATCACACAAATCAGATTCACACATGACACATGACACATGTGTGTCACATGACAGGACAATGAGGCTTGCAGGTAGTCAGGTAACAGAAACTAAAACACAAGACAAGGCGAAAAAATGTACTCGGATGAAGTGGTGGAGTCTGGGCTGGTTAAATATCTGCAGGGCTAATGATGGAGAGTGGAAACAGGTGTGTAATGGAGTGATGCAGTCAAGTGATGGGAAAAGGAGGGAATGTCTGGAGGCATGTGCAGGACTATAGTGGAGAACGGCAATAAATCTGATGGACATGGGAATGTGGTTATAGGGAGGATAGAGAGACTGTAGCTGTAGTGACATGGAAAAAATGTATTCAAGCCAATTTAAATAATTTAGATTACAGGGTCTGAATGAATGCATGTGGGACACCAGGTAATTTACATGGATGCTAAACAAAGTGATTCAATGAGACGTGGTTTGCATGAACCAAAGCATTTAATCAGAATACAGCTTTTTTTGACATGGGTTACAATTAAAATAATCAAAATTTTTGATTTATTTTTATTATTATTTATTTAATTCATCAACAAATAAAACAATTTAATATAAACACAAAAAAATCTCCCATCCTGAATGAAAAGGAGAAGAAAGAAGATTCATCTTATATCATCTGCCCCTTTTTCACAAGACCTACTTCAGCAAAACCTAAATTTTTTTTTTTTTTTTTTAAAAGCCTCAGTTTTCAATGACATCCTAACATTTAATTTGAAAGTTCAATTTCCATTCAAAAGAAACTTAAAAAGGTAATTTAGCTTGGTTTTCTAACGTAGGTTATAACAAAAGGGGTTCATTCTGTTTTGAATCATCTATGTAGGAAGATGTGGACTGGTTTTAAAACTTAAAACAAACAACCAATAACAAACATAAAATGTCTCCATGCAGCTTGTACAGCGTAGTCCAAGTCTTCAGGAGCCCCAGCATCCCAAATAGAAAATACATTATTTACACCCTTTAGTAAGCTGAGATCTTCTCTGTAGCCTCTAAGCTTAAAGTATTAGCCCATACGTACAAAACGTTTGTAACGTACAAAAATTATATATATGTAATTTCATGTGCGAGTCTTTTAGAGTGCTTCTGTGGGAAAGAACAGATGTCTAATGGGTCTAAACAAATCTACACAAAGAACATCTCAGGTTTTCAGGTGTTCTCATCCGTAGAAAAGTAACTTAAACATCATTTTACTCCATTTAAATGTGAAGGTGTGTAACTCTTAATGTGTTTCCAGATGATGAGTGGTGGCACTGATGACATCAAGCCTGTCAACTGCACAAACAAACCTCCGGTGTACCTGCAGATTGGAGACAGCAAAGCAGACCCGGCTCAGTCGGGGGTTTGTGTCGTCGACGTCACCCTCCCCTTCGGAAGGCCTGTCAACGTAAGACGAACGTCTTGTTATGGTATTGTTTATATACATAAATGCTTTTATTATAAAGCTGGGGCCAGTGCCCCTCTGGCCCCGCCCCTGGATCCGCCCCTGAATGTTGGAGAGCTGGTTGAACACATCCAGGTTTTCTGTTCCTTTCTTCCTGATTTAAACAGCGTCGTTAATCTGCTCATTATTTCTGTTTTAAAGTCCATTTGTTGTCATAGTGACTTTGTTGTAACCAGCATAAGAAAGATAACTGGCTGCCCTTTTGAACTCTTATAATGATTTCTTGTTGGTTGCCACAGTTGTAATCATTAGCATTCCTAATTTGCCAGCATTCTGTGCTTCCTGAGTCCGTCTCTTCTTTCTGACAGTCAGCTGGAAACAGCTGCTGGGTGAAGTCTGACATCTAGTGGTAAAATCTGGTCCACCTTCCCCATCCAGTGTGACTCATTATCAAACCCTATCATGAACCAACACCATGCATTATATATAGCATTTATGTAGAATTGTGAGCTCGCATGTTTACTTACCTGTACTAAAACCAGTAAATATGAATTAATTAATGATTTCTTTTTTAAATCGCTGTAGGAAATGCTCACACTCTTAAAGCTTTGTGTGTGGATTGTGTGCTCACCACACTATTATACAACCAGAAGTAAATGTCCTTTTGCAGAAGAATGCACAGCACATCACTAAATAAATGTGTGTAAGCTCTTCACATGTAGATTTTCTGGTCCCCCACTATGTAGCACACCATCTCCACTAAACCTTCATTTTATTCAGCCTCCATGTTTTCTGGTGTTTCCTGCTGGTGCTGTCTAATAAAGCAGAACACACACACACACACACACACACACAGACGAAACATTTGTTTAAATATAAAACTGTATTCCTGTCTTGAGAGAGGCTTAGAATAATATTTTGGGCACTGACCTACTTTTTTCGCGTTTAGTCCTAATTAAACATCATTTTTAATGCACAGCGCCTCATTAGCTCAGAGGTCGGAGCTTCAAAGGCCTCTGCCTGCAGCGACTGCATGCATGAAGGAATTATCTCCACCGGCGTTTCAATACTTCTGTCTTTAGGTTTAAATGTTAATGGTGTGATTTGGCAGACTCTGGGTTTCTTGAATAACAGGTTGAGATCCACCTTAATATGAAGGCGTGTTTCTCCACAGCACTGATATGGTTTAATTTGTCTGAATTATTGAGCAGGACTGTGTTTTGAAGTTTCATTTTCTCGTTTTAATTCAAAAAAAACGTTTAGATTTGATCTAAAACCAGACCCTAATGTAACGAGATAACAGCTGGTTACGGTTCTTATGATCTGCGTTTGTTGTCTGTCTTTCAGATCGAGACCATCACCTTTAAGAACTACTACACCGCCTATGTGACGGTGCGTTTGTTGAGGCGGAGCCCCGGTAAGGAGGCCCCCGCTAAGTGGTGCACCGCTCTGAGAGACCTGCCCCTCATGGGCAACCCCCACACCGAAGGAGGCTCCCAAGACTACTACTCCATTCACAGGACACAGGTGGGTGGTGAAGCAGCACCAGCAGTGCGTCAGCAGGATGCCTGAGAGGTCGAGACTTTATTCAGCCGGGTTGATGTCATGACTGCTGATAGGTTGAATCTCCCAGACTTAGAGGGTATTCAGGGTGAAAAACAGGCTTTAACATTGGATGGAGCTTTATTTTGAAAAGACAGGTGGAGAAAAACAATACAAGTCTCAGACACAATCAAATAAAGGTTGAATGTGGGAGATATGGGCAAAATATTACTCAAAACATTCACAAAAATCAACTTTCTCTCTTTAACCAAACTAAGAAGAGCATAATTGATTATTATGCATTCATTAAATGTTAGATGTGCATTTATTGCGGCTCTACATGGTGATGCAGATTCAATGGCTTTTGTGTTATTAGGGAAAATGTTGAAAAACGTCCTGTCAAAGAAAGGGGAACAAATTCCTGTAATCGTCCCTTTATCCACTCCAAAATTGAATGTGGTCTTTCCTTAACCATGCTCCATCCTTCCACCATGTCCTTGGAAATCCATCCAGTACATTTTGTGTAATCCTGCTGACAAACCAACCAACCAACAGAAACAGGTAAAACTCCTTCACCTCCTTCATCCTCTTCTATCCAAAGCGTTTGCTTGCATGATAACAAGCTGCAACCAGTTTAACCAGTGGAAACAACTGGAGTTCAGCATCTTAAGGACTCTTTGGAACCCTGTGATTACGGCACCGTGTAGGACATGAGGACATCAGCCGTGATCAGATGTTCTTTATTCCTCTACATTATGTGGAAAAGAATGTGTTTGCAAACATGCACTCGACAAAACTTGAAGATGACAACAGATCGGACTAAAGTTGTGCTCAGTGAACTGTTTTATTTAGCTGGAGCCGAACTTTGAAAACCAACAGATCCTAGTGGGAATAAAAGTGACTCAACCTGCCAGAGCTCAGTGGTTTTTATACTGTAATACTCTGTAATACTGATATGTGGAGACGATACAAATCCAGCTGTTTGCATTTCATCGTTTTATTTATTCTTTATTCTTTATACAAATAGAGCCAGATGGTGAACGGAGATTTAATTGTTGTTTACTTCAGATGATAAATTGAGTCCGACACACTTTAAAGGCTAATCATGGCTTTTTCTGTTACTGCAGTAATTCTCTGTATTTATGTATTTGTACCTGGAGTTGAACTCCTAAACCTTAGCTTTATAAAACACTCCTCCATCCAGATGTCAGAGATCCTTTCTGTTACTGCTGCGTTACTAAAGCTGCAGGGTTAAGGCTGCGTATCGGCCCAGATGCTGCGACGCTGTGAGCGAGGCAGACCTGTGTTCTCTGTATTTACATTAGCTATATGTGCTTAAATCATCCTGTCACAGTTGTTCGGTTGGAACGGAAAGGGTCGAAAGGCTGAGGAGAGATTTCAGCTCTTGCTTTCTAGTTGATGGGGTTTAAAACACATCAGAAAATGAAGCTCAGCCTCACGAAGACCATTAAAAATCAACCCAGTGTTGTTGTTTTTTAAGCTCTGATGCAGAATCACAAACACAATGTTGTGATGCTCTAGTGTATCAGTGTGTATCAGTGGGAAACTCACTTCACTCACTGTGAAGGAACTTTCCTTCATTAGGCTTAATTGGTTTAGTTTCTTAATGCTTATTCTGATTTAGTCTGTATTCATTTATTCAGTAGGTGTCAGTGCACTGATTATCTGCAGCGTTGGAGGTCACAGGGTCACCCAGTACTGATGGTGAGTCAGAGGAAGAAAACTGTGTCTAAGTATATGAGTAGTTACAACCTGACTTATATGATATGTTTATTCATGTTTATATTCATGAACGCTTGTATTGTTCATCTTTAATTCTCCTTGATGCATGAAGCTGAAATAAATCTAATACTCAGATAATCAGCTTCATTATCATTACCTTCACTTAGGATGAGGATGAGTCACAGCAACATGTCTGAAAATACCCCAATTATATATATATATAAATTATAAATGAACACTATTATTACCTCAGCCAAGGAGGTTCTGTTTGTGCCAGCGTTGGTTTGTCTTTCTGTCTGTTTTAATGTCTGCAGGATTATTACTAAAAAACTTACAAACAGATCTTGATTAATTTCTTTAGAGAGGTAGAGTACGGGCCAAAGAACAATCCATTAGCTTTTGGAGGTGATCCGGATCATCATCTGGATCCAGAATGTCTTTAAACCATTCTTTACTATTGCAGGACAGGCACAGTTACAAGATATTTGCTTTTAAATTCATGGATAATGTCTACAATGATTGGACAAAAATCACACAATGAAATCACCATAAAATCTAGAACACATCAGAGTCTGATCTGGATCAAGTAATATTCTGGTTCTGGAGCTCCAGAGTACATATACAGACTGACCTGAGATCAGATTGTAGCTCAGTTTGGTGTCAAATTTATCTTCAGAAGTTACTGATCCAGATCCTGAAGTTAAACCACCATCAAACACTGAAGCCAAGCTGTTTGTCTGGTATCACTTGTATTATATTATTCTTTGTTGTTGTTGTTGTTGTTGTTGTTTGTATAGATGCAGGTGGAGCCGGATCACGTAACGTCTGTCAGACTGATCCTGAAACAGCCGTCCTCTGCCTGGCTCACCTTCAGCCTGGAAGAGATCAAAATATACCCTCACATGGAGCCGGTAGGTTTACAGAGAAAACATATTCACAACTTTTCAGACTCAACTCACATGAATCACAAACTCAATTAGATGCCGAGGAGAAAAATAATGAACTTAATGAGATCGAAATACCACCAAGAGTGGAGGTAATTATTCAGCAAGCTAACTTCTAGCAATGCTTTAGAGTTCATAGCATCATTATAATATTCAAGGGACTAATTGGTTTGATTTCCAACAACTCAGTCTGTGAATCCCACACAGAGGGTCTCTGAACTACGAGGAGGACATGAGGCAGTTCACCGTTCCAAATTAAATTAGCCACAGAAGCAGAAGTTGGATCTAAGAGAATCTTTCTGATTCATTTGTGAGTTTTGTTTTTGTCTCTTTTGTGCTTGAAGCAGGAAACACGAGGAATATGATTGAGATGCAGACACTGAAGATTTAAATTTAAATACTAACAATATTCAGATGGACAAAAGGCTCACAGGAGGTGGAGGCAGACAAGGGTCAAACCAAAAGAACAGTCCAAAACATGCATCTTCAGACACACATTTGAAATCCAGCTAATAAAATCATTACATCACGATGATTGTAGCTGCACATGTTAAATGATGTTTGCTGTTCCTCCTGTTAGGTCCCAGAGAAGGAGGTTTCTGATTGGCTGTCTGACCTGACCCTGGTTGACCATCGCCCTGACCTGGAGGTACACAGTTGGGCTTGTATCTTTTCTATGGATAAACAGGCTCATAGTTAGCATTAAGGACACAGACTCAGCTTTTTGTGTGTGAGGATCCTGAGGAGAGTTTTTTCCTGGCAGTGAATAAAACCTATGCCCAGTGAACACCATGCGTCTCTGAATTAGTTTATTCCTTGATCAGTTTTTCTCCCTCTTTTTATTCTAAATTCACCATTTAAGCTCGATCAGATTATCTGAATTCATAAAGCTGAAAATGGGACTTTCTCTGTGGCCTTAATGGAGATTTCCATGTTGAGAAATAAAATGTAAAACTGTAAAAGATCAAATTCTCTCTGGTTGTTTTCCTCTCCGTCTCCAGGGCCTCCCTGACCCCCAGGCCGTGTCCTCCAGTATCCAGCAGATGTGGGCTCTGACTGAAGTGATGCAGACCAACCAGACCACAGCCTCCATCGGACGGTTTGACGTGAGTCTGAGACACACAGGTGACACAGAGGCAGCCTGGTGCTGACATGTCATCTGTCATTATGATCCATCATACCTTCAATAAGAGTGAACAGACTAGTTCACAGCATGTCATGTTTGTGGGAATGGGGAGAAACACATAAACACATCTTTCTGGAATGTCACAAAATACACTAATTTCAGGAAAATGTACATGTTACAACTAGACTACTGAACAGAGATCTGATCAAAATACACCTGAGTGATTGTTCAGGGCCTTTAATAATGAGATTCTTTGTTCTCTGTGGCTGCAGGTGGACGGATGCTACGATATCAAGCTGCTGTCGCTGACGTAGCAGCAGATGGAGCTCACTGTATGGAAGCCTTGAGGATCACAAAGCAGTATATGAGACAGTGATGTCAGAGAACCATAAAATACAGCAGAAATAAGTTACAGCAGAGAACAAAGAAGCGTACTTTCTGAGAGCATTAATCCTTCCTGTTGTTATCTGCAGATCTTGTTGCCACATGTGAATAAAATCAGATCACCAAACTCTTCCTTGGGTCGTTTTAAAGTTCCTTCTTCACTCTCTGATTCTTACAGCAACAGGTGATGAATTGAATGATGTGGTTTCCTTGACGAGCTCTTCTGTTGTGTTCTGGCCAGTTTTCTCTCTAAAAAAGATATAATTAAATTATATTATATATAATATATAATTATAATATATAATTATATTTACTTTCATCTCTTTGTCATAAGGTTCCATGACTTTGCTCATATTTGGTATCTGAACACACAAAATAAATATTGAGAATTTTTATTAGATTTTGGGTGTTCTATTGTCCACCCTTGGTGTTCGCGGTCATTAAAAACGCCCTTGTTTGACTTCACACCTGTTGGCAGTTGTCAAAAACAGCAGCAACATTGCTTCAATGATATCTACAACTTTCTCTCAGCTCTGGTATATAAAGCTTTTTTAACGCCTTGCTCAAATGTGGCAGCATGATGGACAAGTGATAAGAGCTCAGGTCAATGAGGCCTACAGGACATAAATAAATGAGTTGATAGAAAGATGAAACACAACATTAGGTGATAATATATGTATTATTATGGATTTATAATCAGCTTGAATGGAGCGGCTACATAACATGATTTAATGAGTTTATTGCTCTGATAGATCCTTTATTCTGTATATTCCTCTTCTTGTGACGCTGTGTAAATGGAACAGAACATATTTTGCAGCCTTTTTTTGACATATACATTCATTAAGAAAGGGACGAGCACTTTGTGACACACATAATTTGTCAGAGGGTGAGACCAGTGTTAGTGGGGGAGACAGAGGGGGAGGAGGGACACGGTGTTTGTGTGTGAAAGACAATTAAAGGGACGGACTGAGGGACAGACAGACAGATGGGATCCTCACCCGCGGCAGCAGAGTGATGAATCTGCTTGTTTGTCTTTCTAATTGGACCCACAAATCTCCTTCAGCCTCCGCCGACAACCCACAAACCTCCATTTTCTCCTCTTCTCCTCCCTCCATCCTGACCCTCTCCACACCTGAGGCGTTAGCCTCACATATATATATATATATATATATATAAAACCGCTCCTTATCAACCAGGTGTCATTCAGGTAATGAACAATACAGAATACCAGGGGCTCATCTAACAGCAGCTACACACTCACTTCTGACCACACGTGTGTATTTCTACATACATCAGGGATATGTTTAGAGATTCAAACCAACATCCACTTGCAATCTAGATCTTTCAATCTACTATTGTGTTTTACAGCATTTTCAAATTCAACTAAACCACTACAGGAGCCCTCAGTAGAGTGGATTCCTTCACCACGGCCGATCAATGAAATAAAGATCAGCCCAAACAAATGACTCAGCAGATCTGGATTAATGTATACCTGGGGGGTTATTGTGGGCCAGAATGAATGAATGAATAAAATAATACACATACACATAGTATAATTCATACATGTATACATAAATCAATCTAATTGTCAGTTTCACATGTAATAACGTCAAGTCAGATCATTCTTCAGCAGGTTTTTGAGCTGAAGTGAATAGTTTCGTTGAGTTATGTAACTTTGATCAGCTCTCCTCTCTCTCTCGCCTCCTCCTGTCATTTAGACTCAACACACTCAAACCTTCACCCATCATCTATCTGCACTCTCTCCTCCCTCCACGTTCACAATCTCATCTGACCCACGCAGCGTTTGCCTCACTCTCCATGCAGAGCGGTGAGCCATGAATCATGTACTCTGACGGGTCTGTGACAGCAGTGTTGTAACCTTTCTCTAATACCTGACAGCAAGACGCAACATGCTTCATGCTGTGAGGAGAATACTGAATGCTGCTCCGTCCACCTCCGACATGACCAGCTTACAGCCAGAGACAGCGTCTCTAGAAAAGTGCTGATGCAGTGTTTCTAACTCTAACTTAGGAGTTAAGAGGTCAGGCGTGGTCCAGGTCCACGGCCCAGTTAGTGCCAAGTGCTGCATTTCACAGTCTAATTTAAAAGAATAGTTTGTGAGAAATGTCTTTATTCAGAGGGTCAGATGTTCACGTTAAGACTGCACCACCCTCATGTTACAGGAAACATGTAGCTGCAGCCAGCAGCCGCTTAGCTTAGCATAAATACTGCAAACAGACAAACAATCATCTATACAGTACATCTATATCATATCTACACATCTGTATCATATCTATACATCTATATTATATATCATATCTATACATCTATATTATATATCATATCTATACATCTATATCATATAGATACATCTATATTATATATCATATCTATACATCTATATTATATATCATATCTACACATCTATATTATATAGATACATCTATATTATATATCATATCTATACATCTATATCATATAGATACATCTATATTATATATCATATCTACACATCTGTATCATATCTATACATCTATATTATATATCATATCTACACATCTGTATCATATATATACATCTATATTATATATCATGTCTATACATCTATATTATATATCATATGTATACATCTATATTATATATCATATGTATAGATCTATATTATATATCATATGTATACATCTATATTATATATCATATGTATACATCTATATTATATATCATATATATATACATCTATATTATATATCATATGTATACATCTATATTATATATCATATCTATACATCTGTATCATATATATACATCTATATTATATATCATGTCTATACATCTATATTATATATCATGTCTATACATCTATATTATATATCATATCTACACATCTGTATCATATATATACATCTATATTATATATCATGTCTATACATCTATATTATATATCATGTCTATACATCTATATTATATATCATATCTATACATCTGTATCATATATATACATCTATATTATATATCATGTCTATACATCTATATCATATAGATACATCTATATTATATATCATATCTATACATCTATATCATATAGATACATCTATATTATATATCATATCTATACATCTATATCATATAGATACATCTATATTATATATCATATCTACACATCTGTATCATATCTATACATCTATATTATATATCATATCTACACATCTGTATCATATATATACATCTATATTATATATCATGTCTATACATCTATATTATATATCATATGTATACATCTATATTATATATCATATGTATAGATCTATATTATATATCATATGTATACATCTATATTATATATCATATGTATACATCTATATTATATATCATATATATATACATCTATATTATATATCATATGTATACATCTATATTATATATCATATCTATACATCTGTATCATATATATACATCTATATTATATATCATGTCTATACATCTATATTATATATCATGTCTATACATCTATATTATATATCATATCTACACATCTGTATCATATATATACATCTATATTATATATCATGTCTATACATCTATATTATATATCATATCTACACATCTGTATCATATATATACATCTATATTATATATCATGTCTATACATCTATATTATATATCATGTCTATACATCTATATTATATATCATATCTATACATCTATATTATATATCATATCTACACATCTATATTATATATCATATATATACATCTATATTATATATCATGTCTATACATCTATATTATATATCATATGTATACATCTATATTATATATCATATGTATACATCTATATTATATATCATATCTACACATCTGTATCATATATATACATCTATATTATATATCATGTCTATACATCTATATTATATATCATATCTATACATCTATATTATGTATAATTTCTATACATCTGTATCATCTATACTAAAAGCCAAAGACTAAAAACATCAGATGTGGTTTTAAAAGGTTTGATGTGCCAGTAAAGTATTTCTTGGCTCTGAGCTGACAATCCAGGAAGTTACTGGTCCAATCATAATGAAAACTACAAAAACTACAAAATGTCATTTCCACATCTCCGTGTTTGTTTGGATTAAACATATGAGATACATTTTGTTTATTAATGAGATTAATTGGATCAGTGGTGGAAAGTAACCGAGTACATCAACTCAAATACTGTACTGTCCGACTACTAACACAAGAAAGAAATATTGTATTTCAATATGTTCAATTCAATATGTTGAGTTTATAAAATGATGCATTTATACAAAATGAAGTACCCAGCAGTTTAAGATCAGATAAGCTGTGGTGCAGTGTCCGTTCTAAACGTGCCTCAAACACATGACAGTATTATGTCCAGCATCCAGCAGCAAACATGAACAACATTCAATGATCCACAGGTTCTGCAGTGTTTCCACTGCCCTCATGTTAGCATTGCTTTCCAGGCATGCATCTCATGCTTCGTCTGCCTGTAAACGGCGCTGTGCCTCCTGCATCTGCTTCACTTTGTACGGCTATGTTTAGTCATGTTAGCATCAGCAAAGGTGATCAAATATGAACTGTAACAGTAGGTGGTTAATCTCTGAGGTCATGTACTCTTCTATTACCACTACAGGGTACAGCTGGGCTGTATTTGCACCACATATTTGAAAATATATGGTGCTGATCTGATATTTGTTGAATGTGAAAGAAGAAAACTAATATATGTGTCCAGAGAGGACACACATTAGGACTGATAGGACCATAGAGATGCTCTTAGATATTTTTCCACTGTCACAGAATCATTTATATCCCGGTTTGACGTTTTATAAGACTAATATGTGATGTATTATTTAGACTGGAGCCCCTCTGTGTTGGATCCACTAATAATACACTAACAAGCAAACATTAGTTTCCATAATGAAAATGACGAACATCGTACAGTTATCTCCCTCCAGGTCCAAACACATGCAGTCGATTTGTTTCCTCTCATAAATGGAAGGGGAAGTGATTGCTTTTGTTTCCAGGGTGTGTGATTTGTGCCAAAGCTGATTCATAGACTTTATTGTTCCTTTATTTGTTTGTTGCCTAGCAAGGAGAAATGCAAATAGCTTCCAGATTAATATTGCAAACCAATCAGAGGGAATAATAAACTCTTAACGGAGGAAAAACTCAATTTAAACTTTCTAAAAAAAAAAATAATAGTGGTGGTATTTAAAAAAAAGAGGCTCAGCCTTCACCTGAGTTTTCTGACACCCTCTGTAAAGATGAGTAATGGAGGCTGTAAAGATAAAATAAATTATGAAATGATGACTCATAGGCTCAGAACATTTTGGAGTATATTATTTATTTATATCGCTCTCGTGTGGGATTTAAAAAGAAAGACAGCTTGTCATGATTAGTAGCCGCATTCCTGCAAAAGGTAATTTATGTTCTCCAAATTATATCTCTAGAAAAAAAAAAACACCAGTGACATTTCAGCAAAATAATGGGTTATGCTTCAAAACTGGCAACTCCTCTCCCGTCATGAGATGGTTCAAGTTCAGCCAAAGTCATCCAGGAATGAATATCATCACATCTCCTCCCCTGACTCCACCTCCATTCACCAGCTTCACTGTCTCTCCTCTCTGCTCCTGGAATCCCATTAGCCTGCAGAACGGAGCGCTGCACATTAGCAGGCCTACATGCAGCTGGATCTGGTGAAACGATCCTGATTACTAACTGCAGACACAAAACAAGCAGGTGATGATTCTGTCAGCAGAGATGAGGCGATTTGCATCTCTTTATTTCTTGCTTTGCAGCACTGACCGTCTGCTGCTGCTGCTGCCGCTGCGATGTTTGCAGATGTGCTGACTGTCTCTGACACGACATTAATCCTCACAACTAAATTGGGATATTTGTGAAACAAAGAGAAACAGTGTGAGGAATCCTTAGAGAATATGAAGTTTATAGGAGACACAAGGAATAGAGCACATTCCCACTGATTCAGAGCAGCAGGGTGGAAAAGCTGCACACTGAACATAAATATATGGTAAAAGTCAGCCTGTGTTTGAAAGACAAAGAGGCCAACAGAGACGAACCACCTGCTGTGTTCAATGTAGCGAGCAGCACAGCTAATGTGAGCAAACAAGACGTACACAGCATCAGTGGAAGAATGGCAAAATGCTTCATTAGTGTCAAAAGAGAGAGACGCCTCCGTTAATCTCATGTAGCAACGATTAAAGAAGATGTTTGTTCCTTTTAAAAGATCAAACCAGGAGAAAAGGCTCGTTTTTTTTAGTTAATATTTAGTAAATTAATGTCTCAGACAAGCAGTTCATGGTTATATTATAGGTTATGGTTTCAACACATTGGTTGGTTTGTCAGAAGGATTACTTGAAGTGTTATAAAATAAATTTCACAGTAAGAAGGTCCTGGGTTCAGATCCACCTGAGGACCTGGGTCTTTTCTGTGTGGAGTCTCCATGTTCTCCCTGTGTCTGCGTGGTTCCCTCCGGTGTCACATCTCAGGTGAGAGGAAAACATTTTCTCTCTTTCTGCAGTTTGGATTTCAACTGCTTTGAAGCAGGATTAGATCTGCATAAAGGCGTCACATCAAGATCCTGTCAAACAGACAGTTATAAAAAAATATAATACATGAGAAAACAATTCATAGCTTTAAAGTTCCCATTGGAGCATCAGGGGAGAAGCAGCTGGAGATCTACTCTCTGTGTTGGAAGAAGAACTCAGATAAGAGGTAATATATTACCATATACTGAGTATATATATTATACCAAAATTACTTAAAGTAAAAGTACACACTATTCTGTTCATAAAGCAGACAAATGACAGACGAGGCATCAGGAACATGTATAAATAATGCAAAACATCTTATATTTAATTATTTCAGTTATTAAAATTAAATGTGGGTTTTTTCCTATCCTTTAACAGAAAGTAGAAGTATTGTAGTAGTAGTAGTAGTAGTAGTAGTAGTAGTAGTAGTAGTAGTAGTAGTATTGAGGTCCAGCAGTCTCCACTAGATGGAGCTGCTGTTCTTCACACCACCTGAACTCCCAACTCCTTCATGTTTTTACACTGAGGTGGGGGGGGCGGGGTTCCTCCTGTGAGATTTTCTTTATTTTCTGATCACCATAATCATACAGTGCTTGAATATGCCATAAGGCAGACGAGGTATGAGCCTAACTACATTAGTGACTCTGCTGTGTCAGAGGGATGGTGGTCTTATGAAGCCCCTCTGGACTGGGATCCAGTTTGAAAGGCTCTGATGGACCTTCACAGTGGTAATCACTCTCTCTCCCACCAAAAGACAAAGACTTGGCAATCAGGTCTACTTTTGTCACACTCATTAGCCGAGTTACCGCCCATTTACCGCCCAGGCTTTTCACGCCTTAAAGCGTCTCAGCTCAGCGTTAACATC